>CM077099.1:28800164-28831507 GCA_039619505.1 Cimex hemipterus
ATATATATATATATATATATATATATATATGTATATATATACTAAGGTTCATCGAATACTGTCCTAGTAATAGGTTATAAACGTCCTAACTACATTATGGACCATTATATTAATTTTCTTGCCATTTTTTTTTAAACTAGTCGGTTGATTAAGAAGTGTAATAATCCTTTCCTAAGAATATCTTGTAAAGGAATTTAAATTCTTAACATTACCCTGCATCACATATTCTATGATCTGTTATCTCTTTTTACAAAATAATTTTTTTCTAATCTGTCAATATCATAATATCGTGTGGGATTCTGTTACGAGTCAACCGATGGGCTGTCATGCGAATTCGGTATTTTTAGGAATACGATTTTATCATAAATATACTGTCATTGAATACAGTTTTGTTTAAATATTTTTTTTTTTTTTTTCTTATGTTCTTATTCTTTCTATTTCTTTCTTTCTTTTCTTTCTTTTTCTTATTCGGCCCATAACCATAACCAAGGCGATAACATTTATTTTACTTTCGTTTTTTATTTTTTATTTTACAAGGGTTCAAAACAGCAGAGGATATATCAACCCTCGGGGTGCCGGTGTTTTTGAAAGAAATCCCATTTGTAAGTATGACGAGTTGGAAGCAGTGCTGCAGGATTCGAACCCAGGACCTTTACTTTACAGTGATGAGCGCTTAAAAGCCTAAACCGTTGCGGCCACCGACGCCCCCCTACTTTCGCAATTATTAATGAATAAATCAGTTTTGTCCTTTTGCTCTACGAATTTCATTTCCGCGAGATTTTTGGTTTTAATTTTACTCCTATAAAACAAACAAAACCTTCATGGTTTTTAGATGAAACAAGAAATTGAGACAAACTTACAAATGGACTTTTTTATTTCTTTCAAAAACACTGGTACCACCATGGTATAAAGTCGTAGTTAAATTATCTTCGATTTTTTTTTATATGATCAATATACGACTACTAATTTTTGTTTAATTCGTCTAAGAATTAACGAGTTTCTGTTCTTTTTGTCTCTTTCTGTGGTGTCTACCTTTGCGTTTTGCCGTGACTCAAGTATTATGCGATATTACAATCCCCTTCGTGGGATCCGAACAACAATGAAGTTCCAATTAACATACAACCGCCTCAGTTCTCATTAAATGTTTTTATCGTCCGTGGACTTTAATGAATACTATTCACAGCATGACTTTGTTGCTCGGTTGAGCTCGGCAATTATTATTTTTCGCGTCGGAAAACCTATTATTGTCTCATTATGGGCCCGTTCGGATGGAATTGTTGATTTATAAGGTTCGAACTAGACGACAAGTAGTGAGGGACCAGGAAACGAATCTGATGTAGCCTTCCATTAAGCAAGCAGGAGAGGTGGTCCAACGTAAAAAAACCTAATTTAGATATTATCTCCTATGGTACTCAGATACGCTATATGTACACATCTATTGTGATTTTAAATGTGTCTTCTCTGCAAGATGAAGCAAGAAGAAAGTGTTAGAAAAAAATGAAAATTATAATTATGAGACCTCCTAGGAGGCCTCTGGTCTCTCACTGATGGATCATGGGGAGTCATCCACCTTGGTGCCTGAGCGACTGCGAAGTTGGGCTCTAGTCCTGGCACTCTCGACTTATTTGGTCATTTCGGCGCACTTACGTTCCCTACAACTAGCCATTCTCACACTCACACGTCCAATAAATACATACATACTCCTACATACAAACCTAATCACACATGTATATCCTCTGTCTAGAATCCGAGTCGGAGGGTACTCCATATACTACCCCGACCCGGCTTAGCGGAGCAGCAGTGGAGCCTTGAAATAATATGCTGCACGGCCGCCCAGCATACTCTTATTCTAACATAAACTAAATCTAAACTTTAATCTATGAAATAAATACACCACTATACCCAATATCTCTTTAAAAAAAATTTTCTTTAAACACGCTGAAGAAAGCGTTATCCATTTTATTAGGACATGTCCAATTCAAGGGGAAATTAGAAGATTTATATTTGACGAGAGATCACTTTCAACAGAATGAATTATTACCGTCTTAAATGAATCAATAGGTACGAGCTTGTAGTTGATTTAACATTGAATAAATTATTAGGCATGAAACAAATATTTGATTTGGGTTGGTCCATATGGGTCTTCCATAAATTAGGTTATAAGATGATTTGGTTAAAATTATTTATGTTTGAAAAGAAAGTAATATGCTAGGTCCATAAGCGATTCAAAATGTAATATACTATTTAATTTTAATTATAATGTTAAAGATTATGCGTCCTTTCCATGATTCGAATTTCTGTCTTGTTTTCACTACAATCAGAGTGAACAATCAAAAGATCTAATTGCACGGGAATCCGATCTTTAGTCACAACTTATATAAAATTAGTTATGCAGTGATGATTTGGCCGATTTAGCCTTCGGTTCATTTTAGCCAGAGTATTCTTAGGTTCAAGGATGTGCTATCTCTTGACTGATACCATACTTTCAAATTGTAGCAGCTAATAGAATTTTATGTTTTACAAAGAATGAAGAGTACACGGGTGAGGCACTATTTGACGTGATAAAATCTAGACTGTTCGAAAAATAAAAAAAATTAAAACATACTTGTTCGTTCGTTGGTCTTCTGGTGGACTATAAAAAAAACTGCAACTCACCTGTAACAAAATAAATATAAATAAATCAATAATTGGAAGGACAAAATGAATTAACAATTAAAACTGCTTGATAAAAAGAACAATAATAAATTCGTAAAATAATTAATGAATACTTTATTATCATAGAATATAAAACAGACACGAACATCTTTATTATGCGTGATTTTCTAATTAAAACCCTACAACCTGCACTTCTCAAGGAAATAATTGTGTAGAGGAGTAGAGGAGGCGAAAAATAGAAGTATTAAGGGTCATTTGTGAAAAGAGGGGTTTGGGTTAGCCGGCCGCTCCAGATCCCTGACCTTGTCCAAGCTGATGCAACACTTGGCCGAGCGACGACACGGCGGACCGCATCGACCCCGGGCACCGACTCACGCCGCGGCCGAGGTTCAAATATCATTTCACTCTCTGGTGAAACGTGACTGGCCCACTGGGTCCGTTTCATGACTACGGTCTTCCTCGGATCTCATTCGGGTCACTATTTCCAGAAACTTTTCCGAACCTTGGAGAGCACGCTTAATGCCATATGGAACGCGGATCGTGTCCGTTCTAGAGAGGCTGGCTGTATTGAATAATTTACCACCTTTTTGGCCAAAAGTCGACCTGATATATCTGTTTATCTGAAACTTTTCTTTTGATTTGTATTAACACTGAATGAACAAACTTCCTTCTTTTAAATCTCATCCCATGGCTAGCCTGCTTATTAATGAAACCTACGTGCCATAACTCAGGTGACTAACTCGATTAAGAAAAACCTTGGCATTCCGATTGTATATTAAGAATCACTTCTTTTTAAATAATCTACTTTTCACGAGCTGGTTATTGTCAAGAGCTTAACTGCAAATACCGTGCTCCACATTAATTTATTTAAAAACAGACACTTGTCCAATGAAAAAACGTAGGAACACAATTGTTTTAAGAAAAGAAGAAATACAAATAAACACCAAGTAAACAATAAAATTCAAAAATATAACGAAAAATATATGTTGTAATGTAAATCTTTTAGATATCTGTTACTTAAAAAAAACATGTTTACTCAATAAGTTGTTAGTAGAGAATTAAAAAAAGAAAAAGCAAATTTCTATTGTATATAGTAATTATATATAACTAGTTTCGGTTTCCTTTTATGTACATTGCGAATTAATGTATTTACCAGCGAGAATATATAGTACTACAGGGCTTTGGGTGAAATTTTGATGGCTGTATCGCCTCTCAAATATGGGTCGAGGGTTATGGAGGAGTGTAGAGCCCTCCACAACCATAAATGGATGAAAGTAAAGTAAAATATTAAACGTTAAAAATGACTCGGTATCGGTAGGACAAGACAGAATTGTGCAATTGTAAGGATGGTTACCAGATCCCAAAGCTTTGGTAAGCACTGCTAAGAGCCAGGACTCTCAGCCCGGTCTTAGCACGCCATAGTTAAGTATTTGCAGTTAGCTTCTGCAAACGTCATTTAATGAACTTTTTGCAAGCCTTTGAATTCATTCCCACAGAATCGACGACTTATTCTAAATCCACTGCCTAGACAGATATAGGTTTCTGGCAGGTTGGTATGCCATTAAAGAGGCCAACAGGTGTCCTCATCATGGCACAATGGTCAATTTTATTCTTTATTTATTTAAAAAGGGCAATTTTGTTGTTATCGCGAATGCAAGACAGAGCCCGAATGGAATGTAAATGGGAAAGAATGTATTGAAGGGGGAGAGGGAGTGGATTTCCCATTTAAAAACTGATCATTGAGGGCTGATGTGACCAGCTGCTACCACCTCCTGGAGCACCCACGGGGTGGGACGTATAAAACGCAAGTCTGACCTCGGACTTTCAACACCTGAAAAGTGCTAATCTCGGAGCGAGTGAATGGCGATTAGCGTCCAAGAAACATTCAGAAAGAAAGGAAAGAGAAAGAGAAGGAAGAGAGAGAGGAAAGAGAAGGAAGAGAGAGAGGAAAGAGAAGAGAGTGAGAAGAGAGAGAGAGAGAGAGAGAGAGAGAGAGAGAGAGAGAGAGAGAGAATGAAGAAAAGGAGAGTGTGGTACAAATAAAGTGAAAGGATATTTTACGGTAGCTATAAAACGCTCAACCCACAATTCAACCCAACAAAGGGAAAAATTAATATTAATAAACATTAAACAGGCCTGCAGTCTCGTTTACACCTCACGTTCGATATTGATCATTTTTAATACATCTCAAGTTTACAAAACGTTTATCGAACAGCGACGTAAATAATAAATAATATGGCAGACGTTAACATTACATATGATATTATTTTTTAACCAGAAACCTCTATAATGGTAAATTATTCCATGCAATTTTACCTACTTGGCATATAATATTTAATAATAATAAAATCATTCTCCTACAGCTGAAAATTCTCTGGAAGCAGGCTAACTCCTGAGACATGAAGGGCCTTGAAAAGTTATAAAAACAAAAGGATAAGAGTACTTTTAAAAAGAAAGTTGCTACTCACAGTAAGGTATTTAAATTAGGTTGTTTATTGTTGACAATTTTATGTTTAAAAAGTTCAAATAACAATCTTTATTAATTTCCGACGTAAAATTTATTTTACGGTCTCGAGAATTTAATTAGTTGGGGTGAATTCTTTGAGATCCCCTAATGTTCCTGACCACATGCATAAAATATCGTCTACTTAGCGTTTCCAAAAATGAACATATTTAATTAATTTGTCGTTTGACTTGAAAAGGGATTTTTTTCGAAATTATCCGTAAATATTTCGGCACTGAGTGTGGATAATGGTGTATCCATAGATAACCATTTCATTTCGTACAGTTTATTATTACATTTACAATAATTAGATAGTAGACATATTTAAGAGGTCTATTATATCTTTTTTTTTTACAAATTCGTTAATAGAATTCTCCGTAAGTTTTTGTTTTATGATTTTATTAAATTCAACAGGGTTATTTGTGAATAAATTATTAACGTCAAATGACACTAAAACACAGTTCTGAAGATGATTTCTATAAAGACCGAAACGTTAATGCAATATTTTTCTGAAACCTACGTAACACCAGACCGCATCTCAGTATTTATGAATAATCATCGACTAACGGTCACTAATCACCACACATTTCTATAAAGGATAAGAGTACAAATCAACCAGTTTCATTTGCGATGTTTATAACCCTTATAACCCTTCTTTTCAGTTGTAGTTTTTAAATAAATAAATCATTTTTCGAATAGATGGCTCATCCCCGATACTGAATAGGTACTTTCTATAACGTTTATTAGTCCACAATGACTTTTTATTGGTGCTTCAAGTTAGAATTACAATTAGGAGCATGATATGTGCATCCACTGAGTCGTCTGTCAAATCAATTGAAAAAACCTGTACTTTAAGAAGAGTCAACTTTTAAAAATTGTGAATAATTATTTGTTTGCTTTTTGAACAGATGATAAGGTAGAATGTGCCGAATGAAGACTGAAAAGCAATTTAACTGTGAGACAGAGGCAGTAAGCAGAGTATTTAAAGTATTTTCCCATTTCGTATATAGGGATACTTGTAGATTGAAGGATAAGGTAATAGTGGGTAAGAAATGGGACCCCTCTCCCATTTTATGTATTATTAAAGTGGTTTAACTTCGTGAGATTTTTATCGCAAGGTGGGAACAAACGGGCATCGACTTTATTTAATCTGCGCCAAGTATGTTTATCGGCTGATGTTCGACTTCCGACCCAAGGGACCAGCTTCCCTCGGGCTGCACATGTTCGGAAAGTTCGAGCGTTCTCCGAGTTTTTGATCTTTCTTGAACAGGTGGGGGAACCGAATCAGATCGATTCTTCTCGGAGTTTCTTTCCCAGCCGGTGATCCCATCCACCGGCCTGGTATCCTGAAGTAACGTAAAATGAAAAGTGAGGGAGAATGCCCTAAATGTAAACCAAACAAGGAGTATCAGAGGGGGAACTAGAATAAACACGAATTCAAACTTCATTAGACTAGACTAGTTAGAAACAAACATCACACAACTTTAGTTTGTACTTAATATTGATGGAAAGAAAACAATTAAATATATTTTGGATTTTGACAAAACGAGGAGAGAGAAAATGTCGCACTTGAATTAATAAGCTGAGATAAATCATCTAACACAAAATATAAAAATGGAAATAATAGTAGCAATAATAAAAATTCAGAGAAAAATAATAATAAAATAAGACCCAGAACGTATTCGTAAAATAAACTGATGAAGGTGGGGTGAATATGTAGATTCACTTTTTGTAAACAACAAATCTATGAGTAAAACCATAACTTAAAAAGTAAACGTAAAATATGAACTTAAAAATGGGAGGAAAAAGTAGAGTTTTTATGAACAGGACAGATTTAAAAAAGGTAACGGTGGCCGCTTTACGGATGGCCAAAGGAATAGAATTCCTGAGATTTGTGCCTCGAGCTGTAGAAGCACAGCTCAAATGTACAGGTTTTAGGACGAGAGAGATATAGACCATTGGGAAACGAACGTGTGTTACGAGAGTGGATAAAAGATAGAGTTAGAGTATCTGGAAAACAGGAAGTCGACGAGAGAAGATGGCTGGATCGTATAAAAACGACTTTCGACTTCCCAGGATTCCTTCCGGGGCTAATTTTACGTACCCGTTTTTTAAGGAATTCAGATCTTGCTGAACTTAAGGGTGTAGCCAAATGGGCGGGCATCGGAGAGATCGTCGAGCCAATTTTAAACACGATATGGGAAATGGCTAGACCCTTGAGGAACACCTGAAGTTGAGGGGAGGAAGAAGGATGTTTGACCATTAAGAATAAATAGTGACTCCTTGAAGGCGGCAGGTAAGGAAGAGTGGCATCATCGGATGGCATTATTGGAAAAGGAAAAGGATTCCTTGTCGGAAGTCGGATTGGAGTGGTCAAGAAGATAAATCTTTGAACCAGATAGAACTGATATAGGACGGTACTCGTTGCGAGAGGTTGGGTGTATTATTCATGGAATGGACAAGGGCTTTGTGTAGAATGAAGGAAAACCGGATTTATTGAGTAATAGTGTTCACGTGGTAACTGTGGTTGTAGTTATGTAGTAGGGCAAGGGTGATACCGTCAGCTCCTTAGTAGTATGGGATTGTAATAGTAAATTATCGTAATTTTTTTTCGTACGTTCGTAATTTTTCTCAGTCTTGAAGTCAGACTATTTATTATTTATCTCCTCAACTTTTGTAATTGTAAGGTTTAGAGCACCCAATATTTCTGCCAAACAACACCGTCAGAGCTCCATAAGGAAGCATTCTTGGTTTGTACACCATACACTGTTTATACTGCTTACCATCTTCCCACCACATTACATCCTATGCGGTCGATACCAAAATTTTATTTCTTAACGAAAATCCTACCCACGCCACCTCCAATATGCAGAAGCATCTATACCACATCGAAAACTGATGCAATAATACTGAATGAAGACGAATCCATTACATGTTAAATAAACGACCGTTCTAACATATTTTATCGAATTACGGATATACGAGGTTAAATAATAAGGACTGTTACTTTGCCTGAAGTGTAATCGATTCACAAGACTTATACGACAAGTCCGAGATCATGAAAGACTGGTGGTAAACGTGGAGGATAAGAAGGAATAAGCAACAAAACTTCTAACAACGTGAAGGTCTACGACAAAACCGACCAATATCCAACCTATCCAAACATGGAGGAATAAGTTCTTAGAAGAATTCTCCCAGCTTCTTACTACGTGACACAAATCCTAACCTATTCCACAAGGACCTAAACATTTCCTCCGATAAAGAGTTTATCCGTTCTCGTTCCCTATGATTTCACTCCGATATTGTTCAATTTCTACTAACTTCCACCCCAAACATTTTCCACGTCACTTCCAACGACAATGTTCGTGCGACATTGCTGTTTAATCTTTCAGCAGATTGACTGGAACGCTGACTAGTCCTCATAAGCCATAATACATGTCCGTTAGGCGTAATCCTGCCCTTAGTGTTAGTATTGTGTCCGGGTACATATGACAAAGAACGAATTTGTATTATGTACAGGATACAAGTAATTTTTTTTTTAAGGAAGAGAAGTGCTAATTGTAGGGCACGGTTAAATCATAAGTTCAAATAATTTTGACATAAGTACATCTGGAAAGAGACAAACCTCGACATCGATATTTTCTTGCTATAGAAAATTTTCAGGAAAAATCGCTAATTGTCGGACAAAATTTTAATAATTATATTGTGCAGTACCAGTGGAAAAGAAATGTTTTATACCTAACGGGATTTTAATATGTAGCCTTTTACTTCATATAAGAAGTGAAAATTTGAGAAATATAAAAACACACACAGTTTGATGGGAAAACTCGGAACAACCATTGATCATTGGAAACACCTGGTTCAACCATGTGGGTGGAAGCGTTACCGCAAACTACAAAGTGATTCCGGAATTCGATCCATTCTACGAAGTGGGTAACATACTCGTTCAACTTCCGCAGCTGCATGACTTTGTCAAACACTAACATACACGGGCACAGAACCTTAAATACAAAATAACGACTTGGTGTGGGCAGAAGTTGACGTAGGCGGTCGAAACACACTGTGATATAAAATCTTGTCGGTAAGATCAGTCGCGCGTTTTCTGGTCCCATGGAGACTGGTTGGACATTTTCGACGAACAACTACTATCAGAACACGAATGTGGAAACAACAATGATCATAAGTGTATAAGCTAGAACCTTAAATTCCAACGATATTAGCGAATAGCTATTTGGATTAAAAAGAATAAATTTTGGGTTTGTAAATAGCAACCTCTTATCAACTTGCACTTTGTCATTGATTGAAAAATAAATTAAACATGCTTCATTCAATTATCAACAGCTCTTTCTAAAGATTCAGAATATTCTACTAGGGCAATATCGATATAAATAGTCAGCACTATTAACAGCTTGAGAAATTACATCTTCACTTAATTATAACTGCATAGATTTAGTTAAATCGTTTTTTATATCATTGGCTACGAATGCTAAATACCTTAGGTTATATCCCGTTTCCAGACTAAATTTTAATTACATTGAAAATAAATGCTCAAAAATATAAACCATCTTGAGGAGTCTTTATGAGGTGTACTATACGTACGTCCATAATAATTTAATGTGCTTCCTTTTGAGGAAGTATCTCTAAATCGATGCCCGATAGGCTACATGCATGTAGTTCTAAACGAACCTTCCCAACTCCCATCTAGAGGAGTCTCTTTACCTGCACAGCGGCCAGTATTGGTACATTGCGCATCTCCATTTTCTTTATCTAGAGCTTCTCGTTAAGCTTGAGGCGTTTTGCCAAACCTTAAAGATTTATCAAGGGCTCCCGTCGGCCAACCTCAAGCCCTGGCTTTTAGGATTACGAATCTCAGCCGTCTTCTTGGCAATATCTGCACAGGTTTGTTTCTGCCACTCCAAGTCTACACGTATACCTTCGGAGCCTGAAGTGTAAACTTAGCAGCCTAACTATTATTCCAGCCATAGATTTTGTAGTTCTGCCGTTAGTCTCTGCGATAGTTCTTTGAACAATATTTTCGCATGAATCTGTCCCGGGCTACATTCCCATTTAGCGTAGGTCCATTGTCTAATGGCTCCGCATATTTGGCAGTTTGGTAAGCCACAAAAGGGTTCAGGGCTAATAGGTGATCTCATTGAACTTTCATTGGCCAATTTATCTTCTTCGTTGCTTTCTGCTGTGCTTGGTGCTTTTGTTATTTTCCCCAAAGTCTGACAGGGCTCTAATGCAGACCCGAACATTCTGGACTTTACTGCCAATGCGGCAATTGCCTTTAGTACCGCCTGGCCGTCCGAGAAGAAGGCTGTTCTTTTATTGGCAATCCCCAGCATTTTTGGCATCTGTCAAAATGTTCAATAGACAGTCTCCGCTTGAAAAACGGTGGCATATTGTCCAAAGGTGATATGAATTCTAGTCCTTGGTTTATTTTGGTAAATGCCTGCACCTGACTTATATTACGCTTTAAAGCCAGATATGCCCTTTCCCCAAACTGCTCTACAATGTATTTTGATTAAACCTTTTCGTTAAAACTTAATTTAGGGAGTAATGGCATCAGTAGGCATCTAATGGCATCAGTAGGCATCTAATGGCATCAGTAGGCATCTAATGGCATCAGTAGGCATCCCCAAAGTTCTGTATAGGTGATGCTCCGCATTAGCCTATGAATTGTGGCTTTGGACTCCCCTGGATAAAGATGTGTAGAGGTGGTGGGTTCCGAAGGGCATCCATGGCAGTGATGGCGGTTGTTCTCGTTGCCCAAATGATGCTCAGACACCCCAGTCTCTGAACAGTACTGAGGAGATGAACCATATGTCTTTTTCCACCATCGATGTGAATAACCATCTATCTTGAGATACAGTCCCCAGCATTTCCCACAAAGAGGTTTGCATCAACAAGTGGCAATTTTTGCACTTTGTGGGATTTTGTTTTCTCTGGTCAAATATGGCTCTCAGATGTTTCCCTCTTAAGAGAAAGGAGTTTTAACTCCTTTTAGCATAAGAGGCCTTTAAGTCTTCCTAGTGGTAAAGGGAACCACGATGGTCTTTTTAAGGTTTACAGAAAGTCCTTCCTTTTTACACCATCTGTTTGTTACGCTAAGTGCGTATTGTGCCCTCTCAATAACGACTTCGAACTCATTTATGGAGCAATGGTAAATTTTTTAAATTCTTGCATAAATAACCCCCCTCCCCATTTGTCCATGTAAAAAATCTACTTACTGATAACAGATAAGACGTGAACTATCGTAAATATAAGCATAAAAGATTCAAGCATAAATTGATTGGAAAATAAAACTTGTTAAAAGGAAATGTGTGTCTGCCAATATACCTTGGTTTAACCAGTTGCCGTTATAATTAATTTGTAAATAGATGTTAATTCCTTGTCTGATAGTCGATTTTTCTGAGCATGTACTTGACTATTCTTAAGATTTATTGATTTAATTGTTTATATTGTTTTAAATGATGCCTGGTTTTTTGTTAAAATACACTTTCCCCCTAAATTATTTTATGTTTACTGTATACTTCAAGACGAGACGAAGTGATATAGACGAGGAGAAAAAGAACCAACTGAATATATGAACAAATACTATAAACCAAAAATTATATACAATAAACGTAATACATACATCAAAATATTTTTTCGGACACGAACCAATTTATTGTAATTGCGCATATATTCCGTAGATTTCAACATAAATTGTTGCGTTGTATAACAACCACAATTGTTATTTTGTTTAGATAACGAAAATTGATTAAACTGTTGTTAAGATTGTTCTTTCAAATATTTCATTTATTTGAACTGATTGCCGACGTTTTTTTTAGTCGTATCAAAATTCATGTGATACCATTGAGAGATCAGCGACCAAACCCGACTTGAATTTTCCTCAATACTCAATAAACGTAAACATCGATTCCCTCTAAATTGAACCACTTAACTTTGGGCTTTCTGCTTACTTTGGACCTAAAATTAACTTAACATTGGCTATACCCTGTCTTGATTTATCTTATTTTACATGTACATAAAATGTTGGCTTATACAACGACAAAATTTCTTTATCAATAACGCGTAATTTTCAAGTTAATTCTTTATATTTATTATATATTATTATATATTTTTTATTTATTATATAACAAAATTTGTAACAGTAACGTAAACAATAGAGGGGTTGAAAGGGAGTATTGAAATATTAAATATAATCTTTATTTTCACTGTGACTCGATTTAAACTGAAGAAATACTTCAGATCAAAAATGTACGGCCCAGACTACTGGTAATAATGAAAAAGCAAAACATGTCAGATCAGACCAAGATGAATGAATACGATCAAGTTAAGCTACTTCACTTCCGCAGACATAGCTTTAATATACTATTTATGTTGATATATTATTCGAAGTGAACCAACTTGTCTGGAATTTAAATTGCAGCAATCTAAAAGCCACAATCGAAAGGTAATGATGTGTGTCGGACATATTTCCAATTATCACCTTGGGTGCCCATCACGTCCTCGGCCAGACCAGGGGATAAAAGCTACGATACGAACCTTCTCACTCATCCCAACGAAACTACAGGTCCTATGGGTTAAACGAAACCCTTCAAGGTTAATTCTTTATCCTTGTTTGCCCTTGGGTCAACCCGAGGTTCGATGATGATATTGGGTTGTAGTGGGAAGCTGTTCCATCAACGCAACTCGGTTGACACATGAAACGAACAGTGACAAGTGTGATTAAGCAAAAAAGGAAACAGGGGAACGAGTAAATCTGAGCCACTCCCACCTATCTGACAACCCGGCCAGATGAGACTAGAAGTCAAAGTGAAAATTCTATTTCCTTTCCTTAGACGTTTCCCAGGGTTCTCGTAATTCCATGATAGGGACATGGCCAACAATGACATGACTCGGCTTAGGAAACTTTCAAACCGCATGATCTTTCGTTGTGAACACGGCGTGTACAAATATAACCTACTCTCACAACGTTCCCTTACAAAACTGCATTTATAAAAGGAAAAACAGAATCTACACAAAAACGAGAATAAGTTTGGAAAGTGGGTTTTTGAAGTCCATGGTTTTGAAGCACATTACGTCACAAGAGAACAAACCATGCCATTTCGAACAGCGAGCAAATAAATAATACCAGCCTTCTGAAATTTTAATCTTAAAAAGCTTGAAAAAATGAAGGAGAACGCTTGTCAAGCTGTTGTCGTAACTCCCTTATCGTCGAACCAAAACCGCTTTTTCGCTTTCGCCCATCTGCGGTTTCGAGCATAAAAGTAATATATGCATATTATCTTCTGTCGTACGAATTGGAATATTTTGGAGCTAGCGTTATACAATCAGCATTTAAGAATTTCCAAACTTGCGAAATATACTACAATAAATTAATGCAATAATTATTATATATTAACGTAACGTTTATAAAATCTTTTGGATCTAAAACAGAATCGTACCTCATTGCACAAGAAACTATTAAACTTATTTTTCATTGTTCAAAATGTTGCCCTCCAGGTCAAATTGCAATTGTTGCATAAACTTCACGATATTAAGGATTTGGTCGGTGGATTTATTGCAAGCACTAGAAACTTTTCATAATGAGGATTGTTAAAGAAAGTGCAAAGTTTTGCTCATCACTTAGAATACAAACAGTCGGATTTCAATCTGAGAGACAGCAATTGCTTACATTTAGAAAATAATTGGAATTTAATGAAAACAGTTTTTCCTGACAGAGGTACTTCGCCTGGAGGAGAGAGAGACAGGTTGTATCCTCTCTGTGTCTCATATATATTTTGAAACTATTTTAAATGTTGATTACATTTATATCATAAATGTAAGAGTCAACTCGAATAATAAAGAAAGAAAGAAAGAACGAGAGAGAGAGAGAGAGAGAGAAAGAGAAAGAGCGATAATAGAGGGAGATGGTATCTCGGTGGATATTCGTCATGATTAGGTTTTTTCGTCAATTCGACAATGGGCGATAAAAAGTAAACCCGGTCTTACATCACTTCAAGACAATGCTTATTAACAGCCTAAAACCCGCAAAGGATCTATGCCGAAGCTCGATATTCCCCCTCCAATAGCTCGTTTGAAACATAAAATTTCGAGACGTCAAGCCCACTCCTCTCCATTTTTGCACCTACACCTGCCACAATCGAAGTTCAACTTCTGACTAACCATCATTGAGCATTGACTGATCACCCTGTTCTCGTGTCACCCAGTGCCCACTCACTACTTACTACCGTTTTCGTAGCACAGGCTAGGCTATTTGTAAACCTACCAGGGCGGTTCTACGTGGGACACACTTCCCTGTGGCAGTTGGGCTTCACTATTTTGTATTCCTTCAGCTCTACTTTGGGAGAACTGGGAAGACACGAAATGTGTTGCTTGAACTTTTAGACAATCTCGTTCCAATTGTTCGATACAATTAATAAAACAATCTTTACAAATTTATTTAGAAATCGTGAGATGCGGTCTGGTGTGATGTAGGTGTCAGAAAAACATTTTCTTTAACGTACCAACGTTTCGATGTTTATCGAGATCATCTTCAGTGCCTGGGATTTACAAACATTGTTTACATATAACAATTACATTTTGGATATGGACATTTGGATTTATACAATGACACAATCACCAGACAAATCTTTACAAAATTAATCATCAATTATTACACATCTAATTAGCTGTATAAAGAATATTCTCAAGACAGCGTTTTTAACTAACCGAACAATTATTAAACCCTGTAAGGATTTACCGCAAGTTTGAGTATAAAAGTTACTACAATGAAAAAATATACAATGAAATCTCACTTTGCTGATTAACAAATCTTAAACAAGTTATTCTTCCTAAAATGTTATACACCTTACATAAAATAGATTTTTCAGGATGTATATAACTGTGTGAAAGGATAATGATACGGGACAAGAATTACAGTACGTCAAAAACAGTCAAGCCTATGGAAATGAAGTTAAATTATAAACCCAATAGAAGGAGAAAAATTGTCAAACCAAAGCCGGCGACTGGTGAATCGAAAATTCCCATAAGATCTTCGCTTGTAAAATACCTCGCCGGATAACCGAAATTTGTGCCTAAATGCGAACAGAATAATTTTTGGCCCAGTGTCTCTTTTTCCGTTTATCGAGAACAAAATAAGTTGTAATTTGGTCAAGGATGTCTGCTCCGAAAGTCAGGCTCCAGTTAATTGCTTCCCTGGCAGGCTCCCATCTTGAATAGATCGATACTTTAGCAAATTGATGTTTTTACGTCCAAGAAATTGCTTTCGACCATGACTAAGACGGTCGTCAAAGATTTTTTTTGTCTTTTCAACAAATAACGTTTCGATATCACAAGTGTAATTTAGCAGAAATTAATTTATTTCGACGTTTAACTATTGAAAATGTCATGGCCGTTTTTTTTTTTTTTTTTTTTTTTTTTTTGAGAAATGAAAGGTATAAATTAGATGTCTATGATGGACAACCTTCATTAAATTCAAAAGAAATACACATTTAAAAACACATCGTATCATTCAATGTGCACATCGATTACAGGTAATTGAAAAACACTTTTATAATTTAATTAAAATTATACGTCCATACAGTCCGACGGATATTGCCAATAATATTATACAATAGTTAGAAAATCGACATTTACTAACATTTAACTAGCATTCCTAAAAGAAAACATAAGACAAAAAAAATAACACGATCCTGATTTTGTTAAAGGCTAGATCAGGCGGACGAGCATATCGAAAATTACGTATGCATCCAATGAGCACAAAAAAAAATTATAAACCAAATTAAAGACTACAATAAAATTCAACTGAAGACAAAATGTTGAAAAATCCGTGAAGAGAAAAGACGGGGTTACTGTTGGCCAATGAACTACATAATTTGAAAGAACAAGAACCCATACAAATAAATAACATTAAATATTTAAATAAATTAGGAAATAAAATATTATTCAGAGATCGTCAAATGCAGTCTGGTGTGATGATGTAGATTTCCGCAAAATACTTTCTCTATCGTGCCAACATTTCGATCTTTATTGAGATCATCTTCGAGGCCTGGGGTTTACAAGCATTGTTTAAAGTATTTCTACTCACTCAAAGGGTTTGTTTTCTGTGTAATTGTGCCATTCTTGTATCTCGTCAACACGATATAGACATAAAATAGCAATATCACATTGGCACTCTCAACACCGGCACATATTTAAAAAAAATTTTTGCATTATATAAATTCATAGTTTTCCACATCCTGCATATATTTGTTAAATTTTAACAATGTTTGTAAATCCCTGGCCCTGAAAATGATCTGAATAAAGATCGAAACGTTGACACGACAAAGAAACTTTTTTCCTGAAATCTACATCACACCACACGGCATCTCACGATATCTGAATAATCATCGATTAACGGTCACAACCATATCTCACACATATCACAACTATATCTCTTCTTTTACAATTTCTAGGTATTTCTAAACCCTTTATTAGTTTCACAATTAATGAGAACTCAACATTAGTTTCAATCAAAGACCATTAGAGCTACATTTATTTCCTAATTACTTTGGAAATATGCCAGTTTTTAAATAAAACCGAAAGCTGTTAAAAAGCAGTTGTGTTTCCTGGAGCGAGCAAATTCCATTCTTATTTATTTTGATACCAAAAACTAATCTGATTATGTTACTGTTTTTCGTTAAATGATATATATTTTTAAATATTTACAATCAAAACTGGTCGTTTTGACTTAATGTCGCCAATGTGACAGTCGCGTCTATTCAAAAGGACCCGGTTCCGAAGTAGCTGATTATCTGTACAGGAAATAAACGCGGGTCAAAGGGTAAATTTAGCTGTTGACTTCACTCAGGCTGGAATATATAAATAAAACAACGCTGGAAAAAATTAGCAAAAAATATCCTACATGGTTTATTTAACAAAACATCGACAAAATCGAAAAATCTACTCAACGATGAAAAATTTTCCTGGGGTCGAACAAAGAAGACCAGACAACTCAAAACACTTAATACAATACCGAGAAATGGAATATTTCTATGTAGCATGATATCCATTACTCGTCAAATAATCCGAGTAGAGTTGGTGCGAATTTGCAATCGAGGCACTTCTTTGTTCACCGAGTCTGACTCTCTCGTGAGGTCTTGGAGGGCTAATTGTTCGAGAGTTGTGTTGAATTTCATCTCAGGAACAATTAGCATTGTGATCCAGTTCCTTAAACGATAGAATACAAAACCAAAAAACTCTTTCTCAAGCAACGTGTCAATTTGATTCCTTTTGAGGTTAAATGAGCCCATATCGGCTACTATGACCCGATGTATAATTAAGGAAATCCTTTTTTTAAATCCCAATATTTCAGGTCTTTTAAAATTGCTTGCCGTTTTTAAATATGAAAAAAGTCATATAAAAATTATTAAGGCGTCCAGTAGCTGCTAGACCTAGATCTTTTTATTTTTTTTTTTAACTCGTTTTTCTTAAACTCCACTGACAGGCACAAAATTCCACCCACTTTAATATAACTTGCGCGGTTGTAATGAGCTTCCAAATAAAAACGATCCTCAAATTAATAAATAAGCCCTGATAATTTGTGAGTTAAATAGCCATCATAAGACCTGATGTCCATGTACAGATGTATCTGCATGCAGTGTAGATACTCGTTCCATTTTTTTTTCTTCTTTTTTACGAGGATTTGTAACACCAAAGGTTAATATCAGCCCTCGGGGTGCTGGTGTTTTTGAAATAAAGCCCATTTGTATGTAGGGCTCGAATGCAGGGCCGCTGGAGTCGAACCCTGGACCTTTACCTTACAGTGATGAGCGCCGTGTCAACGCCTAAACCGTGGCGTCCCTTTATTAGATTTTTAATAACATTTCAATATCGCGAATTTTCACCGCTTGCCTTAATTACATCTCGAAGACGCCTCGCCATACTTTCTACTAATCTGGAAATGTCTCTATGCTGCACGTTCTTCAGGAAGAGATCTATCAAGATCGTGTAGTGTATCTGGCGAGCTCTTAATCGTCTTTTCAGGCACCCTAATATTGTGTTGTTGAAGGTATGTTTATACTATGGGTGCGACATGTGGACGGGCATAACCGTAGGATTGTGGCCGAATTCATCGAGGATAGCCAACGCATCAAGATGTTCCAAAATTTCATCAAAGACCCACCCTCGACGAACAACCGATTCTGTGCGACTCCCCGTTGAAATTCCTACCCACATCATCACTGGGCGTCTGGCAGGCACGATGGCTCCAAAACAAATGAAGGAACCGGATCAGGCGTTTTCTGTACAAGCCCAAAATATGAGCAATCAAACATATTAGGGAAGTATACCTCGGTCTTTCAGCAGAAATACATGCCATCAATCACAAGCATTGAAATCTTAAAAGAGATTACACTGACAAAAATATCCTCATAAGATCAGACAGCCAAGCACCTATTAAAGCATTGGCATGCGAAAGAATTACATCAAAACTAGTCAGTCAATCTAAAATCTCCAAAACCTGGGGGAACGTAACAACCTGATGGTATCCTGGGTGCCAGGGCACAGGGGAATTTTGGGTAATGAAGAAGCAGACAGACTGGCCAGAGGAGGATCTGCAAGACCATACACAGGCCCCAAAGCTATCCTTGGGATATCAAAAACAAACATAGAATCCTCCATCGCAGAATGGATCCAAACAAAACAAAGAGAGAAGTGGATAAACACTAGCGCTAGACATAGTAAAACGGTGAAGCAATCATCGCCAAGATAGGAAATGCTGCTGCAAACTAAGAGGAGTGGGGCTACTAGCCGGTCACTGTTATCTGAGAAAACATCTACACCACCTGGGTATATACAACGATGATCCCAATTGCAGATTGTGTAATGAGGAGGAAACAGTCATCTTCGAAGCAACAACTCAATGGAGGTTCAATCTAACGTATGGAAAAAAACTCGGGAAACCAAATCGAAGCAACAACTCAATAGAGGTTCAATCTAACGTATGGGAACGACTCGGGAAACCAAATTGCAGCAACGACAGTCAATGACCTGATACTTCTGAGAAAAAGGATGGAATTTATTGACTAAACTAAGGAACTAGGAAGGTACAATAAGCCAAAAGGCTGCAGTGCCTGGAGTGTATAAACCCCACCTCCTAGTATCCTTTCCACCATACCATACCCTACCAACCCACACCATCACTGGGCGTCTAGCAGTTTCGTCGGGAACTCCGATGGCAAAGTCCGCATGGAACGTCCATCATTAACAAGTGCGACACCACGCTGCTCAGCACTAACTTACTTTTTTATGTTTAAGAATTGAAATTAAGACTGAACAAAAGTTTACATTCCCTAAACAAAAGTAAACATTGAAACATCCTTTATCCATGTTTTAGAATAAGGATTCAGGTTTAGATTAACTGATATGCCCAATTTAAAATATAACATAAACAAATATTTATTGGTAAAAACCATGAGACAAATTAAGGGGCGCATTTTCTTTTATCGGGAAAATGAAAAAAATCATTTGGGTGAAAATTTTGGCCTGTCAGTGTAGCATACATTTTTTGAGTATCGTGATGTGTTTTTTTTAATTAGAAATATAAAAATCCATTCGTAGGTTTTCAAGTTTTAAAAATATGCATAAACTTTATATCAGCAGAACACGGCTGAAAAATGTTTTTATGCAAAAACAAAATTTCAAAACTTTGCCCACTATGTACCAATTTAGAACAAAGAGTATAATCCCCCATATTTGTACAAACTCAAAGTTCATTCACTATCGATTACACTTGAATTTTTTTTATTGCAACAAATATTAAATTCATGGTTAAAAGATTGTCCATTTAGAATAAGAAATCATGTTGTTAACGACAAATAATGCATTTTCGAAATAAAGTTTTTTTCTAACAAGCAAATTGCATTCAACATGTTATTTGGATTTGTTTTGAAAACGGTTTTAATCAGGCATTAATTATTTCAATTTCAGATATGTAACAAATCGCTGACATTGCTGATACATACATAACGAAATGTTCAGAAATTGCAACTACAGCGTTTTTCTTTCTCAATATGACAACGTTAACTATTTTGTAATATTTTGCCACTGCTAAACACAAACAGTAACTCGTACATTTGCAACGTAATTTTGTTTTATTGCAATTCATTTGGAAAAAAAAAATCCAAAAACCACTGGTGAGCAATTAAGTCATCTCTTATTTGCATTTACAACAAAATGGAAAAGTCGAAATTGCAAAATGATTTCGCAATAGAAAAATCTTAATTTGGAAAGCTGTCAATAAATTGGCCAATAGGTTATTTAAAGATATTTAACACGATCGCATAAGTCGGTAAGAGCATATTATAAGCTGTCTCATTCACGTCATCATAACCTACTGGCCTCATTTCCTTCCGTTTCGACACAGGGGAATCAAACGTACAAATTGCACAACACAAAACTGAAACGGTCAATGTCGGAGAGATGGACTTTCAGCCGGCTGGAGGCCCGACACACGGTCGTAGCTAGACACACATTCAGCTACCCGGAGGACACAAGTCCGTAATTAAACGCCTGGTTTTCCACACACGACACTTCGAATACAATAAGCGCGTTGAACACTGATCAAACAAAAAAGCAGGTGGCTGCGTCACCTGGGGTGAGCTTTTGTTCGTAAAGGTGGACATGTACTCCACGAGATGCGGGCGCGACACGTGCCTAGTTGAAATTGCCTTTTAAGTATTATTAAATTTTCCGGCCATTTTGTGCGTAATAACGAATATCAAATTTAAATATTAGCCTACTTTTTTATTGCATCAATAATTTTTTCCTCCTTCTAGACAAAACTAAAATTTCAATTTGGTTATTATTGTTCGTTTTGGTCTGTCCATACTCTCCCGTTTGGGTTGTCAGACATGTTTCGGCATTTCGCCATACTCTGAAGATGACGAAATTCGGAAATTCATATGGCAGACCTGACCAGTTCCAAATACAGACCAAATGGATCGCTAACGACCAAATTGCAGGTACATCATCACTCAACCTTCAAAAAAAAAAAATACTCACGACTTTTTCTTTGACTATGTTAGAAAGAAATCAAAAACAACGAAATTAGGTAGACAGTGTAATCGAAAATTACCAAACTATATCGTCCACCCTATAGATCCCAAGAAGAAATGTGGCAAATAATTATATATTTACAACATAAGGATCCATCTTAAGCGATTCGTTCGTTTATCCGTAAAATTTACCACCTTCCTTTTTTCATACTTAACTACATGATCTACCTTGAGACATCAGTGGAACTTTTGTTTTTATTTACATTAAATTTACTATGTAAAGTTGAATCCTATATTTGCAAGGTCCCAAATCTTCCCAGGAATACTGCACTGGAAATCATAAGGTCCAAAAATATCATGGTTCTCGTCCTGGAATACCTTGGCTCAACAATTTCACCTGAATGACAATTTTTTCCCTGGACAGTGGTCACTTTCATACTCAAAAATGTTCAACAATATCCACACCTCTCACACCGTGAAACGACTCCTTCAAGTTCAAAATTCCTCCTGAAAGAGGTTGATAAACTGGTAGTATAATCTTCTGTCAACACCCATCTAAGCAGGCCACGAAAAACTTTTCACTTGGAATAAATTTAGCGTTTAAAACACTAAAACGCTCATCCAATGGATTAAGTAAAGCACGTCAGGGATTGAATCCTTGCAAGACTATTGTATCCGTAAAATTGATGACTTTAAAATTTAAATTTACTAATTAATTAATCTTTATGTAAAGTAGTGATTGGGATAAAAAAGTCAGTGATTGGATTTGTTGGACAATCGGACAACGAAATTTAGTAAATTAAATTTACTATGTACATTTTAATCCAATGTTTGAAGAGCCTAACCCTTCCTAACTACCGCCTTCCCAAGAATACTGCACTGGAAATCATAAGGTCCAAAAATATCATGGTTCTCGTCCTGGAATACCTCGGCTTAACAATTTCACCTGAATGACAATTTTTTCCCTGCACAGTGGTCACTTTTATACTCAAAAGTGCTCAACAATATCCACACCTCTCACACCGTGAAACATCTCCTTCAAGTTCAAAATTCCTCTTGGGTTTCGCTATATAACGATCCTATTATTAATCAACCATTCTTGAATATAGCGGCAAAGTTCAAAAATTTACTCCATTCCGCTGCCTCGCTGGTTTTTCAAATGTAAGTGAGAGTTATTTTACCTTAATTATAATTTATTGCTATTAGGCCTCGTGGTACGCTTGGCCAAATCAATTCTTTTCAATTAAGGTTTTGGTTGAGATAAAAAAAAGTCAGTGTCACAAAAGGCATGTACCCACGACCTTCGCCAAAATATGTTCGCATATGTTCTAAAGACATGAGCTATCGAGACTTCGATCGACTTGGACACCAATGACACCTCAATCTACAACCTCGAATTTTTCCTATTTTGCCACTTTTGATATGACGTATTCTCGATTTTCAGCGACTTACGAAGTGGCTAGTAGGAGATTTTAGCGAAGTGTCAATTTCTTTAATTATTATTCAATACATCAGATTCGTGGTCCGCTTGACCAATTAATGTATTACAATTAATTAAGGTTTTTAGTTGACATAAAAATGTCAGTGGCACCAGTGGGATTCGAACGCACGGCATTCGGCTTGATACACCGCTGCTCTACTTGAGCTATCGTGAACTCGATCCACTCGGACATCAACTTCCCATCTCAACAATTGAATTATCCCTCCTATTTGCCATTTAATTATTATAATCATCCATATATTTTACCGGTCATAATTTACCTGAATTATTATTTTTATCTAAAGCCTTGGTTGAGATGAAAAAGTTAGTGTCATGAGCGGGATTCGAACCAACGACCTTCGACTCAATACGCCTACAAAAACTACTGGCATAGTTGCACGGCATAGGGGGGAAATACGAATAGGTTGAGATGAGTTGATAAGTAGTAGTCACGAATATAAAAAAAAATTTACAGGTAATAAACCACCGATTTAAAGAAGAATCCTTCTGATGGTAAGGGCGATACAAACAATTGAAGAGAGAAATGAGTGATGTAAGAGTGCCTAGCTAAGAACATACTGACGGCAGCCTCGTTCCCCGTTGGTTTTCGAACTATATTGATCGGTAAATTCGAAAAATTGGCATTACGAAGAGTTGTAGCAATATGTCGCCCATTCTAAATGCAAACGAGCTTACTGTTACATTACATCAACGATCTACCGTGAATCACATCACAATCCACTTTAACTGTTAATGAACACGGTAGCGAACTCATTCGCATGACGATAGATTTGCAGGCGGTCACGTAAAACAGAGACAGCTCGATATCGAATTCCGGAAAGTGGTTGAAATGCAATAATAATTCGTCAAAAGAAAGCATCACCTTTACATAGAGGTGCTCAAACTGTTTCGTATGTCAACCAATTACGAATTGAATCTAAGTGCATGTGTCAACAAATAACATCTATTGAAAAAATATTTCTCTGATAAAATGATGCGGACAGAATATATATTATTTACTGAGCATAAGGACAATTGCAAATAAAATTACGGAAAAACATAAAAGTAATAAAAAATTTATTCAGTCATAAATCAACTAATTTTGGTAAATAATTCTATAGATAATATGCAAACGCGTTAATCGGATTACATTAAATGTACACAAAAAGCGCGCCCCACGTGCCATAAAGGGCTGATTGTGTGATGGCGACACGGTGTAAGACAAGAGTACAAATCCCCGGGACAGAAATGAAGAAAAGTTGCAAGTCTGCGAGACATGTGTCGATTCGGAGAGATAAAGTTCCAACAAAGGAAACGGTGATGAAGAGGAAGCGATAAGAAGAGCGGCGGCTGAACATGCAATGTCCCTCGAGGAGCATAAGACATTTGTAGAAAATTTAATCGCCCCTGAACACGTTCCATAATTCAAGTTGTTCGTCTACAGAGGTTCACTAGAGCGACATATGACAGAAGTTAATTGTTTACATTAAAAGACAAACTGACAAGAGATTTTTCGCAACAAGAGAAACTCAAAACATTTCTTTCTACAACGATGTCAGACACCTTTGAGCATGTGTGTATCTGTATGAGATTTCTCCATGTCTGCGAGGTAGCGAGGCTATAACTTGAACATTCAAAAGACAATAATCACCCAGACCGAGCAATGATGATGGCGAAATGATAAAACGGGTCTGACCGAACCAGCCACAAAGGGAGGCGATCATAAATGACCTGTAAAGGACAAATTACAGAATAGTGCGTTGCACAGTAGTCCATTAACTATTCTGCAAAGAACCTTTTAGGTGATCGTAAGCAAGGATCAATCGAACCTGTTCCAATTAGGATACCAAAGCCGATTCACGAAACCATGAGTACATTGTTGTAGACACGTTACCGATCATCTTTAGAGCGTTGTGTAGATATAGAGAACCTTCTTAGTAAGTAAATTCACTAATTTGGTGGTCCGCTTGCCCAATTAATATATTACTATTATTTAAGGTTTTTAGTTGAGATAAAAAAGTCAATGGCGCGAGCGGGATTCGAACCCACGATCTAAGGCTAGATACGCCGCATCTCTACCACTTGAGCTATCGTGACGTTAATTGGTCAAGCGGCCCCCGAAATTAGTGAATTTAATGAGTTTGAAGAACTCGATCATCTCAGACACTAACTTCCCATTTCAACCCCATCTTTTGAATTTTCCCTCCTTTTTGCCATTTTTCAAATGTCGTGTTATTGGATTGAATTCTCGACAATAAATGAAATGGCCACGGAGAGCTTTAGTGAAGTGTACTTCAATTTAATTCATTAAATTTATTAATTTCGTGGTCGACTTGACCAATTTATATATTACAATTAATTAATGTTTTTTGTCAAGATAAAAAAATGATAAATCACGCCCACTATACTCTCACCTTCTGACTACTATTTTTTTCGGTCATTACAAAAAGGTTTTAATTGGTCGAAATTTTGAAAGTTTTGAGTGTCCAACAGTTGTTCAAACATATTAAATTCCTAATTTCGTGGTCCAATTAAGGTCACGATACCTCAAGTGGTAAAGCAGCGGCGTATCTAGCCGAATATCGTGGGTTCGAATCCCGCTCGTGCCATTGACTTTTTTATCTCGACTAAAAACCTTAATTAATTGCTTCTTAGTAATCAAAATTAAAGATAGACCATTATCAACATGAGCGTAATATCTTAAAATTATAATGTTTTCCAAAGTCTGAGTCAAAGTTCTAATACATTAGATGTTTGATTTGCATGTTGTTTGAATTCTTTGCTAAGCACTACTTCCAAGCTGAGTGAAATTGCAAGATTAAGATCACCGAAAAACAGAAATCACCTGCACTCTCGTCAAATAAGATTTGAGAAGGTACAAGTATAGGTGTGGACATTTTTCTTTTAATGCTTTCTACAAACACATAATAAGAATTATACATCATTATTACTGTAAATGAAGTACGAACTTCCTTTCTCTAGTTGATCTCACCTTAAAAGACCTGAAGCTGTTAGATTTGAGAACAGAAATGCATATCTTGAAAGTACTTTTTGTGCTTGATTAAAATAAAAAATAGTATAAGCTCGTTTTGCTTTCGTTTTGAACCGATCTGAAGACGACGTGGAACCGACTAAATGTCACTTGTGTCACATATTACATTGGAATGCCAAATGGGGTTTCGGCACTCTCTCCCGTGTGTCAACGACCCCGTCTCCTCGTGGAAGGAAGTTGCCAAAAGCCGGCAGGGAAGAAGCAGCAGACACGTGGCAAGCGTCGCCTAGGGTGAAGCTTGCCGAGCTCAGCTGGCGCCGGGAAAAGTTCGCTGGCGCGCCTTCCTCCTATCTCGACCAGCCACTTCGGAAGCTTCATGAGCTTTTATTAATCTGCCCGAGATAAGAGATAGTCGTGGACGGCCGGAATGCGGGGGCACTTCGTCGCTCCTGAGCGCGTAAAATGAGATAGTAATTTGACACACAAAACCCTTCATATCAGGTTATAATTTAATTTCAAACTTTTTTAGCTAAAGGAAAGCTCGGCTAAACTGTTCTATGAGTATCATAAGTATAATCTAATTAAAAGTATTGAGGTGCTGAGGCGTCAAACCCAAGCATATTTAGTAGCAAATCCTTTAAATTTCTGGAAAAAAACAACACCGCTCAGCAGATACGCCCCACGTAACAAAATTCACATAGCCGTTAAATTCGAACGGAAAGATATTCGCATTAAGACCCGTTCAACCGGATTCAATAATCAAAAAAAGAAAATTTCTTTTAAAATGTATCGATTCGAAACTATCTGTAAAGGGAAGCTTTGGACTTTTTAATTTCAGCAGGAAATGTTTTTTTTTTAATTTCAATTTATTTGAAAGGATTAATCGTAATATAATCTGATAAGCAGTTTGTTATTCAGCTATCTTCTAGTCTTCTCCTTCAAAGGCAGTCTTTATCACAAAGTCATAAAAGTTAAAATACGATTTAAACGCGCATTAAATTGATCTAATTAATTACGATATTATACTAGAAGTATAGTGGTCCATTTTAGTATATGAATTTCGGAACAATTGTTAGTTGATGATCTTCTTCACAATGCTCAACGTCGTACAAAAAAACTGACTTCTTGCTGAATCATCATCTTAAAAAAAACCATTGTGAATAGGTTTTTGGTCGTAGTCCTTCAAACTGTTCTCAGCTAAATACTCTAGCGCCTCTTAGGGCTATGCCGAAAAAAATTCTATCAACGTTTCTTGTTATGTGTTGAATATTAAATCAACGTGTTATTGGTATGGGAGGGTTAACAAATTCAAATGTCTTATTGCGAAATAATTAAAATTATTTACTTGTTTACCCTTCATATTTGGTCAAGCCGTTCTTCAGCGTGAAATTTGGAAGTATGCGATAATGCGGAATGCGGTTAAATTGATCTTACCACGAGTAGTGTTAAGACGAATATAGACGTTTTAGTAGCTTATATATGATATTGAGGATCACACCACGTTTTTTTACACAATCCTATCACGAACATTAATGCCAGGGATGAGCTCGGAAGAGCCATGCCACGAGAAAACAGCCCATGCTGGCACTCATTGTGAGGGATTTAACGCGACAAGGCGTGTTCTCGAGATGGGACTGTGTAGAAAAGCTCCAGGGTTAAGGTGGATCGACAGTTAATGTGAAACTTTTGAAATCAGGAATGTATCAGTCACTGACAAAAGGAATATTGAGAGCTTTGAAGACTTTAGATTGGAAGGAGTGGATGATGGCTTGGCAGCACCCCACAGTTCCCCGCCGTATGTCTAAAGTAGTTGCTGTAAAGTCTTATAAGGTCAAGACAGATTTCGGTCCGAGAGGTCTTTGTCATTGTTCTAGTTTGTAGTTAAGTTGTATATAAAGTGTTGAGTGGAGATTCCACGTCAGTCTGCTGGCTACAAATAGTCCTAGGTATTTCACTTGACTGGAAGTTGGTATCTTTCTGTTATTGATACACATTGGAGAGCAAGTCTTGTTTTTTCAAATGTAATCGTGCACTAAATACATTTTTCTTCATTCAGTCTTGTCCTCTATGTTTGCGCCAGTCTTAGATACGCTCAAGGCAAGATGTTGGCGGATAGACTTTAAATACAGTCCTTGGCAATGTTGGGACGGAGACGATCTTCAAAATTTGAAGTCATCTGTGAAAAAATTATCATGCCAATCTCTAGAGATATCTAAAAACATTTTGCCCAGAAGATGACCTTAAAATTTGTCGAGACCATACCATGATCCAGAGTAGAAAAGTGGTCGATATACATAACTCTTCCAACAATAACCAGGGAAAAAAAGAAGTGAGGTTCAAATTTTGCCACTCCTCTTGTCACAAAACATAAATCAATAATCCTCATCCGCCCTCCAATTTTCGAACAAAACACAAATTGCAAATGACAATCCCAAGTCGAACAGCTAACCAGAACCCCTGGGATTTAAACGGCCGTCGTTCGTGGTCGGCCTCGGGAATGAAATCCATTTCAAGGTTCCAGACGGGAAAATTGAAAATAATGATTCTACGTGAAGAATCCGTGAGCCTCCACTTTCTCAGCCGTGCCCGAGTGGCGGGTAATCCTCTCCACGCTTCGTTACGGCATCTGAGATGCCATCCTGAGAGGAACTAGGCTGAATTAAACCGGACAAAAACAGTTGTATTTCTCTCATAACAAAATATAACTGAAGGATAGATCAGGCGTAGATTGTACAGACTAGTTCGCTAATCATACGACAAAATTGGCATAGCGGTTTAGAACGCACAGCTAAAAAGGTTCATATAAACGACGGTCGGATTCTCAACTCTTTGTTATAAACAACTTTTTTAAACTATATCACAGTTCTTATACTATTCATTTATAGAAAATCCAAAAAATCTCACAAGACACCCAATAGTGACACGAATACACAGAAAACACTTTTTTTAATGAATACAAATTCTTTGAAATAATTATTCAAATATCGTGAGATGCGGTCTGGTGTGATGTAGGTATCAGAAAAACATTTTCTTTATTGTGCCAACGTTTCGATCTTTTATTGAGATCATCTTCAGGGCTCAAAGTGTTTGTCTTCTGTGTAATTGTGCCATGTCGTGTTGAGAGTGCCAGTGAAATAAATTTCTAATAAATAAATTTGAGATAAATTTGAAATAAACCTAAAAATTCTATATTTTGTATGTCATTGTATAAATTCATATTCATAAGTTCTATGTATTTGTTTAATTTAAACAATGTTTATCAATCCCAGGCCATGAAGATGAGCTCAAATAAGATTGAAAGTTGGGCAATAAAGCAGATTCTGCATCTACGTCACACAAACAGCTTTTCACGAACTTTAACTACTCTAAAAATTAACTGTCGATAAATATTAAACGTTGAAAAGAGATTTAATTTCCTTAAAGAACGCACCCTTCTAAAGTTTCCGTTAATTTTTTGGTACAAACAAACACTAAATCGCCCAAAACTTCTACATTTAAAATACGTGAAAAAACTATCGTTGCAATCTCGTTGGAAAAAGTCACGGTAGAGCAAGACAAAACATTCATAACAACCTCGAAAAAATCACACACAAAATTAAACGTAATATTTCTATTTTAGTTTCTCACTATGTGTTGTCTGTTATTATATTTTGTTTGATTTTTAAGTTGAGTTTTTATGTTTTTTTATTGGATTAAAGGTGTGTTTTAGAACTTGTGTATTGTCGGTCCTTTTTTTTATGTGTGCAGAGATTTTGTACAATTTTTCTTCTTTGGTTGTTCGATATGTTCATTGTCCTTTTTATGGGGTTTGTTAATTTTTCTTTCTTTTCTCGCTTTATTATCCAGTTAAAATTCGGAAAGACATTTTGCACTGAACAAACCTTCAATTTTGAACATTAAACAATACATTTAGAGCAAATATTTTGATGTTTTGTTTCGGTGTGAATAAAAAAACATTTAATTTTTTATACATTATTAAAATAAGAAGATCGGTCAGCCTGTACTGTGAATTTTTCCAGTGAGGTGTAAATTCAGTTTTTTACAAAATTCTGCTCACTTTTTAAAAAAATTTTTTTTTAAGATTTAGTGTTTGTATTTTAAGGACATATAACGCTCTTTTTGATGTCCTCTTTTTTCGATCCCCCCCCCCAAAAAAAAAATAGTGCAAGAGCTACAAGTAGATTTATGACGAAAAACGTCGATGTTGAAAACGTGAGTAAGAAAAAAGTTGAATATATACAATAGCGAATTTCTGTATAGATAGAGAGACAAATGTACACGAGAAAACGTCCAGTAAAAACTTATTAGACATATCTTTCCTGTAGTGTTCATTATTGATTGAAACAGGGTCGTAAATCGTCTGCGAATATTTTACGCGTCGGTTATTTACAATAACTTTTCCTCATCCATTTTCGTATAGACCTCATTTGCATAAAAATTTCCATAATGCCGAGTCATTTAATTTAATAATAGAAAGTACAAGTGAGGGTTGACATGTCTGCTGAGTTGATTATTTATCTCGTTAACATCATGGAGAAAATGACTGTATTCTAGACTTAAATTCAAATATTGGTTTCGTCAGAAAATTATGTCGTTTTCAATTAAAGGGTTAATTAGTTCAATATTTACTTTTTTGCCTGCATTATTTTCGTTTACAAATACGCTTGTTTAATTCTTAAATTAAAAAGACTTATTTCTCTATTCAAGTTCATTAATTGTGTCGATTAATGTAATGAATAGTCATGTCTTTGGATGAAACGCATTTAAGGCATTGTTTACTTGATACATTCCAAAAGGAGAATAATGCAAGTGTTGCACTTGAAAATGTGTTTATGGTGTTTGGGGCAAACAATGTAAATGTTCGTGAAGTCCAACGGTGATTTCCTCGATTAAGAGAAGGAAATTGTATTTTAAAGATGATTCACGTCCTTCTGAACTAGGGGAGATGATAAAAGTTGCTCATACAACCATAGGAAACCACATTCTAAGACTTGGATTTGTTCAAAAGTACGCTACAAGGGCACCACACCAATTCATCGAAATGAATTTGGCGGATCCCAACACAATTTGCTCTTCACTCCTCGGTTGGCACCTTTACGACGCATTTCTTCATATATTTATAGCATGTGATGAAAAATGGATCATATATAGAGCACGGGAAAAAAACCATGCTGGGCATTTGTGAGAACACGTCTTGTATTTTTGAGCTTTTACAACTAGGTTATGTGATCAGCTAAGCCATTTAGGCTAACGGATAAAGCAAAAACTGCCTGCCCTAGCAAACAGAAAAGATGTCACCTTTCACAAGACAACGCCCACCACCATGTTGATTTGAGGGCCAAACAATTATTAAATCATGTGAATTGGACAATTTTATCACGCCCACTATACTCTCACCTTCTGACTACTATTTTTTTCGGTCATTACAAAAAGGTTTTAATTGGTCGAAATTTTGAAAGTTTTGAGTGTCCAACAGTTGTTCAAACACATTAAATTCCTAATTTCGTGGTCCAATTAAGGACACGATAGCTCAAGTGGTAGATATGCGGCGAATCTAGCCTAAGGTCATGGGTTCGAATGCCGCTCGTACCATTGACTTTTTTTATCTCAACTAAAAACCTTAATTAATTGTAGTTGTTCAAACATTGCTGGACTAATATATAT
>CM077099.1:28831907-28842827 GCA_039619505.1 Cimex hemipterus
TATATATATATATATATAAAGTTAGTAAAAAATAAAAAGTAATCATTTTCTTGCCAATACAGGGCATAAAAAAGCACATCACAGTGTATTTTTCACGAGGAACAAAAATTCGAAGCGATTAAGTAAAAAAGATATAAAACGCTCATTGCTTTAAGATAGAATAAAATAATTCAGCTGTAGGAGTTTGTTTGAATAATAAAACGCATGAAAATTATATTGAGAAATGCCGAGGGCATTGTGAGGAGGCCGTGAAACGTTTCACAAGAAGAAAAATCCGACTGACAGAAAGTGAGAGAACGTCCGGCCGGCCGGGGAGAGGACGCGAGATATGGGGCCACGGGCGAGGGCCGAAATCTCGGTCAGGGCCGGCCGTGGCGCAGGTGGCGCAAAACCCCTATGGCCCGCACACGTGGAAATTGTCCTCTCACGTGGGGAAAATGTGACCTTAATTGAGGCGGGATCGCCTAAGATGTCTAGGCGATGGTGGAGTCGTCGGCAGAATGTCATGCCGAGCGACTGACCACCTGGAAAGAAAGACGCGATTTCCGCAAATGGAGTTTAAAATATTTTATGAATTTGTTTATGTTGCTATTACACTCACACACGTAACGAATTGCAGTCAGGGCTCCTACCATTGTCATACCACCTTTCAGCAATATTAACAAAGATCAATTTTAGGTGGCATTGTTTTTCTTTAATTTTAACTTCATTATTTTTCGTGGTCGGCTTGACCTATTAATATCATTAGATTAATTAAGGTTTTTAGTTGAGATAAAAAAGGCAGTAGCACGAGCGGGATTCGAGCCCACGACCTTCGGCTTGATACGCCCGCTGCTCTACCACTTGAGCTATCGTGACTTCGATCCTATCGGCCACCAACTTCCATCTCAACCCCACCTTTTTAACAATTTTTTAAATGTGAATATTGAGGAGAAACAAAGTGGTACTAAACAAAGTGAAATGTCTCAAACTTATCGAACTCAAAATATCCTTCCTCTTCTTACAAAATCAGACCAATCGGGGATTCGAAAACCAATCTGGGCGTGGCAGGCGGGGTATAATTATAATACATTTTCTTAGAAATTAAAAAGTGAATGTTAAACATGTACTTAATCAACTACTTGGTCTGTCAACCCTTCCTTCGGGTTTAAATGGCACTCAAACGCGTTACGGTGTACGACATCTTCAGTGAGGAATTCGTGAAAAACTCTCAATGGGCAGCAGAATAATCAAGTACCTAATAGTTACCTAAATACATATGGATTATTATTTTAATTTAGGAAAAAAAAAAGTTATGCTGTTAAACGCACGACGTGAAATTGTTAACGAACTTATTTTACATTTGTGCCGTCTAGATGTACATGCATGCCCTCTAGACCTCAGGCGACATTCTAGCCACAACTACATAGCACAATATACAAAAATTGAATCTGTTTTACCATGTTATTTGTTACCTAAATAAACTTATATTGCAACTCAGGAGTTTTCGTGGTCCGCTCTGTGGCCATCTGATGTGGCTCCGACAGTCAAATAGATTACACGACATTTGAAATATTCAAAGATGGGTTGAGATGGGAGGTTGGAGTGGATCGAAGTCATGATAGCTCAAGTGGTAGAGTCATGGCGTATCTAGCCGAAGGTCATGGGTTCGAATCCCGCTCGTGCCATTGACTTTTTTCATCTCAACCAAAAACCTTAATTAACTGAATTATATTGCAACGTTTAACGCAACGGTTTCTTTGGGAAATAATTAAAATGAATACATTCAACAGAAATGAAAATTTATGCTAGTTGTGAAACTGTCAAAATTACATATGCATAAAGATGCTTACATGCAATTCTAAGATGCTTACACCTAATTTCATAATACGTCGCTATTACAATCATTAGAGCTCAGATAACTTGCAGGTCCGTAATAAAACGTTTTTCTAATTGGTTCCCGCACGAAACCGAATTTCACAGACTCAGGGGATTGTGCAGCTCAATTTTAAATTCAGGCATGCATTCGAGTCACATAGGATATGATTACCGAGGAGAGGAGGAAATTTCTTCCCTTGTTCAATTCGTTGCGGAACGTGGGAAGGAGATGAATTAACCTAGACCTTAAAAGCGTTCGTGAGAATTGCCGTTGACATCACTAATTCCGGCGGCGCATCTGCGCTTTTTCGAGCTTTTCACCTCTTTCCACCCGATTCGGACACGGGTGGGCTTCGAGGCTGTTTTTGTCGGTCGAAAAAAAGCCGTTTCTTGTTTTTTGCCAAAGGACCGTAAAATTATCTTTAAACAAGGTCTACAGTAGAAATAAGCGCAAACGTCTTCGGGAATGAATAGTGGCCGGAGTTAGTTTTTATTTACTCGCTAATATCGGCCCTGACGGATTTTTCGTCACGGAGGCGTTCTGAATTATGCTAAGAGGAGGGCTTGAAACAAGACCAACTGTTTGAACGACGATAATTCCACTTGTTAAAATTTCGAATAAAGAGTAAAAATAAACAAGATATTTCTATTTCTTCCACGATATTTCGGGTTTTTAAAACGCCCCAGTTTCTTTTTATCGTAGGCAATGAGTCATCCTGTGACTGGGTTGGGCTTGAAACCTATTTTAATCATTTTTCAATTCCATTAGACTTTCTACAATCGCCATTTATTTATTCATGGGCATGTGCCACCCGTCAGATTTATGTCTTTGTAAGTGTGGCGTAATGCGACAGAAGGAATCGTTTCGGCCGAGTAACTCCAGTAAAGTACAACCGTACGAAAGCATACAAATCACGAATATTACAACAATTTTCACACAGTACGGAACAAAAGTATACGTTGTCATGAAAATGAAATTCATACGAATAAGAACTATAAAAATGCAGGGAATTTTCATATTTAAGAAAACTGCACTCAAAGAACATGACAAAAATAAATTTCTTTGCTTTACGTGCAATATATTAATTTAAAAAATAAAATGTTAACGTAGAACAAAATAATGTGAACTGAGACTGCTTTCAGAAAGTTTAACTTGTGCCTTGACTGTGGATGATGTCGGTTCATAAGTAGATTTTATGCACTATAAAAAGCAGTTTACCAAAATTAAATTTCACTCTTGCCGTTTTATGCAATTTTTTAAACAATTGATATGTAGCTTTAAAAAAATGCTTTTATTCAATTATATGTTATTAAAAAAAATCGTTCCTTTTTATGCAAGCTCTTGGTTGAGATGAAAAAAGAATAAAATATAAATAAAATAAACATGAATAGTTAATGTGGTCAATTAGACAGCGAAACATAAATGGGTTATTAAAAAAATTACATTTACCATAAGAGGAAGAAAATTATATCAATTTTATTGCGGTGAATCAATCTTGGACCTACATTACATGCATTGTTATAATTCCATAATGCACGAAATTGTTTACGTTATTAATAATTCGCTAATTTCGTGGTGCGTTTGACAAATAAATTGATTACAATTAATTAAGGTTTTTAGTTGAGATAAAAAAGTCAATGACACGAGCGGGATTCGAACCCACGACCTTCGGCTAGATACGCCGCTGCTATCCACTCGAGCTATCCAGCCGGACATCAACTTCTCACCTCAACCCTACCTTTTAAATTTTCCCTCCTTTTTGCCATTTTTCATTATTATTAATTTCATAGTAATTAATTAATTATTTTTATTAAAGCATTTTTCTTGAAGTGTACCGTAAGTCTATAGTAAGTAAACGTTTATGGTTATAAACACGAAAACATGAATATATTAAAAATAATTGTTTGATTTTTAACATTATAAAATCTTGTATAACTGTATTTTTTTTATCTTCCATGTTTATTTAGCGATGGTTGAATTTATAGAAAAAATTATTATAGAAAACGGAGATTTTGAAGTACCTCCCGAAAGTAGGATCTACAAGAATTGATTCTTTAGATATGTCGTGTTGCTTGAAAAACCTTTCTTTACTGGCATGAAAGGTTCAATTTATAATTTCAACAATTTATATTTTTAAAATAGGACTCAACGAATGTAAGCCAAACTTTTAGCTATCCAACTTATAATAAATAGTGCTGGGGCATCTGTGACCGCAACGATTAAGGCGTTGACACGGCGCTCATTACTGTAAGTTAAAGGTCCCGGGTTCGAATCCCTCCAGCCCGCCATACAAATGGGTTTTTTATCAAAACCGGCACTCTACGGGTTGTAATAACCTTTCTTTCTGCGACCCCCTCGTAAAATAAATAAATAATAGTGCTGTCCCACATGGAAATGTTTTAGAGTGCCATTTTTAATTTACATCAATAATTTTCCTAAACTAATAATTTCGATTGATGATACTGCTATACTTTGATGTTATCCCAAAAATAATGCCGATTCGACGTCGAAACATTATGGGATGGAGATTTGCCGGATGCTATCGACAAAAGTAATTACTATTTTTTTAAAGAGAAAGAAAAATATCAAGTAACAGGAAATCGATTCAAGACCCAAGTCTAATTTATGTAAGACTATTACGTTTCCGATATCTAATTTAATAAACTTTTCTACATTATCACTATGCCCTTGATTATAAGGGGATAGTCAATAAATAGTAAAAATAAATGCCAACCGACTGATCCATTTTTAACGACTAATTTATTCCATAGGTCCGCCAATCCTCAACCTATTGTTTATATCCTGTAGGACAAAAAGGAGCCCATTATTAATTCCTGGAGGAGCGGCGTAGGCGTCAGATTTGGCGAACAGGCCGCCGCGATGACAGCATACTCCGCGCTTCTGAGAAAACACGCTTCAAATTACACATCAAGTCTTAATCGACACTTTTAACACCTGTTTTACAGTTTTTTAAGGACATTTTTATGTAGGGAACCTAGACATATGCTGAAATGGACTGGATGAAATCGAAATGGAGTAACCAATCACGGAAGTCCAAAATGTGCTTCTTCGATTTCATACGGCAATAAGATTTAACATTAGTTGTATGTCCTTGCTATCAGGACGTGGGTTTAACATTGTTTTCTTTTTCGTGTGAAGGAAAATTTCACATAGATCAATAATTATTTCAAAGGAAAGGTTAAACAAGTACAGTCAAAGAATTGGCTCCGATTTGTCTGATCATTAAAGACGGTGATTATTCGATTTTAGAAGCTCGATCAAAGGCGTTTCCGCTTCACCAACGTGAACGTTCAACCAATGGTCTTCTATAATTTATCAGCTTTAAATGGATCATATTGCCAGGTGGGTGTTTAACAACCGAGGATTTTTATGATTTAGAAATGGACGATCATTATGCCTGTTATGATGGACATGACTAAAGGTCCACCTATGTTTAAAATTAATGATATATGCAGGAGAAAGCTGATGTGAATTCGGTGGTAGAAATGGAGTGTAAAAGGGCGGCGATCCACCAAATATATTTTTATATATATTGGTAGTTCTAAGTCCATCTATCCATAAGCATTAATTATTTCTAAACACAAACGCAATTTCGACTTCAACAATCCAAAAATATTACACACAGAACAAAACAACTGCAACTTTTTTGAAATAATTTTTAACGTTGTTTGTAACGTTTTAGAAAGCTGATATAAACACAGGATCAGTTACAGGACAGACACATGTAAAAACTCAGTCGCAGCTAGGCCAAGATCATTAATCAAATTCAACATAGATAACATACACATATCGCATCAATAAATATATAATATAACATATAAAACATTCATCACATTCCACACAACAAACATACATAGTATAATTTTTTAACACTTTTACTTTCATTTTCCTAATTATACCGTCTACATAATCCTGAAAGGAAACATCTGGCCGAACCTTTACCCATATTTTTCCCATTGTCGGCTTTTTTCACCTCAAACATGTCGACCGCTTATACAAAAAAGTATTTTTACACCTACTTTCATCCCCAACCCTTCAATATCTCACTGGCACTCTCAACACGAATGGCACAATTACACAGAAAACAAATACTTTGATTGAATACAAAAAACTATATTGTGCATTGTAGACATTCACTTTCATCCACACCCTACATATATTTGTTAAATTTAAACAATGTTTGTAAATCCCAGGCCCTGAAGATGATCTCAATATAGATCGAAACGTTGGCACGATAAAGACAACTTTTTTCTTAAACATACGTCATGCCAGACCGCATCTCACGATTTCCGAATAATCATTATAGAAATTTACATTTTAAAACCACTGGTGAATTATCTTAAATATTAATTTTTTAAGACTTCTTTTTCATTCGAATTTTACACTGTCCATCATTTTTATGTTATTCGTTTGAAATTAATTATAAAGACATTTATTTCAAACAAAAAAATGGCCACTCTTAGACAGTCCTCCATTGATTATCTACCAACAATACTTGGTCAGTTTAAAAGGGTTAGAAGTAAATAGAACACAGATAAAAATCTTCCGCTTGATTTACAATTAAATTTCGTGAATGAAGCCTCGAACAGGCAATCTCTTGTTAATCGGCTTTTGGCAAAACTTCTTTCTAACGTTCTAGTGAGATTTCTCGAGAAGGCTAGATCAGGTTATCATCGTGTCACATCCCAGAGAGATGATTGTTTTATTGTTTCGCATGTACTACGTGAACGACATTCTACAGTAAAGGTAGAATTTTCAGAAGCTGGATTACGACCGAGAAGGCCTGCTATTCACCCTGAACTGGTCGCAAGTCAGAGAACATCTCCGTTAAGTTTCGCAATAAATCACATCAATCGGTCTAAGATAGATTGGACTAAAATTTTATTTCCGGCCCAGCGATGCCAGAGAATTTTCAGGAATTAAAATTGGGCGCTGTAAGAGGAGTATGAAAATATTCCACAGCAGTAGATTCGAAACCTCATAAAAATCGATCCTACGTCGAATGCAAGTGGTCAAAGCAAAAAGATTCTTTGTACTGAATTGAATATTTTCTTCACTGTTGTTTAGGTTAATTTTTTATTTATCCAATAAAAAAAGTATTTACAATTTTAAAAAGGTGATCACTTTTTTGCCTTTCTGTGTACATTCTTCAAATTGTAACAAATATGTACCGAGAATTCCTTCTGTGGTGTTGGGGATGAACAATTTGATCGTTTCGAACCAGCATAGGGCCACTATTCCGTCCGACTTCACTCGCGGTTCGGCTGAATTACTCAAACGCCTGATTGCGCCATCTTCACTGAGGAAATGGAGAATTTGATCGTTACCGATAATTATGATCTACTAGCCTCACTTGGCTGGTTCGGCATACACAATTAAGATGGCGAAATTAGAAAGACCATATCGATGACGATAAATTTATGTGCTTAATGAGTGTTATTATCATTGAGAGACAAAATATTGTTCTGCAGAATATACGAAATAAATTTACACCAAAAGCAGAGAAAGTGTATTTTGTATACTGCATCATCCTGATGTTTGATATTAAGTTTCTGAAACAACTACTTTAGATATAAAAAATTTGGGGAAAAGTTTGTTACTTCATTTTCATAAGTAATTCTGTTAATTAGATTTTTTGCGTCTTAAAATAAAGTTAATCATGTCTCTTCGTATAGAAGGGCTTAATTGAAGTTTAAGTACAATTTACAATATGTGGATGATTTGTACAAAAGACTGGATGTTTTTCTCCTTTTTCTTCCACACACAAGGCCGACATGAAAAAAATTTAAATCTAAAATTTAACCAAAAAAGGTGGATTTTGGGAGAGAACCTGGAGGGGGAACGAAATAGAGGAGAAGGAGGACAGGACCTCGTTCCAGATAGAACTGCCCTACTCACTACTTACGTAACCGGAGAAACAAACATCACGCCTGACGTCAGCCATGGAAAAACTTCGGGGCTCTTTCTGCTTCGGATATATGATTACTAACAATCGAACCGTGTCGGCCCAGGGATGAAATTACTTCTCACAATACGGTTAAAATATAAAGAAAAGAAAAACAAACGAATTCGCTGTAATTTCCTGCGGCTTGGAAAGGTGTGCCAAGTATGTAATTTAAAGCACATCCACCATGAACCCCGTGAAAGAACAGAACGGACCGTCAGGTTTGTGTCATTAAAAAGCTCAATAGCCAAATTCCACTCCAGTATGCAAAATAATGCATATTTTAAAACAAAGGCGAGCCTTGCATTTACCATTCTAATCTCTTTAAACTGGCCCATGTTTTAATTATAGCCAGAAGAGAAAATTTGAATTAAAACCATTTTTTGACTGGAAGTCCATATCGAATACAGTGATAAAAGTCGAAGATTACATGAAAAGTGTATACTACATGTATTTGTTAATTTTAAACAATGTTTGTAAATTTGTAAATCCCGGGCCTGAAGATGATCTCAATAAAGATTGAAACGTTGGCACGATAAAGAAAATGTTTTACTGAAGCCTACAACACACAGACCGCATCTCACTATTTCCGAATAATCAATTACATGAAAATATAACGCTGAGGATCTTTTTTTAAATCGATATTACGTTATTTCTTACTTATGTATTTTACGAAAATACGAAGTCAATGAAATTCCTAATGGTTAAATTCCCAGGTGTCCGACATTTGGCCAGGCCTTCACCATCCCTACTCCTGTCACAACATGGCAGCTCGATTTGGCTCAACTAAGTCCCCCGGTTTGGCAGCTCGATCACCCGACTGACAAAAGCCTTTTAAGGTCCAATTGTAACTTTTCTCGCTTAACTTAATCTGAATGATGAAAACCTTGGGCCGAAAGTGTCCTATAATTTAGCCTATTATTGATAAGGAGGATTAACGGACTAGAATTCTTCCGTTAAAGGTATTAGGCAATTGATAATATGAGCCCACATTTTTGGAGGATTGGTTGGACCAAAATTAAGTCAAATCTATTATAATGAATTCCTATGTACCGTTTTGACGAATGCAACATAATACAAATAGAAAGTTGCGATGGGCGACGTTTCCCAAAAAATTAGAGTATCGAACTCATTTTCCCCCATGTTTAGGTTATATCCGGGTTACAGTTCCTTGGAAACAAAAACTGGTGCCCATTGACTAGCCCTCATGTTCCTAGCAATCTGCAAAAAATGCTCAATAAAAGCTCTTAAATGATTTACAAGGATCGGTGTCATACAGACTAATCAAGGAATCCAGGCTTAATTGTGGTTAAACTAATGGTACTTCAATATGCAATGAGTGTTTTATAAATAATTAATTAGTCGAGCGTGTTTGATAGCATGTTTATTCAGCTGATATCGGAAAGGTGTTTTTTCATTTCAACTGCACCGAACTTATCCGGTGTAAAATTATACAATTTGACCAAACGAATCGAAGTCACAATAAGTCAGCTATTCGGCTAAAAACAATTCAAATCAAGTTTCATGTGAAAAAGAGAAAAATAGCTGAGTTTGGCTTATGGAATTATGAAGAAATATAAGTAGAGGTGGAAAGCAATGATAATTAGTGATTTAGCAACCTTACTGGATTTTCGCTTGGCAAAGGAAAATATAATAAATAACAATCCTTGGAGATAACATATAACGAAAATTGACACGCTTAAAAACCTCTGTTTTAATGATTTAAAGACTATTTAAGTAGAAATTATTGTATTTCATGCAGACCAGGCAGATTTTATTTTACAACGATAATAACTGACAATTTCAGTATTTATACAAGCCGGCAACGTTATTGCACTGTAAATACTTCTCCCAGCGTTCGACCGTTTTAGGTACATGCCGTGAAAGGCACAGAGGAACGAAAATAATTACATATTTGGCCCAAGTGGAATCGATTACGACATAAAACTGGTTGTAGCCGCTGATTATCAAAAGGCAGGAATGTTGATAAAAGCTCGGTCTCGAATTTTCATTTCACGGTCGAAATCGAACAATTAATTACTAGGCATGAAGTGTGTCTTGAATACGGTTTGTGCCTCTTCACAACCGAAAAAAAAGATAGATAAATATACCACGATTCATGGGAACTTCATACTTTCCCCGGGTTATAAAGAGGCTTGGCCCTACCCGATCCAACATTGTCTCACTAACGTCGAAAAGAACAATTTGATCGGATAGCGTATACGCGCAGTGTAGGTGATTGCGTTCCCAGAGTTTTAATCGAGAGAATGCACGTATCCATCTTTTGCCGTTATAAAGAAGGCAGTTTTAACCTTAGCCATATGCACAAAACAGGATGATTACCTGTTTATAACCATGGGAGAATATTATAAAGGCATCGAGGGGTACCTTTCCTCGAAAATACTCACTCGACCTAGAATTAATGTGCTCAACGTGATACAGCATTTGACTTACAAGATTCATTAAAGGCGGATTTATAAATTCATTATCACGATGTGAACCAACCGAAGATGTTCCTGGTATAAGATACAATACTTGAAAACCCAAAATTACGTTTTGTCCTACACACTTCTCTGGAAAAATACATAGAAATTAAATAGTTTCAAAACAACACGTTTTACATTTACATCCTTTGTTGTTTTTCGAGGGTATTTCAACGTAAACGTTTTGGAGGTTTCTGAATAAAAAAGCCTATATGTAATTCCTCCGCTCGGCATTAATAGCCAACCGATCTTCAATAGTTACAGAATCAAACTGAACAGCCATTTTTAACTTCTGATTTTCTATCTGGAAGGTGGGATAATAGGTCATTTCGAAAAAACAACAACCAGGTTTTTTTTAATCCACAATGTTACGTATTTATTAATCCATCCTCAGATAAATTAACACCTATTCAAAGATTTCTTACATTTTTAGACCAAAATGTTTATCACGGTCTCTTTACTACGTACAGTTGTTAAAATAGGAGAGTGATCGTCAGTCATTAATATTTTGTGATTGCTTTTTTTTTAAAAAAGAAGCTAGTGTGATACATATATAACGTTTTTTCGGAGTCTGAAGGATTTAGGTACGTATCACACTGGCTTCTTTTAAAATA
>CM077099.1:28842837-28868428 GCA_039619505.1 Cimex hemipterus
CTACTGCCATACATATTTAACGTTTTTTCTGAGTCTGAAGGATTTAGATACGTATCACACTGGCTTCTTTTAAAATACGCTATTACAAAATATATTAATGACTGACGACCTCTGTTTTAACCACTGTACGTAGTAAAGAAGCAATGATAACCATGTTGGTCTAAAATAAATTGAAACGAGGACCTATTATCCCACATCCGAGAAGGAAAAATCAGAAGTTGACTGTTGACGTCGAAATTAATAGCCATTGGAAGAATTTTAAGATCAAAGTTAAACATCCTCTTTCGCCAATAAGAAAATACAAAAGAGTGCAATATAAAATGGGATCTTTCCTTTTAGAGAAAGCAGAATGAATGCTTCGCTCTCGCAAATATTGCAGTATGGATATTTGTTAGGAGATACATACCTAACCCTACCTCTACAAAATCTAACTTAATCCTAATCCTAAACCTACCCAACTCTACAAAATCTTGCCTAACTTAACCCGTCTCTAATCCTACTGAACCAAGCATATGACTACCTGATCCTTCGTTTTCACCTCATGACCTTTAAATCTAAATCACAAGAATCCAAGAGGACCTATATGCCCATCAGGTCCTGGGGCGTTGAGAAATGGACTCTCTCTCAATATCAACATGTCCCATGCTATTGTGTTTGGATCCCATCCCCTACTAATCCTCCTCTCTTCATTAACAATCCTCCTTTAGCGCATTTTTCCATCCATGAAAACCCCACATTTCCCAAAACTTCCGTTGCTGTTTCACCAAACCCGTCAATTCATTCACACTACACCTGACCAGTCCCCTCTATCTAATTCATGATCTCCTCTGTTGTGCTTCCCTATTTCCATTATGGCTGTTTGATCTACATTGGATTCACCTGTAAGCTTGTTGATCACAAGAGAATCACGAACCGTTTTAATCAGTTTACATTTAGCCTCCAACGACATTTCATTTGTCTGCGTTTTTTTAATGGCTGTACCCCCTCATTGAATATTATACTTTTTTATCACCTTTCTCTATCAAACAATTTCTTTCTATTTCCCTTCCTATATTTATAATCTGTTAACATTTATGGCTTCTGTACACACTTGCCAAACACGTTCCCACCCTTCCCATCCCTCTACCGCCTGTGAGACAGATCCCTCTCTCTTCCTTATCCGTGCCTACAACCTCTGGAATACTGTATTCGCTGTACCTAAACCATTTCTATCTTTAAGTCCGTCTTTTTGATTACTTCTCGTCCCTACAATTTAACACCGAGGATAATGTTCTATTATTGTCCCCTTCTTATTTTATCAGCATACTTCATTTATTTGTATACCATTACATTTAAATTTTTATTTATATTTTCCATTTTTACGCGGATTGTGCCAAATCTGGTACTTTTTGTTAATTAAGGATGCATAAAACCTCAGAATAAAATCTGTTTTCTTCTTTTTCTTTTAAGTATCGCGTTTGAATGCAAGGCCCATGGATTTACGTTACAGCGATGAGCGACGTGACAAAGCCAACCGTTGAAGCCCCCCCGTTCTAAATATTACTTTTTTATTAGTGGATCCAGTCGTTCTTTAAAAAAGTGTTCTAAAGCAAGGAAAAAAGGATGCTCGTTATATCCTTCGTTTGTGGGTACCCTGACAGAAGGTTAATAACAAAACAAAATTTCCCTTTATTAGCAAGATTTTTTTTTTAAAAAACCTTTCGTCTTATTATTTGTAGACTAAAGGAGAATTGAGGTACGCAAGACACACTGAGGTTACTCTTGTGCACTTCGTAAAAAATCCATTATTCTTGCTTTTCCAAGGTTTCTTCTTTTTCTCAACAGAACCCATCTCCGCAGATACAATGAGTGTAAAAATAATACCCGTAATAAAGAAGAAACCGAAGATGCGGGGCCCTCTTCTCAGCCGGAGAGTAATGACATTTTACATTTTTATTTTTACTGAGGTTGAGTATTGAAACGCGAAGTTGGAAAAAATGAACCCTGCTGTTCGTTCGGTGTCTGAGCGGTTCGACAAAACCCGCCGAACCTAAGATTTGTCATAGTGGGATTTAATTGGCCCGTCGACAAAAGAAATGTCGGGTAAATTACACAGACGGCCCGCTTAGAAATGTACTTTAAGAGCCATTAATTAACTTTGCAAAGCCTGTCCTTAAACAAGACCACACCATCTTACTTTTCAAACCTTTTTGAGGATTCCGTGCTTTAAACGGCCTCTCACTTTTTTTATACTGTTTTAATTGAACCTAATGTAAACATACTCCTCTTTCGGCGCCAAATTTTGCAACAAACTCCCCAAGAATAGAGAGGTATGTATTTTAGATATTTAAATTCAGTGAAAAGGAATGATCTCAATGGAAAGCCGGGGTTTTGTAGAAAATCCAACCGTGGACCAACGGGCAAAAACATCGTTGAATTCACGATGAAAAGTGGCTTTGATCAGAAGCAAATACAACAGAGCTTTAATAACAATTTTAATAACATATTAAAGCTTGATTTTACCCGTCTTAAAACAATAGTCTACCAAGGGAACGAAACAATAGGAATTATCAAACAACTCTATTCATTCTGACGCAAATTTAATTTACTGATGCTCATAAGCACATGACGTACAAATACACAATCAATTATCACACCAACTAAATCCACAGCTATCGCCCAAACAAAGAATTTCTTACCAAACTTGGAAGGAAAGGAGTAACAGTATCAAAGAGAGCCGGAAAAACTAAGAATCCTAATAGGAGCAAACTAAACGGACATCTGAAGAAGCAGAGAAGCACCAAAACACCTACTAACGAACTGTGGAACCTACCTTGGTTCGCAGGGGAAGTGCTTTGGAACGTACAATCTAACCTTAGAGGAGATTCAACCACTGAAACCGGACCTGCTGATCTAATTCCTTGATGAACTAGGACTCAGTGATTGTTGAACGCGGGATACAACAGCTCTAAAAAGGGCGTAGTACCAAATACACCCTGAGTAGTGCATCGGCATCCAAAAAAACACCCAAACACCGAAAATGGCGAGATGCCGAAAGGAAAATTTAAAATCAGGTAGGATGGGCAGGATAAGGATAATAGCTAACTATCAAACAATACAAAAATAATCTGCTCACCGTTCAAACTAGCTGTGCAGGTTTTATGGCATGAACAAACTCAGAATATCTTTAAAAATCCATGAAATAAAGTCATAAGTTAGAAAAGTCAAAAGGTCAGATTTAGACTGCCATTAAAGTTTATAAGAGTGCCAAGGCTCGCTACATATTTTCTGATTTGTAAGTCAGCCAGCCGTTTGATTGAAGGGGGAAATTAAAAACAAATTTTCTTTTACACTAATCACGTTAATACCATAATAATCAAAGGATTGCCTCTGACATAATTCCATTATACTTTCTTGGCACTGGTACAGGTTGTAATGAAAATAGATAAGTGACTAAACTACTTTTTTAAACTCTGACCCTTTTAACTTTTGAATTTATGCGTTCAGTTTAAGGAGGTTTTATTTTGTTGTAAAATCGTTTTAATTCTATTATATTATCCACGTGCGCTCAACGAACACTTTTTTAAGTAAAAGCTATTTTACTACAAAATGAGTACGCCTCAGACTTGTATATATCTAATCATCTTCAAATTACTTGAGTTATATTTGTACCTCTTTTTTAAAAAAATGAAATAAGAGTGTCATGACTGGTCGAGAAAAGCAAGCGCACAGTGAAACCGGTGTGTCGTGGAGACCTGCCTGAAGATTGTCCATACCCGGTTAACCCATGGGTACCTCCTTATCGGCCAAAGAGCAAAGCGGTGCTCACACGGTGGGGAAATAACCACCAAAAATTTCCCTTTGTGAACTTCTGAAGGAAGACCGAAAAAAAGTGCAACATATCTTCAGACGGCAGAAAAACATTAACCCCCACAGATTGTCTAGTTAAATTATTTAAATACCTGAAGTTTGTGCTGTAGCTGTATATATAATTTTCTGTGTGTGTGTGTGTGTGTGTGTGGATGGGTCTGTGGCGGAATAAAAGTACCCCACGGGCCTATCGATTAGTGTTGCGTACGAATGAACGCAGTGTGATAGGCGTGTCAGTCAACGAGTAATATTAAATCAACGGCGGATACCCAACTTTTATTTGTAGGTAAGACTTGAAAGATTCTACTCCGTATGAATGTATTTATTTGCGCGAATGATGGGACGACGGCGAAGTTACGAGCACTCTGCCGGATTTCCAACAGAAATTTTCGAAATAATATAATGTGTAGTTTATGTTTTAGGAGTTGGGGAAATATTTGTAACATGAATGTATAAACGCAGTCAAGATGTAATACTAAATAAGGAAGGGGTGAATATACATGTAATATCACTTATATGTACTGGGAATAAATAAAAAAATGCTAGATGGGAAACATGTGGAAAAAAGTGTGAAAGCAGCCGGCAATGACCTTAGCAGTTAGCCGGCCAAAAATTGATACTTGCGGTTAAATAAGAAAACGCGATCAGATCTATTTTAAGCCTATCTATAAACATTTTAACGAAAACACACGTAGCAGGATTACGGTGATATCCCCCCAGGTAAAAAGTATTATTTAAATTACATGTAATTGAACTTCTAGTTTTTTTTATTTTGTTTTTTTACATCCCTAGGTGTAAAGACTAGACGGACTTAAAACATCTGATAAATTGTGAATAAACATTTATATTCTTTACTTTCTTCTTTGATGTTGCTACGTCCTTACCAATAAATACTAAGGGATATTTCTATTTGATTTTTTTTACTTGCCTCAGACAGTCACAAACCAATAATGGAGGCATAGCAGCCTGATACCTATCTTTAAGTATAAACAAATGAACGAAAAGAACGCTGTTGCAATTAAGCAGTAATAAAAGTAGTTTTATTGATGAAATTGAAAATCCCAACCTTTTTTATTTCAAAGGCACCCAAGAAATATTTTCCTCGGGCGGGGTCGAACGACTAATTGATTATAAATCTCTATTCAATCAATCTCGCTATCAGCCGAGTAAATTAAATTTCAATGGTCCTCATTTCGAAAGGCTAAGTGAATTTATTGGTTAAAATAAAGTTATATAAACGAAGGGATTTAACAATTCAAATGATTCCCCTCGGCTGCGGACATTAGCGATGGCAAATTGATTTAAGGGTTTTGTCAACGGATAGTCCACGGCCCGATCAACAAAGTGGAAATTTATTGTGAATGTTCGGCGGATTTGGTTTGCAAATTTGAAAGACAAAAATCACCAAATGGACTATAAGGTCTTTGGAGTCAGTCCTAGTATCCACCGGCGTCGTTAATTGAACCGTTCGCTTGCGATTTAACTAATGATATTACGCGAATATGACCATGGCATTTCGTCCGTGGGCATGTAAGGAATAATTCAGCCGTTCCGGTTACTTTGGCCAGCCCCTAGGTTTTCCGTAAGACGCTTTTCGGCATTTCAGCATCTTCAGTTTCGAGTGTGTGTGCTTTTTGTGAGGTCAAGTTTCTTTTATTAGATTTAGATGTAAGAGGTCTATTTCGGTATCATTGGTGGATTAAGTCTAAGCCTGATTCTTCGTCTTTGATCTTTGTGACTGACGGCCTTTTTTTATTTATTTATTTATTTTTTTTTATTAATTTATATTATATTTTGAATGGTTGTTGAATTGGGACCAGTTTTTAATTGTTTTATTACGTGTTTATTATTGTTTATTTTATGCATATTTCCAGCTTTTGTACGTTTGTACGTTGTGGAATAGTTTCAGATTCGTCTATAATAAATGTGGATGCGTTCTATGAGATTTGCTGCAAAGAACCCAATTATTATAAACGAAATGTAATTCTATCCAAAGAAAAAAGTTTAACTTTCAGAAAAATCTTTTTTAGTATTTAAACCTAACAATGGAGCTAGAGAATTATGGCAGCCTTGTTTCCTTGAATATTAATGACATTTTTCGTCAGCGACGGCATTAAAATACTTGCACCAAAACTTTACAAAGCGTCATCTTCTAACTCGGAGTTGAACTTCCAGACGTTTCAATGCAGTGCAGTTAAATAAATTATTGGGTTGTCCGGAAAATAATGCAGGATTTTAAGTTTTCATTAAAAAAAATCTATATAAAATATTCTGTTTACGTTTACAGGATTACTCATTTGTATGAATGTCAACACTTATTAATCCTCTTCCAAATGATATTGTTTGTTTACCTCTGTAGCATTCCGCTACTTGGAAATAATTCAGTCATCCTTATAATGTCAAAGCGAGAATTTCGTACGATTTTCTTTTACGAGTTTAAACTCGGCCGAAGCGGAGCCCAAACGGCTAGAAACATTAACCAAGTCTGGGGCGAGGGTTGTGTTAATGAGTGCACTGTGCAAAGGTGGTTTAAAAAATTTCGGGAGGGAGATTTCAGCCTTGAAGATGAAGAAGGTCGTGGAAGGCCTTCCTCTCTTAATGATGATGTTCTGCGATCAGTGGTGGAAGAAAACCCCAAAACAACTGTTCGAGAACTTGCAGAGCAACTCAAAGTCAGTAAAACGACCGTCGCTGACCACCTCAAGGCGATTGGAAACGATCGCCAAAAATCAGCGCTTTGATGTTTGTGCATCACTTCTTTGTCGAAACAAAAATGACCCAGTTCTGGCCAGAATTGTTACATGTGACGAAAAGTGGATTCTCTACGATAACACTAGACGTTCTGGACAGTGGCTCGACAAAGGAGAAGCTCCAATACATTTTCCAAAGCCCCCAACTCATCAAAAAAAGGTAATGGTTACGGTATGGTGGGCTTCATTTGGTTTAATACACTACAGCTTCTTAAATCCTGGCGAAACCATCAATGCTGAATCATACTGTAACCAAATTAATACCATGCATCAGAAATTGGCAGTAATGAAGCCCTCTTTGGTCAATCGGAAAGGGCCCATTTTGTTGCATGACAACGCTCGACCACATGTGTCACGTGTAACGTCACAAAAATTATTGGAGCTTGGCTATGAAACTTTGCCTCACCCAGCCTACTCTCCGGACCTCTCGCCTACTGACTACCATTTTTTTAGACACCTGGACCACTACTTACAACACATAATATTCAACAATTAAACGGAACTGGAAAATGCATTTATTGACTTTATCAATTCTAAAAATTCTGAATTCTACTCAGACGGAATTAATAAGTTACCAACACGTTGGGAGAAATGTATTGAGAGTATGGGAAATTATTTTGATTAAAGAACATTGTTTTAAAGTAACTAGTTTCTTTTTTTTTTTGTTTAATACCAAAATCCTGCATTATTTTCCGGACAACCCAATACCTTGCGTAGTTCAAATAATATTGAATAAAAGTTACTTATTTTATAATAAAATTAAAGAAAATGTTGGCCTGACATAGCCAAAAGCAGCGTGTACGAGATTATCAGAAAACTTTAATAAAATCCTGGTTCAGTTTGAGATTTGTAGCATGATAACTTGATCCCATCAATTCGACAAAATCTCATCTCATGTGTAGTAGACTAACAAGTAAGTAATTAATTAAATTTTAACACAATGAAAACTACGAATAATCTATATTTTATTTAGATTTGGTATGATTTTGATAAAGAAGCGAATTCTGCTGATACTGCCAAGCTTTTGAACTTTGTTGAAGGTCCTTATCAGGGTTTATTTCATTACTCCATGTTATGTATTTGTAAGTTGTAAATCAATCGTTATGTAAGGTATTGGTTGAAATGAAAAAGTTAGTACCACGAGCGGGATTCGAATATTTGTAAGTTAACTAATTAATATAATTATATAGATCTTACGAAACAATTTTAACAATCCTACAAATAGACATAAAGTTTTTACTAGACGGTTAGCAATAGAACGAATCAACACTTTTCGATATATATGGCGACGTAGGGTAGGAGTTGCAGCACCCCATCCCTGACCTCTCTTCGGGAGCCTGCGAACCACCAGTAAACTTTAGAAGGGATAAACTTGCACCGAATTGTGCGAATAAGTTTGTCAGTAAAGCAAGTCCTTCTTTCGACAAATTAAGTTTTTTTTGTCTCGGAAAGTTCTTATAGGTAAAAGAAAAGGTCTCCACTCATGGTGTAGGTCGTCCTTGACATACCTCCCAGGTATAATCGGAGTTTAAAAATTCAAGACTGATCGTATTTTTAATTTGGATTAAAATTATATTTTAAATAAAGCCAACTGTAATACATCACAATATTCCACCCCACTTGGCTTGAAAAAACATTTCAAGCCGAAATATACGATTTGTTTTCTGAAGACCGTCTCATTTTTACAGACGGATCTGTATTGGGTGAAAAAAAAGTACTTGTACTGCTGAAGGGGGTCGCTCTATTTAAGCGCATTTTATACTCTTCAACAACTGTGCTTATTTAAGCTAAATATTAAGAAATTGTACTATGTTGGGTTCATAGGTAGATTTAAATGAAACAATTGATCAAGTCGCTAAGGTGCTATTGATGGGACCTTTCTAGATATAAAAAAAAAAACAAAAAAACAGTGCATTTAACAAGTTTAGATCGGAAAATAGAATAAGGACAAAAGAATTATGGAAAGGTCGTCTAAAATATGATATAAACACTGGTTTAGTGACAGTAAAGGAAGGAGGAAAATTTTGCTACAAATACTATAAGTTATCCATGGTATTTGAGGGCGTTATCTTCATAAGATAAACCTACGAAAGACCCACCCCAAACGGTTCAACCTTTCATATGATCCAGGATTTCCAAGATATGGAACTCATGTGCCCAGGAACGGAAGCAAACCATTAAAGCAATCGACGTCATCAAATAAAACACAAAACCTTATAACTTTAAATAGCTTAACTTGCTCAGGTAGAGAAAATATATCTCGTATACCTTTTCAAAGAATGCGAAATCCATTTTTAAATTATAAAGATAAAGTAAAATAATGAAGTAAAAAATATAATATATATTTTTAAATGAGCTATACACATCAAACTAAAACAAATAATTAGTTAATGGCTAATGTCACAGACAAGGCTACAAAATAAGTTTTTTAATAAATGCTTTCAAATTTCTTTAATTGACGAGTCAAACCCAGCATTACCAACGACTGTAACGGTATTGCTTAGTTCAAATGTATATTCATAATTTATATTATATTAACTGTGCAGTGGTGATGATCTTAAATAGGTTGAACTTGGCAGTAACAACTAAATTTGTTTTTCATCAAGACTAACGTGATTCAGATTATTCGCAAGATTTTATTTGAGATAAAAAAAGTCAGTGTCACGAGCGAGATTCGAACCCACGATGTTCGGCTTGATACGCCGCTGTTCTACCACTTCAGCTATCGTGACTTCGATCTACTTGGACACCAACTTCCCATCTGAACCTTATTTTATCTCAATAGAAAACCTTAATTAACTAAAAGATTTAATTGGTCAAGTGGACCAAGAAAACTAGTGAATTATATATCTAGCATTAAAATCTGAACAATTAAAGAATTACTTTTTTTAAATTATGGCGTAATGTTTTTTTATTTAATCGCAATAATATAATACCATTTATGGAAAATATTATGCAATAAATATCTTATGTGGTCAACAGACTAGAGATTTTAACGCTCTGAAAACAGCAGCATAAAAAAGCGGGAGAACTGGAGAAGGGCCGATCATCTTAAGATGTATTTTTTATGAGGCTTATTTACAATAATGTTGGATATACAATACATTAAAGATTAATAACAGTAAGCTCAACACATTTTTTTCACGTTTTTGTTTATCTCGTTGAAAGTTTCGCAACACAGTGGGTATGGGAACAAATTTCACATATTCCTTCAGTAAATTAATTTCTCACGTAATTTATTTCCTGTTTACCAGACCGGAACTAAGAGCGTTTAAACTCCGTCGAACGATTAGAAACAGATCCGATCGTTAAGAAATTATTTTCGTTTATTACCGATTGTTTAATCACCTACAATTGGAAACTAATTGGAATTTTGTAGTCAATTCAAAACAAGGGGAGAGATATGAACTTCAACAGATTTGTATCAGAGAACATATCACCAAATCTTGTCACAAGTGTTTCCCGGTGACAGAACACCCATTGCCCTGTAAATTTCATTCTTCTTATATAGAATTATTTTGATTTTATTTCTACTACAATTATGTCTTTCATCGACCTATATCTTCATATCATATTAATTATTTAATTAAAACAAATAAAGCTCTGATAACCCCCCAAGTGTTTACTTTTACAATTTATATTTATCGATTACTCTAATTAAAAGCACACCGCGTAAACAAGAGATGGAATGTATACATTATTAGAACGCGAATTGATGTCTTGTCGCAGACAAGCGCCGACTGTTAACGTCAGGCGATTTCCTGATTATGAAATTAATTATTAATCCAACATAATTTTGAAATCAATAATGTAAATTAACCCTTGTCATAACGACGGACGCACTTTAAATTTCAAGGTCCCGTTACAAATATAATTCAGTTAAAAAGAATTTAATCCTAATCTGATTAGGCGCAAAAGTGTCATAAATTGTAAATTGTACAAACGCGGCACAGGCGGAGTAAAAACAAAGTTTCTCTAAACAATTAGAATTGAATGTCCAAAATACAATAATCAGTAAATAAACAAAAAAAAAGAAGGTAATGGCGTGTGTAATCAATCCTACTTTGCTGTACAAAGTCTCGTACGAATTTTTGACACACCAATTTTGGAATTTAATAGTTTTTCCAATTGTCAAAATTAACGTTTTTCTATATGTTCAAGATATTAAAAACTGATAGTAAAAGGTACGAGATTACACGATAACCCTCGAATTAAAAATTGTAAACCTGGCTCTTTTATTTTGCCAAATAAAATAAATTGAATAGAGATTTGTTACTTGTACTTCCTCACTTTAAACCACTTAAGATAAGACATATCACTCGGTATTAACGTGGATATAAACGGAATTAATCGAGTAAAGGTTTTTTTATTCTTTCAATCGTACTTAATGTGGTCTATAGTATAAGTGCCAGGCATCAAGATTGTCTGATGGAACCTCTTTCTCATTCGTCCTTAAGAATTAAAAAAAAATGTTTTTAATACCTTTAAACGTTTTAAAAAATTAATCATTCAAATTTCTTGACTTTTCTCATAAGTTGTAACGGAATTCCCATGACATCTTCAGCATTAGAGCAATAAAGCGGTTGCTAAATACCCAGATTTATATTCAGTAAAGACTTCTCATAATTGCAATACGCCAATTATTTTAGTAATTGCACTGTATCTTCTAATATGTTCTTTGTGCTCATATAATTTTTTTACGTTCACGTTTGAAAGATTTGCAAAAAAACATGTGCTAATTTATATGCCTGTCAGTAACATCTAAACATTGTTAATGCGTTCAAGTCTTCTTCTTTGTCTGTGCAACTATCAATTATACCGATATCGGAAAAAAAGAAATAAAATTTTTTTTTAAACTGTAATCTATCTTGTAATCTTACGTATTAGTAAAAACGAAATTTTTTTAATGAATGACCAAGAATGCACATGGCTCCTTTTAAAAAAGAATTGTTGGAGATACGAGATACCCCTTGGAATACGACTTACTGCAAACGTTCTGCTGAACGTATATTGCAGAAAAAAGTATACAAGCCAGAATTGATGTACACGAATCAGATTTCCATAAAAGAAATGTAACTCAAAATAGTGCAAACATTGGCAAAAAAAGACAAGAGATCTAAGCGCAAATTGCACTACATGATATGCACTTGAAATTAATTCATTCGCTAGTTTGTAGTACCATATTTGTTCTATTTGTTTTTAATCTGTAATTTTTTAAAAGACCTTTTACTTGTGAATGTAGATGAATTTACGGGTAAAACTAAAAAATTTAGTAGTAAAGTAAAATAAAAATAGGATAGTAGTAAAAATAAATTATTGTAGTCAATAAACTATTTATTAGACATTTGGCAGAATTGGTTTCCTGGCATAATAAATTTTATTCCTTTTAAGGTCAAACTGAATACACATAATTATCAGGACATTAAGAGTGAGGAAGTTAGGACTCGCCAGAACTTAAAAATAACGCCCATTTTCGTTGATCGGTATACTTCCCATTCCACCACTATCTACATGATACGGTTTCAATGTTTTTTTTATGTACATCGAAAGTACTTCGTCTTATCATAATAAATACATATAATTAGCTAGAAAATAAACTTAAGATTGGTCATGGTAATGATATTAACTTTTTATATTATTTCACGCATTCAGTTGATTTAAAAAAAATATTATAGACTTCCTGCATTGTTTACGACATAGGAAACTGTTAATTTGTGCTCTAATCGCTTCCAAAGGAGATTGTGTAATGAGCATACCGATAACGCAAAAACTCGATCACAGCATTTGTGCAAGTTCAACGCGCAATATGTTATTTTTCGGTCGTCATTTGTAAATAAAATAAAAATACAGACTGAACCATGCCTTCTAGACCCAGAAAAATAATTACTAAATATTAATTAATAAAGGAAAAAGTTAGCGTAGCACCGTTCAGTGAAATTAATTTTCAAGTTCTTTCATTATATCCATTGCTTATCCTCCATGTAAAATTTCGGTTGAATATGTATAAGGTAAGCTGGTACGGCCAATAAAAAATTCTGTTGAAATGTTTTATACACGCAGTACCCACAAAAAAAAGTGTTCGCGTGACTAAAAGGAGCGGGAATTGGTTTTCAATCTCGAAACGCCCGACCAGAAGAGATGTTACCCAATGACTTCGGATGTGGATGGAATAATTATTCCCCCAGGTCGACACCCAACGTTTGGTTGATACATTTACGAACGATTTCAAGACATGGTGGAAAAGGAAGAATTAATTTCTGATTCTTACCAAAAATAACGGCTCAGCATAAATGTGAGAAAACATCGGATTAATTGGTTATTTGGAGATCGTCAGATGCGGTCTGGTTTGACGTAGGTTTTTCGAAAAATTTTTAAAATTCAAACAATGTTTATAAATCCCATATGATCTCAATGAAGTTGGAAACGTTGGCACGATAAAGAATACTCAGTTTCTGTCTTATGCAGGGATTTTACGACCATATGTAGTCACGTCAATTACTGAAAATTATCATTTTGAACTGCCTATTAACATAAATAACAAATTATACTTTTTTCTCACTGTTGCTTTTTATAAAGCATTCGGCCCCACAATGAAATTGAATTAATTGAATTTAAAAATTATTGATTATTTTTATTACGGTTCTATTTCCCACACAGTCATCGATCAACCGGAAAAAACTTCTTTTCCAAGAAAAAACGAATATAAACAAAAATTATTTCCTCCTATGCATCGATTCATAAGTGTACGCGTTACATTTATACAGTCTGTTAACACGAAGATGCCATCAAATCTCAGACAATGCGTAAAAAAGTACGAAAAATTTGGGGAAAAGTGCCATGATTTATGAACCCCAGCAGCTAATGCATCTAAACTGTACGAACGCGAAAATTTACGACCATATTCAAATTTTGTTCCTATTTGAAATTTACATAATAAAGACGACAGAAACGACTAAGCGGTATAACATATAACCTTTTTCATAAGCCAAGGGTTCAAATTGATAACAGAAGTAGAAGAATACAGCGAGAATGGGCTTATAAAAAAATGTACACAATTGACTTAGGAGTATTTCTGGCAACAATGAACACTATTTATTTTTTTTAAAGAAGAGGCTAATTCTCTTAACATTCTCGTTACATAAAATAAATAAAAATGAAAGAAAGGTCAAAAATTGAGTTATTGTAAGATGTCAAGAAAGGAGTAAATATATAAGAATATATGTTAAAGAAAAGAGGTACGCAGAGAACGGGTAAGACATAAAGTAAAGTATTTAATCATAAGTGTTTATCGAGAGGAAAAATAGTGTAATTTGTACAGTAAGACGGTAAATTACCCTGCATTGTCGGCGATAGCCGTCGACATATCATTGTCCGTCAGAAGTAAACCTTGGGAGGTATGCTGGCCCTCGAGGGGCTCGCCGAAGAACCCCTCCTCCGTGCTGCGGCAACAAACCACACAAGAGAACAAAACAGAACAGAACACAGCTTAGCACACGCGTGAACGCACTTCCGATCAGTTGAAAACGCTGCCGTCGAATCCCAGGCCGTCGGCGAAGCACAAGTCCCGGTCACACAACCCTCGAGGAGGCGATCTTCTTATCACAATAACTTAATCCTCTCCCGGAAAAATCTTGCTGCTGACAAAACGAATATGACGAGCGCCGGGGACCGACAAGATAGACGGGAAGCCAAGCACCGACTGAAATTTAGTGGGGGGGCCACGGTATCCACGCCAGGGCGCACCACCCAACGCGGCCAACATCCCCACCTCGCGACGTCATTAGAAGATAACTCGAAAACCGGATAGCAAGCCGCTGAAATTATACCAGACTTTTCAAAACTGGCCAGTTAAAATCAATTCATTTTAGTTAAATGTAACATCCACCATGTCTTTCGGTTATGGCCTTTTGCATTAGTTACAAGTCAGCCCTTCATTCCCACTTTATCAACCATGCTTCTCAAAATATGTAACAACACTACTTTTGGCGGCCTTCAATACCCCAAAACAACTTTCACTGCAGGAACATAAAACACCACCCATAAATTAAATAAACAAAAACTCTGTATTTTTACATCTATTTAAAATCAAATGGTCCATAAAACATCGTCAAGAATAAAAAAAGATTTATTATTAAGAAATAATTTTGAAACTAAAGACAAACAAAACTAAAGACGCTAACCATCCCCAAAAAATGAAGCAAATAAAAACACTACAAAAGAATTGAAAAAATGGGCGACATAATGAGAGAATAAGTTGGCGAAGACTGGTAGAGCGGACTACCTTAAGAGTGAAGAAGATGCAGAGGACGTCCTTTGAAAAACACCCTAGAGGTACCACCCGGCCCATGGTAGCCCGCGATAGGACAAAAGTGGAAGGGCATGACTTCAGTTGTTGGGTGAGAAGAATGGTTTATGGAATAAACGTTTGGAATTAAGAATCTCCTACCTTTTTTCACTAATCACATGAAAGGACTGACACCTAGCAGTTAGACTCTTTATTGGATAACCATCAGGATGCAAAATAATATTTTCTACGCTAGTTTCGCACAGATATTTAAAAAAAAATCTAAAAAGAGCAAAAAATAATAATAAAAAAAAATAGCCGTTAAAACGCCCTTAAAATAATAATAATAAATAATAATAAAAGTAATCATCTTATATAAATTTAAGAAACGAATGGGATACATAGATATGCGTATACATATATTCGCATTTAATTATTTTTCTGTAATTGTCATTTTTTACATGTGTTCGCAACTGGAAAGGCCAAATCAAAACCTGGGGTTCCTCATAAAAAAACTCTTTAGGAAATACTTTCGATGAGAATTCTGGAACGATGAGAATCGAACCCCAGACCGTTCAGTGATATGTCGGCGAGTCATTATAGGCACTGATAAATAAATTTAACGCACCACTCAATTTATTTGATTTGAAATTAAACTCATTATCTGTTTGTACGAAAAGTAGCATCATGGCCTTCCATTCTGCTAGGTATAAAGATTGCTTTCATTAATTGTTCTTCCATCTTGATGTCATTTGATCTTATTCTTAATCCTTTTCGATGGCCCCAGTCAGATATATGAGTGAGTGTCATACTAATTTGATTGAGTATGACACTCTCTCAAGGTGCAACCATTATTAGAGGAAGGATATTCGGAGTGTAAATCAGTACAACAGGAAGCAGTCTTCGGCGGTTTAAAGAAACAGGGTTTCACACTAAAATGTCAGGACAGAGTGGGTCGAGCTAGGTCTACGCACGAGAGAGAGAGAGAGAGAGAGAGAGAGAGACGAATGTTCAGGCTGTACGAAACCGCAGCACGGAGGTACTTAGAAGACAAAAACGAAGAATATGTACTGCGATTTGCCCCCACACCGGAGATAGATTCTTCCTAATGCAGGATAATGCCAGACCCAATAGAGCAGGTTTAGTATATTATGGATGACTGAATGAGGTTGGAATTAAGTGCTTTATCTGACCATCTTTCAGATTAAGATTTGAATATTTGGGTCAAATGTAAGTGACGAGTACGATGGCGACACCCAGATCCTAGGACCCTAGAAGAATCGGAAACGTTCCTCAGGATTTTACCAGAAATCCCTACTAAAAGATGCAAAGGACTTTAACGGACGTGATTCATGTCAGAGGTGGACTTACTTGGTATTAAAGAGTCCAAAAAAAATTCTCACATTTTTATTTGTTTTGAATTTTCTATTTCTTTTTTACCAATAATTATATTTTTAGAAATAGGTAATGAACATTTTCTTATTAAATATCTACTTTTATAAACAAACGTTTTTTGATATACAAAATATTAATAAACCTAAAGGCATTAAAATTTAAGGGTGAAATGTGTATTTTGTCCATCAGTCTTAAACTTATTCCTAAAGGTTTTAGCGTGAAGGAATGCGCAAAATCCATTTTTCTCAGGGGCAGAGACAGAAATGGGGCAGGCCAAAAATATGATCAAGCAGTAAATTACTTTCTTGTTACACTGGACAGTTTACAGTTGCAAACTAATAAGAATAATTTATAAATAATTGAAATCTGAGATTTTATTCAGAGATGGATTGCTCGGAAACACGGTCACAATAAAAATTAAAATAAGACATTTTAGAAAAGTCTTGAAGCGTATTTAACGTATGCAGCTGTGAGAGCCCCTCGTCGGCCATAATACAGTCTCATAAGTTCCGAGAAGGTTCACCATAGAACATTCCTCAACCAAATTCGGTTTGAAACGAAATGAAAAGAAATAAAATAAAATTGCTTGCTAACGAGTGGACGGATAAGCCGATATAAATCAGGCGATGGGGAAAAGGGCTTCTCATTAAAACGGATATTGGCCGGACGCCTCACCCCATTGTCCTTACTAAAAAATCCTTTGGCAACAATGGGGTCGAGATATAAGTTCCGCGAACGGCAAATTCATCAAGCGCGATCCGTTAACACCTTACGGCTATTCAGGTTTAGTAGCCCTGCTCCTTGTTATACAAGCGTCAATTTTATGCTTAGATATATTATTCCACGATCGATTCGCATTGCGCATTATCTGCACAATCTTGATGTACGGTTAAGATAATTATCATTCTTAATGGTAATGGAAATTTCTGGATAACGTGAAAACAAAATCTTCCTCTGAATGTTAACATATAAATACAACTTCTTGAAAGAATGGATGCATTACTTTTAATGCGATGTAGCAAAGTTTAATTAATAGCAGAAAATACCAAGTTTAATGTAGCGGTTTTTTGCCACCCTGATAGGTACAAAATTGCACCCACTTGCTATATAACTTGATTTGTATATTATCAAAGTTGCACGTTTTTTAACGTTTAATAATTGAGTTTTTGTCTACAAAAGTAAACAAAATAATGGAAATTGTTAAGGAAAATGAAAATTTAAAAAATATGGATAGATAAAGTTTGTTTAAATTTTGCTTTAGGTTTTGAATTAACATTTCAATATCGTGGATTTTCACTTCTTGGCATAATCACATATCGAAGATGCCTCGGCATTCTTTCTACCAGTCTGGAAATTTTTCTTTGCTGGAAGTCAGTCCATTCTTCACGAAGCGTCCTTGTAAGGTGTGTGTCAGTAAATGATGGACTTGCTCTTATTCGCCATTTGAGGTTACCCCATAACGTTGGGGTTCAAGTCTGGAGAACGGGCTGTGGCCAGGCGGACCCTGACGTTATGCTGTTGAAGGTACGTTTGAACTATGCGAGCGACGAAGTGCATTAGAACAGGATTGTCGCTAATTTCATCGAGGATAAGCAGCGCATGATTACCCAAAATTTCATTCACATAGCAGTGGGCTTCAAAGGCCCTCTAAGAGGAACAACCAACTCTGGGAGACTCTCCGTTGAAATTCCCGCCCACACCATCACTGAGCAATGTTGACAAGATTGGCTCTGAGAAAAATTACAACGTTCGTACTTTTTCTTTCATACCCATTTGGGCATCGTAGAGCAAATCTAATTCAACTGTAAAAAGTACAGAAGACCAATCGTCCAAAGACCAATGGCTGCACTCTCAAGCAAATGCGAGCCGTGCACTCTGTGTGTTCTGGTCAATTCTGGTCCTTTTACGGAGCGAAAAGTCATCAGTCCATATTTAATTAATCTTCTTCTAACAGTAAATTCAGAAATTTGGGCGCCTTGAACTTCCCGGAGGTGATGAATCACTTAATAACCGTAAGGTCCGGTCTCTAAGTCAAAAAACGGTCGTCATGTGTTTCTGATACCCTAGGGCGTCCAGATCCGGCCCTTCTGTGGACCTAGTTTCTTGAAAACGTCTAATTGTGTCTCTCAGTGTTTCGTAAGGAACTCCCATAGCAATAGCCGCAAACCTAATTAACGCCTATCATCAATAAGTGCTACATCGCGAGCAACATCCTCAGCACTAAACTTCATTTTTAAATTTAAAAATTGAACTTAAGAAAACAAAGATGAAAACCGAACAGTTTATTATTCAGAATTCAAATAAGACCTCATGAACATTTTAAATTCCATAAAAAGTGAACTTTGAAACATCCTTTATCGATGTGTTGGATGAAGGATTAAGTGAATTTACCTCTAATTGATATTTCCAAATTAAAACATTGAATAATCAAATATTTATTGACACTACCGATGAGACACATTAAGGTAAGAATTTTCTTTTAACGAGAAAATGAAAAAGAAAAACAATTTGGTGGAAATGTTCGTCTGTCAGTGTATTTCAGTCATCTCATTGACGAGTTAAGTTCAAGAAGTTTCGTTCACTGCTCCTCCTGACTCCACCCTACAATATGGAAGGGAAGACCGGGCTAGAAAAAAATGCCTGATGGAGCCTAGAGGACGGACGGATAGACGGAGCGTAGACGGCATATGTTGTGGCTGGGCCAGGTATGGGACTAAAGTGGACTACCTGCCCATTTTTTGCCACTCTCTCCTCCGCATTCCTGGACAGTTATCGACTCCCTACACTTCACGACCGCCCTTCAGTTCGATTTAGAACATTTTCCACCCGGAAACATGTTCGAAGATATTTTTTTACCCGTTAATTACTTGTAACAAAATCTAATTCAATCGACAATTTTCACTATATCAGTCCTAATATTTAATATAGAAGCATAAAAATCATAAGATTTATTGGTATTTTTATCAGAGATAAAAAAAAACTTACATGACTAAATTTCAAAAATCGAACCACTTGTACACTACAAAACAACCGAGCCGTCGATCGAACTGATTATTATCCGTTTCATTTTGTGATAGTTTTGAATTTTTTAACCCTAATAAGAAGCTAATGTTGTATTTAGCTAACAAACGTCTAGACAAAAGAGTCCCGGTAACTAGAAAGGAACAAGTTCACCTTAAAAGAAGCACAGTAATATTTTATATTTCCGAAAACGCCTTTTTCTCCAAAGTTTTAAGATCAAAACCCGTGCATACAAATTTTGACAAATGAACGAATGAGAATTAATTTTTACAAAGTTAGAACTTCTAACTTCTGCGAGTATTTTATGACGCACTTAATTAACACGGTATATAGATGCGTAAGGTTTCATTGAAGAGAAAATGCGATAAATTATTTCATTCGAGTATCCGCCCTTTTAGCACAAGTACGTGGTCGATGAATTAAGCCCCAATTAAGTCTGGAAGGCGGGAAGGAGCGACACGTGCTACATACATGTATGTTCCGTAATGTTTCATAATAAAAATCAATAGAAATATTTAAATACTGAAATCCACGGTACCTTATATTTTCACGAATATACAAAGTAGATAGACGTTCGATCATTTACCTGAAACAAAATTTAAAAACATATTAGTGAAATGGTAATGGCAACTGGTTAATCAATAAAGCAATAAGCTGATATCGAAGGCAAGTCGTTTTCCTGATATGGAAATGTTGATATCATTGTAACAAATAAGTTGATGCTATCGACCAACGGGATAATGTGTTGAAATGTCGATCACAGGTTTTCGTCCGAACGTTAAAATGTCTTTGTGTAGAAAATTCGGCATAATTTTAAACAACAAACCATCGGGGAATTTAGATAGATTTACAATTTAACGTAACAATGAAAGAGAATGTTTTCACTCATCTCATTTATTTCAAAATCCAAACAAGCAGTAATGACTGAACCGACTTCAGTGATACACAGGAAAGAGTGATAAGATTTTAAAAGAAAAAAAAACCATATTCAATAAATAAAACTTTTGATGTTTTATTGTGTTCTTCAGTATTTTTGCCACTTATAATGACATAGCATCTAAAGGTTATTGACATTGACTAAAATTTGGGAAATGAGCTTTCGTACGGTTCTAATTCCGTAGAAGCTTGATAAAACCTAGAGGAATTATGAATTTTTAAGTGCACACTGGACATGGAAAGGAAAAATAATGCCCCCGCCTGTTCCACCCCCAAAAACGTCCAATTTTTTATTTACAATGTAAAACCCGGTTTGCAAGCAACGATGTACCGTACGTTTTGTCTTAAACGATAAACGGTATCAAGTAAGAAGTAGCATATATACGGCAAAACGTGCCTTTTGTAGAATCGGAATGAAATACAAGATTGGATCGATCCACCTACAAGTTAACGCCACCTTAGTGCCCTAAGCAAAATCTCTGAAAAGGTCATAGATCGGCGGATTAAAGATTTCTTGGACAAACAAGACCTACTTATGATGGAGCAATTGGGCTTTGGGATCTTCTTTTTCTTTCTTCAACACAAGGGCAATTCTTGTTTACCACATTACGTGGAACATTAATTGAAAAAAAACCAACTGGAACTTTGTTCGTAGACAGTATCATTTGAAAACATATGAAACTGTTAAAATTGATCCAAATGGGCTTTCCGGCAAAGATGCTGCGGAGTACGCAAGGTTCTGTTTTGGAACCAATTTTGTTACAGACTTTCGTAAACGACTTTCCTAGAACTCCAGACATTCTCTACTTGTTAATGAAACATATTATACATGCCATCATGGAGAGTGAGCTCCATAGCGAACCGACTAAACAAGGAAATGGAGAGTACTATTCGGTACTTCGTGATGTGGCAAGCCAGTGCGAATAAGATCAAGTCTGAAGGATTTCTCTTTATACACAATAAGATACATCGGAGTTCGGCTGGACCAAAGCCAACATTCACAAACTCGTATTAAATATTAAATCCAAAAAAAGAAAGAAATATTGAAAAATTTTATATCCACTTCTCTGCCGAGGTACCCAACTGATCGTTCAAAATAAATTGTTCATTCATAAAATTACAGTTTGGCCTTTGTGTATACATATGCTTGGGGCTTTACCTCCAACACAAACTATAAAAAAAACTGCCAACAACACAAAACAAGTTCCTACGATTACGCTCAAGAGTTCGTTAGTAACCAAAATAGAAAAGAGCTTCGTGCAATCTTTGGAGTGCGATAACTCTGAACCTATTTTGACATAAACCGCTACAAACCTTTCGTAAATTGTCCATCAACACGGTGTGCCTTCAAAAAGGCACCGTATAAAACATTCTCAAACGGTTGTGAAACCTCGCTCAGAGGTTTAAAAAATCCTAAAGTCTAATTTAATGGTTTTAATTAATTATTTCATTATTAAAGTATATATATATATATATATTTAAGACTGCATATAATGCTCTTATGCACTTTTATACATATGGACATATGAATTTATATATTTATGTCAATTAATTAATTTATTCATTTTTTATTAATTATTTTTTAGTAACGTAAATTAGAATGTAAGATGTATAGGTTTTTAATTATTAACTTTCCCCTGACGCTAACTGGTATTGATAAAATCAGCTTTGACAATCATGCTGGAGTGAAAAAAGGGACTTATCCTGGGGTCAGTGAGCTAAAACCTTGTACGTTACAATGCTATCTGTAATAAATAAATAAAAAAAGAAGAAGGCAGGATCGAAAGTTTGAACCGAGGAGATTCAATATACGAATAACGGCCCGACGACATGACATAGCATGTAAACAAAGCTAGGATTTGTCGTTCCGTACTTCGAGCTTTTCCTCGTATTTGTATTGAGTATAATCCAACTGCGTAAACAAGTGATTTGTTGATTTATTTTAAACCTGCGTTCCCACAGGTTTCTGACTGATTCTGTCAAATTGTTACGAATCGCAGTAATAAGTTGTACGAGTCCATTCTGAAATAATTTCCCTAATTGTTCGTTGCGAAGCTCACAAAGTGTTCTGATAAGGAGCTTAATAGGTATAACTTGATCTGGTTTATACTTATTATGATACTTTTCCGAGAGTAATATGGGACCAAAAATGGCTTCCTTCACATTGTCAGCCTACGTTCACGTGCCGGCGGCAGCGTCTGGTCGAAATCAATGAAGACGTTTTCGGGAGTTAAGTTATGCGTTGATATTTCGTACATCCTTCTTACACCACACCACTTCGGCGATGTATGGTACATTTAGATCACCGTGATACGTTAAACTTTTATCGTGTGTGACGGCTATATATTTAGAATTCGTGTAGGAAAGAAAAGAAGAAAAAAACTTTCAATTTTGTTCAATTGATGTAAAGAATTGATACTGTTTCTAGTCTGAAGACACTGGCGACTCTGAATAGGCTTGCCTTCAAGAAAACGGTAAAGTGCATTAATCTTTTCTTCATATTAAACAATAATTAATTAAAAATGCCGATCTGCTCAAACTGTTTTGTAAAAAAATGTATATTTAATAATGACAACAAGCAGTTTATCGATATTTTTCATCTGAAGTAGTTAATTAAGTTTAAGACACGCTGAGTTCAATATCGACCGTCTGTGACCCTTTACAGGTCAAACAGTATCGAATAGCCGTCCCGATATTTGATATATGGGAAACTTTCCGCGAAGTGGAGAATATCCGACACCGCTGTTAACATTAGAAACGATAGAATTAATCATCCCATCATTCGATTTTACCCCCTGCCTGATTTTTGTTCGAGAGCGGCGAATCGCGAAGAAAGGTCAAAAGACGAGGGATAAAAATTATTTGAACATAAATTATGTGCCAGGTGGTGACTGGTGTCGTGTATTTCCTCTTTGGGAACAAAAGTGATACGCGATAACGAAAGGCGCATAAAAAATTTGAGTGATTTAGAAAATGTATGAACTATGAGTTTATGACTATATTACAGACATAATTTACTGTACGTCAATATTGTGTAAAAACATTGTTCCGATTTTTGAAAACTTATGTGTCCATCTTTTTTTATACTTTTTGTAAATAATAAATAATTTTTTATTAAAACGCGAGAGTTGGCAACCTAACACATAAATTACTTTACAGTTCTAAGTGAGTACTTTCAGCAGGTTTGAAAAACAGAATCAATGAGAATTCATCAAATTCTGTGGAGCACCATTCATTTTATTGACAAACTTCTTGGACATTGTTTGTGGATTCAGCTGTGCTCAACATGGCATAGTCAGGAAATTGCGTCTATTAGTTGAATTACGGATTTCCCTGTCAGAGAATATAGAAATATCCCAATGACCAAACGTTTCTGTCAAATAATCCTGGAATTAATTTTTCTTTTTTTTTAACCATCTATGAAAATTGTTGTTCGGCGTGATATTCATCATCTACATACTTTAAAATCCTACAGCATGACTGGCCATAAAACTTCGTGAAAATGATGTCTTTAAGAAAAAAACAACCTTCATTGAAGTCACTATTTTGTTCACTCAGTTTTTTATTAGAGATAAGCAATTTTTTGTATGCACTAAGTCAAAATTAGTTTGACAAAAGTGTACTTAACAACGAAAAAGCAGGTAAAGAATTTTAGATTTATCGCATTACGTTTATGCGTATAATAAAACCTTTATATTCTTAGATAACGGTTTAGTGGTACTTTCACAAAAATCCAGACTGGCTAGTTCAAGAATTTCCTATAAAATCACTGAACGTACTGTAATTCTGTTCCGAGAATTAATTAAACGATTGCAATATATGTGCTGCTGAAGCTATTTCGATTCTCGAAGCCATTGAAGGTTTTAAGTCTAAAGGAATCGGTTTTCAATTTAATTGCCCACTCAAGAGGACCACAAAATTGGTATTAATGAGAAGTGAGTTTCACATTAGTCATGTGCTAATAATAACGCCCAAAAACAAGCCAGCATCCATTACGGCTTCAATTTCAAACGGCCATCCGTCTATGTCGTCTCTACCTAGGTCAGTTTATTGCTTTTTGGTGACACTTGAACCGTCACCGGCTACTCATAAACGGCAGAACGGGTTTAAGCGCACTTACTACCTATGATAAATTGTTTTTAATTCTTAACACCTGTCAAGATTTATTCACCTATAACTGCACGTCTAGAGTTTGAAACATTGCTATAATTTTATAGGGATTCCTTTCGAAAAACTGCGATTGTAATTAATGAGTTTCGATTAAAGACGAGGAACAACCATATCGACAACCAATCAACAGACATTAAGATTTATGAATTCTTCATACGATATACAATCGCCTGTCGCCAATGCAATCTAGATTCCTACACCTATAAAATAGTTAAATTTTCCATAAATGTATATGATTTGTTCCAAATTTAATCTTTGGTTCACTTCTTTATTGGTGTTTTTATAATCGAAATCAATGGAGATTGGATTGTGAATTTGTGAAGAAATGTGCTAGCTTAGGCTTGACACGAAAAGAAAGTTTTAAACATAGGGCCAAAATCTCCGCGCACATTTCAAATACTGTAAATTTAATGAAAATAGCAGCATATAATTAAAATATGATAATGATTAAATATAATTTAAGAGGATAATCTTCGAATGCCGAAGTGATTCATTAAATTTAAATGATAAATTTTGCCGTTAAGAAGAGCAAAAATATGGTAATTTCATTCATCTATTTCATTTTATGTTACTATGACATGTTTTGTTAGAATTCAGTCAGATGGTTTGGTGCTTTTCAATGAGTGAAATAGGAGAAATAATACAATTTGAAAACTGGTTGTTTTTATGTAATTTTCTAACTATTGGGTTGTCCGGAAAATAATGCAGGATTTTGGTATTAAACAAAAAAAAGAAACTAGTTACTTTAAAGCAATGTTCTTTAATCAAAATAATTTCCCATACTCTCAATACATTTCTCCCAACGTGTTGGTAACTTATTAATTCCGTCTGAGTAGAATTCAGAATTTTTAGAATTGATAAAGTCAATAAATGCATTTTCCAGTTCCGTTTGATTTTTGAATATTATGTGTTGTAAGTAGTGGTCCAGGTGTCTAAAAAAATGGTAGTCAGTAGGCGAGAGGTCCGGAGAGTAGGGTGGGTGAGGCAAAGTTTCATAGCCAAGCTCCAATAATTTTTGTGACGTTACACGTGACACATGTGGTCGAGCGTTGTCATGCAACAAAATGGGCCCTTTCCGATTGACCAAAGAGGGCTTCATTACTGCCAATTTCTGATGCATGGTATTAATTTGGTTACAGTATGATTCAGCATTGATGGTTTCGCCAGGATTTAAGAAGCTGTAGTG
>CM077099.1:28873428-28947534 GCA_039619505.1 Cimex hemipterus
AGAGAGAGAGAGAGAGAGAGAGAGAGAGAGAGAGAGAGAGAGAGAGAGAGAGACAGACAGACAGACAGACAGACAGACAGACAATCCTTGAAGAAAAAAAATTGAAAGACTTAAAAGATATATATTACATAAATGATAAAATACCAATTAATTAAATATGTTAGATAAACAAAGCACGCGGTGAGCAGCTGAACCTAAATTGTAGTATCTTTAAGAATCCGTATAGATATTTATGCTCTCTTTGCAATATGATAGAGACTGAAAATTTATATCATTTTACAGAAGTGGGTTTATCCAAGTTTTCTGCAATTTTATTAAAATCCCATAAAAAACTTTACATTTGAGGCGTGGAAAAACAAATAACGTATACTGAATAAATGGAAAAATAATTTCCCCACCTCTCGTCTAGTTTACACAGTGATATATATTCAAATGATGAATCACGTGAACGTTATTAAAGATATGAAAGAGCTTCCTACGCAAGGCACTGGGAACATTTAGCCTCTTCCAATCTTTTTGTTTGAGGTGCAGATCTGATATTAAATTTTTACTTTACGAGATTTTACCATTTACATTGCCCCCTCCCTCGCTTGGAAAATTAATTTAAACTATTAAAGGATTTGTACGGGGGAATCGCTTTCAATGTGATGGGGCTGTTTTATGAATGACATAAACGGTGGGGAGAGAGGGTTATAATCGCCGGTGAACATCTGAGTGGTATAAAGTGGATTAACAGCCGGCCCACGCTACCTCAATGGAATGGCTGGCGAGCACAGGGGTTGAAAAGGGTGACAGCCTTTACCTGTTGAGTCTCCCTTTATTAAAACACCTGAGGTTCCGGCCCTTTAAATCCCTCCATCCATCCGTTTACAATGATCAGACGATTTTGAACAGACATCAATAATTGACTTTGAGCCATTCAAGAAACTTACGCATAAACGACCTAATGCTGGAATTTTCTCAATCGCTCTATCATCAATGAATTTTCTCTCATGCACATTTCAACTCACAAATGCTGCCTTTATTATTACCGCCTTAATAACCAAGGTTCGAAACTTTTCTAACACAGAAGTTATTCAAGCGAATGTATATTTAATTTTCAATAAGTGCAAAGAGTGTCATCGTCAACGTAATCAGCCGAAATCCAACAAATTAGTGGTGTTTAATGACCTTTAGTTAGGAGCACGTATTGAGGACAAGAATGATACACTTTGAGATCTGAAGATGATCTCAATAAAGATCGAAACGTTGGCACGATAAAAGAAAAGTTTTTACACACGACTACCTAAGTTACACCAGACTGTCTCACGTTCTCCGAAATTAGATGAATTTCAACTTATATAATAAACTGCATACAAACTAGGGTACAAGTCTGTTCACATAAGGTATAACTTCTATGAATTGTACTCATTTCCAATTGTACTCATTTTCCAAACATATATTAATATTTTAATGAAATTATCTGACAATGAAATACTTGTTTACAATTTTGTTTTTGATCCAAATTTAAATTAAAATTCTAGTTTAACTTTTAACTTAATATTTTCAAAATATTTAGGAGAATATTTATAAAGGCTTTTTCACCCAACTCTCTTGGCGACGACAGGTCTTGAATTCGCTGTCGCTCCTTCAATATTCTCTAAGGGCAGCTGACGTGTCCTTCATTAGAGATCAGCGCACTAAGGTTCGGCATTGAAGGGCTAACGATAAAATCGGAGTAACAAAACGAGCAAGGCACAAAGGGAACAAAAGGATGATGTTTACCCAACAGTAATTTCTTGGGGAGGCCGATCAATGGACATGTAGAGGTTCAGTATCGATCTCAACGCCTAAAATTAGCCCAGGCAAATTCATTCGGCCAGAAGGAGGGACGAGAGAGAGCGTTTTGATTATTCATGGATTTTGTTCGAAATAGTACGCGATTTGCGTCGTGTAGATAAGTTAACTTTTAACAACTAGCATACTATTTAGATAAAATTTAAAATACAAACATTTCGTTGAGTTGGCTAAGTGCAGTCGATAAATTGAATGGACAAAGAATAATCTTTATCATGGCAGAGACGTAGACGAGTCAAAAACAAATTTATCCGCGTCAGAGTATATTGGTTTTATTTATAGTATTGTTCTACTAAATCGATCGTTTAGGAAGCCGCTGACAATTAAAAACAGTACTCCCAAATATAATTTGATCTCCTTAAGATTCATAAAAATATAGATTTACTATCTGCCTGTACAGGGGCTTTAAACTTATATATTACGGTATTGATGGAAATCTTATTTTTTTAAAAGGCTTTAATTGTTACAATTAAGCAATTCCAGGCAAAGGCATCAGATTCCATACTTGGTGCACCTCAAGGATCTCACCTCGATCCACTTTTGTTTCTTATCTTTATTAACGAAATTTCAATCGGTTTTTCTAATACTAAATTTCTACTCTTCGCTGAAGATCTATAACTATTTCTGATTCTTAAATCAAGATCTGTTTCAAGTCATACATCAAGAAAACGTTACTTCATGGTGCTTTTTGAATTTCATCTAATCTATTAATAATGAACTAAACTAAGTTAAATTAATGAATTTAATTTAATTTAAAATTTCTAGCATTGTACAAATATATTTTTTTATTGTTTTCTGTATCATACATGTATTTGTAAAATTTAAACAATGTTTATAAATCCAGGGACCTGAAGATGATCTCAATAAGGATCGAAACGTTGGGACAATAAAGAAACTGATTTTACACACATCTACCTACGTTACACCTGACCGCATCTCCAATTATCATTATCTCTTAGGCTCTAACTTGGGTTTTTTTATTCGCGATTCAAAATCTTTCAACAGTACAGAAATATTAAAACTATACTTTTGTTCGACAAATAATTTTCTTTTATTGTCTGGTCTTCCTCATTACTTTCCTCAAATCGACAATATCGAAACGATTCAACGCCGTTTTATTCGGTCCTATAACCGGTTCGGGACCAAAATTTTGATTGCAATTATGATCTCGTAATGTCAGTTATGAACATTAACACTAGAAGAGGAGAAGAATTAGGTTTGATTTTTCTTTTACAAATTAATTAACTCGATCTCAAGTCCTGAACTGCTTTCCTACATTTTATTCTAACACCTATCAGTTCCGTAATAAAAAAAACTTACTTTATCATTATTCAATGTCCCTCACTGGAAATATACTAAATATAGGTTTACTTAATGATAATGTTACATATTTAACAAAACGAGTTTAAAAAATAAGTCATGTCAAAATATGTAAACATTTTTTACGATTTATAATATTGTAATTTAATTTATTCCTGGTTTTTCCCAAATGATTAAATCATTTGATATCAACTTCTTAAATACTTTCCTATGCAAGAAACAGCCCTTATATACAAAACTCGTAAATTAACATTATTCAATGTCCCTTATTAAGAATTAAATTTTTTGATACAAATATTCCTTTAATGAAATTCATAACAAAAAAACGCAAGATGTTTAATAAAAATATCGCTGCTGGTAAATGTAAAATCCCGATATTATAAATATTTTATTTATAATTATATATTGGTAATAAAATATACATATTAATTATTTAGCACGAAATATCGAATATGAATAAAATATTATACATTTCAAAAAAAGTCGTGGAACATTCCACAAAATTGATACGAATGACGACAAGAAAAATATTGGTTCGTTGCTTTTTTAGCCGTTTTGAAAAAGCGAGGCTTTTTAAACCGTTTAAAAATTAAATTCACTATCAGCCAGGAGGAAATAAGATGGCGATCTATCGTGTGTGAACAGATGTGCCGTCGCACCTGTGCAACACCTGTACCGCGGCTTCATTGTGCCGTTTTGGCCAGAGTTCAGCTCACCGCGTTTCCTCGCCGGTTCGGATTTCCGGAGAAAAACAAAAAAAATTTCCATTTTGAAATGGAAAATAGCCTGCAGATGTTTCAGGGTTGTCATTTTAATCGAACTTCATTGATCCGAAGCAATTCAGTTTCACCCATGAGACAAACCACAAATGGGAGTTAAACGATACTATCGACGCTGAACTGCACACTCTTCTTTACCCTTTAAGAACATGCCAGTAAGTTTATAAACAAATAAATAATAATAATCAATGATTAGTAATTTTCTTGATATTTTTAATTTTTAATTTAGATTTAAACTTTGTAGTAATGGTTCTTCTCTCCCGGTAACGACGGCAAGTACTGCACTCGGAGGTTACCTGTTTGGTGAAACCAGGTTGAGGAGGACGTTAAAAGCGGTCTCGAGTTGAAAAATACAAAGCAGGGTTAAAACATTACGGTTAGGATGGATCGAGAGGCTGATGTGTATCATTTGGAAGCGGGAGCGAATCAGTTTGTTGACAAAAAAAATCTGTGAAAAGTTAGGTAGGAAGAACTTTGACTACTTGTATAGGTACCTTTTTTGTTTGGAATAGTTGGATACGCTGGTTGTTCGATTGGCGGAAACCCACATTCCATACCGTATCTCCAGAGGAGTGGCGGTTACTTGCGGTTTCACGGACAAAACGGATTTCGGTACTAAAAGACATCGTACATGGTCTGTATGGTAATCTATAAGGGATTACACATTAGTCTGCATTCTAGGTATAACATTAGAAGTCGGTAGCTCCTTGTTGTTGATGTACACTGGAGGGCGGTTTTATCAATTTACTCCGCCCTTCACTTTTTGAACCAGTCTTTGATAATATCGTGGGTTGCTTGGTTAGAAAAAGAATTAGAAGAGAAATTTCGGTACCTATACAAATGTTATAGGACTAAGAATGCTTCCTTGTTGATGCCCCACCTCAATTTAAACCAGTGGTAGTTACATGAGATTCCGTAATGAGATAATAAGTAGGAATTGTTTAAGTTTTTAGAGGATGTCTCGGTGCCAGATACAGAAAAGCCTGGGTTATAGTCAGCAACGCACACAAGCTGCACTTTCTGTTCTCTAAAGCGGAGAAATTAGTTTAAAAAACTGAAATTTGCTCGACTGTTAAATAACGGAGATGGATGCCGCAATAGAGAGAAGGAATGATTTGAAAGGTATCTAGTATGTTATATTGACGATAGACTTTCGAAAACTTTTGGGAAACGCAGGAAGAAGATAATTCTATAGGAGGATAAGTGGTAGGGAGGTTTAAGCGATTGGTTTGTATGGTGTTGTGGTTAAAAATGCCCTGGCCATCTGAGTAATATTAAGAAATACCCTGCACTTTGAATTTATATTGGATAAAAATGACAAACCTAGTAAGAAAGTTACTTTTTTTTATTAACTGTTTGACACCAACCTAATTTCGTTGCGTACTACTGTTGCTTCTGATTTATTACAAAAAATGATAAAACCAGGTTAGTTCGATTAAACGCTGGTCGGAAGGAGCTAATATTTTTTTGGTAAAGGTTGAGAACTTCATGAGAACAGCACCTGCTTCACCCTCAAAGATGGCAATACCTGCGAGACGAATCTCCTGTCATCTCCTTTGGAAAACTTCAACCGGTCCCCCCACATCGGCACAAGGGGATGCTTTGGGAAAAGAAATGATATCTTTAAAAAAAAGCATTAATCAAAGAATCATTCCAACGGCGGTACAATTTTTGGACACAATAAAAACCCAAAATAATAAAACGGTATAAATAAAAATCTATAAAACTCAACCAGTTGACAAGTGGAAACTGATTTAATACGCCTAAAGTTTCTACTATTTTCCGCCAGGCATGAAGGTTTAAGTCCTGGTGATCGGTTCAATCGTTTCGGGTCCCCCCCCCCAAGGTGCTTCGGTGGCCCATCTGCTGGATTTAGCTAATTGTCATCTGCTGCTGAAACATGCAACCCATTCTGTCTCCAGGGTCAGACGACATGATAAGCCTCTAGAATTATTAATTTAAATTGCTTACTTCCCGATAAACCTTACGTTTCCTTATAATAATATAATTTTTTGTAATTAAAAACCTATAATTATTATCAGATTACTTGTCATTATAGTCGTTCAACATTTTTGACATGGAAGGAGGTATTTATAAACATTTACGATATTTTACGGACGAATTTCTTTGGTGATATTCTATTTTCAGCCATTTCGTTGTAATTAATTATTGTTATTTGGTAGGCCACAATGAAGCCAGAGGTCTTAGAAAATTAATGCGTAGTAATTAAAAAAAAAATGTTTACCTAAAACCTGCAATGTGAATTTTTAACAGCTTGAAAAAATGATACAATTCATAGGAAAAACTATTTACCCTTAGACATTGACATTATATAATTTAGACAAAACGTCAAAGTAGTAGTATGCAAAAGTATAATTTTTAAATAATATAACTAATAAATATGATATGTTCCCAAAGCGTGTAAGGAAGGACAATTCGTGCGTTGTTCTCGATATGTTTCCTAGTGATACATCTGACCGTGGATAGGATTGTTACGACAGCAATAATTGGCCCTTAATTGGCCAAAATGAATATTCACACGTGATGAATCAATGTCGCCTTTCACCAAACAAATATCATTATCGCCTTCTCCCATCTAACCTTGCGAAACTTCGAAACATTAAACTGAACGTGGCATTAATTGTTGAAAATGGTACGCGCGTAATTGAAGTTGTCCAACGTTGTCGAATAAAAAAATCAAATAAGGTCATATTTGAGTAATGGACCAATGTTTTCATACACAAGGGTTTTACGTGAGCTAGGATTTTTGGAATAATGTTTACGATTACAATTGGCATTGTGCTAATACAACGTGATTGCTGTTTTCAATAATAATTGTGAATTAAACTACTGATTACTGATTTATGTAAGGTCAAATCTGCACATGTACATACACACATGGCAATTCCAGTTTTTGTAATTTATAACAAATTACCAGCAAGCCGCGAGAATCGCATCCCGAGTGTTGGCAGTCTGGTTTTAAATGCCAGTCCTATCCTTAACCGATTATCAACAGCTAGGTCATTTTAGCCCCCAACACAATCAATCCAAACCCATTCACTCTGTTAAATACATTCTTTCTTTGGGGTGGTTAGGGATGGTTCTTATGGACACTTTCACTCTGCTAGGACGGATTCAACTTTACTCTTTACACATATTATATATCATAACTAACCTAATCGAGGGATACTCACTATTCCGCCATCGGCACATTCACTCTCAACTCAAGCCAGATAGACAAACTATCGGAACCAGATATTCGCCGTCGAGTTAAAGCACGATTCTCACATCGAACGGCATTCCTACGCGCTCGCATATGGAACCAAGGAATGCATCTTTCAATTAGGGACACGTCGCGCAATCTTTCTCTACATGCCTGACACTGTTTCAACCCCGCGTGGCCTATTCATAATCGGTGAGTATGAGCCCTCTTCTACGAGTCAGCCTGAGGGCTTCTATTGATACGTGAGAGCATTTCTTCGACTTTTAATGTTTTTATTAATTAAAATAATTAGGCCAGGTTATAATAGTAATTTATTGTTATGGAGATCAGGGATGTGGTCTTTGGCTGGTTTATAAGAACTCATCCCTGATCTCCATAACACCAACGTCCACAAGAATGAAAAAGAGCAACTTTTCGACCTTTCTTAATTTATACGAAATGTTATTTACTTAAAATGTAAAATATGTAATTATAGTTCCGAGTTGTATAATTAATCCATGCATTTTTATTCCGTCGACCAAGGAAAGATAGTGCCTGCATAAATAAAATGTGCTAATTGTTCTGTAATATAATAAGTTCTGCACTAAACAAAACCGGATGTAATTGCGTTTAATTATTAAACCTTAATTATTTACAGTTCAGCAATATAAATAATCTATCTCCAATTTTAAAAGCAAGAGCGTATGAAATGTTTAGTTTTACAGCATGCATTTGCAAATGTTATAATTTAAATTCTTAAAAAGTGAGACATTGAGTAATTTGAATGCTTCTGAAACCGCAGCGGCACATATAGTTCAAAATCGGTGAATAAGACCAAAAGAATATTCTGGGCTGGAAGCTGTTGCTAGGGTGGATCACGTCTTCCTTAATTTTGTTATATAATTATAAGAAAAGCCTTAAGTGTTTGAATTGAAGTCGACTTGACGGAGAGCGGCAGATCCGAAACTTGATATAATAAACAGAGTTGACGTAAACTTTCCTCATCAGCGAGTTTGTGTTTGCATGCCGCCCCCGATCATACAGAAAACCGTCTCAAACCGGCCCCGGGCAACGCACACGATTGTTAACTTTTGCTTTACGGTTTTTCTTTACACGGAACACTCCAGAGAGGTGAGTCTTTCATAAACCGAACCCGGGGAAATGATGAAATTTGTTTACTTTCAAGAGTAAAGGGTTTGCGGAAGTTTTATTGCCACTGTTGATTATAAACGTCCCTGTATGGAAAATTTGTTTAATTACACTTCTTGTACTACAGTTATCCAAGTCCAATTATCTCATAAACATAAATTCGCCTTGTAGTGTGAAATTAAGACATATGTGTTGCCTTAAAACCCATTAAGGCTTTCTTTCGGGAGACTCCTAAAGGGCGGATATTCGATATAATGTCGATCCACGGTTCTTTTATTAACCTTTGTAATGAATGGCGTGAGCTTTTCTCAAGACGCTACTATTTGGTCACCTTAATGTTCTGAACACGCTTGTAATAATTAACCCTTTCTCGAAAGTTAAACAATAATAATGAAGAAATGTAAATGGCATTTTTCACCTTATTGTCAAACACGCAACGAATTAAGTAGTGTGTTTCTGGAACGGAAGTTTTAAATCTGTCCAATGGCCACAAAGTTGGTGTGACTTCATTGCTTTTGCTATACTATGCTCATTATGTGTGTCAAATGCTTACTTCCCACAAATTTCCAGATAATTGAAATCCTGAACTTGGTTCTCTGCGAGTTACTGTCCTATGATATTATATTTTCGTAGGAATCTTTATGTTCGAAACACAAGGCCGTGTGGCAGAGGATCACGGGTTCGAATATGTTCCTAACTTTAACTTGGCAATATTTTGGGTGCCAAGACACAAAGTCGAACTGGGAAACGAACAAGCAGGTAAACTAGCTACCGGGTTCTGCAAGACCATAAACAAACCCCAGAACTTGGCATGACACAGATTCCTCCATCATGCAACCGCCCAATGTCCACAATCTAGAGTACAAAAATTGTTTGGAAAGAAAATTGTTCCAGCAATAATCCGAGACCCATTTCTTTCTTGGATCGAGGATCGAGTCAATTGTACTGGCCAAAGAAATTAGAAAAGTACGTGTAGCTTGTGCAGAAGGATGCAAAACTTGATGAATCCAAAACCCACGCTTTCAAGCATTTCCTTATCAGAATTTCCAGAAGAACCTAACCCGCCTACATAACGAACCAATCCCTAAGCCATAACCTAACCAAACCTAACCCCACCCAAACGTACTCCTCAATAACTTAAAATAGATTAAATTGAAAAACATTTGTGGTATCTAGCCCAAAAATATGTACATGCATGTTAAAACTCAGGAACCCCAGGGGTTGGTACAACATTTGCAGTTGCGAACCCCCAAAATAATACAACAATAAAACAGTGTAAAATATCTAAAATGTTCATATTTGACATTATCTCCTCTAATTCATTTGAACTCTTATAGAATTATAAGATTTGGCATCCAAGTTAATAATACCCTTACGTCTCCCATCGTAATTTTTCCGTCTCGTTTGTTCGTAGAAGATACCGTTTCTGTATAACTTGAAGGAATGAAATTTGAAATATTTAAGATTTTAGATGTCTCTCATACGATTCTTTAACTTAAACTATTGTTTTTATGATTTTCACGTCAGGGAGGTGAGGAGCATAATATAAGCTAATATAGAAATTTTGAATTATAATTAATTTTTACCTTGGAATAAAAAGGCACTAGCCAAAATTTAATACGACGATATAAACAGCTGTAAACACGATTCACTGCTGATTTTTATTTTCCGTTCGTTTATTATTTTTCTACATTAAATTAAACGTAACAAAGAATTAAAAACGTATATGGGAAAATTTTTCGTAACCGAGGAAGGGAGGCGGATGAGCTTGAAGTGATGGACAGTGCCATTAACTTTTAGCAAGGCCTGGCAAAAGTCTCACAGATATTTATTTACAAGCCATATCAGGCTAAAGGAAATCCTACTGACCCAAATAAACCTGAAAATAAAGTCCTCTGGGGATTTCTCTTCCTCCTGGCCCTATCTAGTTTGGAGTAGGTTCAACATGCTATTAAACTTACGATTATTGACGATTTCGTTTTGGACGACAACCATCAGTTTCTCCTAAAATCGACAATTTTTTTATGTCAACGCAAAAAAGTTGTTTAAGGTAATCCTTCGCTTTTAAATCAACAGTCAAGGAGATCTTTGAAAGGATTCGATTTTTTGTGTGTTTATATTTAGGCTGTTGAATTAAATATATAAACCGGTTTGTTCGTTTTAAAATTAACGATATTCGCATTTTTTGTTTAAATCTGTATTTGTTCATGGAACCTTATTTACAAAACAGCGCCTACAAACGTGCACAATAGGAATTTGTAAAATACGTCATAAAACTGCTAAATGTTTAAAACTTAACACAAGAAAATATTAATGGCGTAGATCCAATGAGTCAATCAAACTGTATAACACCCCCTTCACTGGGATTGCATGATAAAGCGATAAACAAGAAACTATTTTTAAGGTTTACCATCATTCTTAAATGCCATAACGTAAATAGTTTTCATTAAATAATTTTACTATAATTATATATTTTTTACGTTACTTATTAAAGTAATCGAAGAAAATTGATGTCGGAAAAGAAGAGTGGTTTAATCAGAACTGATCGTCTTGCATCTCTGATGGTCATCATACCCACTTCCGATAATTTATATTCTTTAAATATTTTCCATTTATATAATAAATGGCTAAATAAATATTTGCGTTATCATGTTTTCGCAGCGAGAACTCTTAATATTATGATGTAAGTTTTTTGTTTTTTAAACATTGGTATAATCTAAAAATATATCATAAAATAATAGCGTATGTGTAGAGATTAGTGACCGTTAATAGATAATTATTCAGATATCGTGAGCTGCGGTCTGGTGCGTTGTAGGTGTCAGAAAAACATTTTAGGTATTAAAAAAGCATTTCAGGGCCTGGGATTTACATAATTTACATTTCGAAAATATATATAGAATTAAAGATTGTTCGTAAATCCCAGGCCCTGAAGATGATCTCAATAAAAGATCGAAACGTCGGCACGATAAAGAAAATGTTTTTCTAACACCTACATCACACCAGACCGCAGCTCACGATATCTGAATAATTATAGCATATATCTCTTTAAAACTAACTGAACTTTATAAAATTATTTTATTGTATTGTTACAAATTAAAAATAAATTAAGTTTCGTTGTACGAGAAAATACGAAATGACTTTACTAAACAAAAGGGAAGATAAAGTCTTGTTAAGGTTTCCTCATGGTAAGAAAACGAGGTAAGTTCATCACGAATAAAAACAAGATTTTAGTATACTATTTATCCCCTTCCTACACAATCAATTATGTTCATAACAATAAAGCATCACATTTTAATTTGGAGTTATCTGGCCGTTCGATGTTCTCAAATCAAACATAAAAATAAAATTGCAAAATAGAAGCAAATAGAATTAAGTCAAATATGGACAAACCATATTTATAGACATTGAATGCTGTTGGATTCGAACTCGGTACCTTTACCCTACAGTGATGAGCGCCGTTTCAACGCCTAAACCGTTGCTATGACCGATGCCCTTATGGAAATTTGAGAGCCCCCATAAAATACTTATTTATGTCAACCTGAAGGTATATTTAAGATTATTTTTTAAATTCCGTGTAGTAATATTGATTGTTAAATCAACTGTAGAAATATGTTTTTCATAATAAACAAATGGGTCTAATGTACAATTAAAATGTTATTTTGTTACGACAAATAAGGACTGTTATGACTTAATTTTTACTTATGAGTAATGTTCTGCTCGGAGTCCATGAATAACCCGAAGTATTTAACATTTTTGGGCACTATTTTCGAGTCATTAACTATGATAACAGTTACAAAGACGTTGGGGATGTCTTGCCTTCAGTCTTACTTTCATATGGCTTTTGTTTGGTTGCTTCCTTTTTTTTAATAGTTAAATACGTCGATGTTTATGTGTTAATTGGATTTTACATTGTTCAGAAGTAGAAAGTAGATAAAAAAATGTTGATACCCTAAAGAAACTTCCTCTATAACCCAAAATCCATTGCTAATTATGTACAGACAAAATATTGGCGGACCATCGGGCCGTTTGTCGCGGGGAAACCAGTTTAACGGATAATTACGACCGGGAGATATTCGAATCCGCTTAATTCTCCTTTTTTCCGTTTCCACGAACGGGCCATTAAACGTCAAGAATTTTTATCGCGGCAGAATTGGCCAAGACGGCGGCCCTCGACTCTCGAAAAGAGCATGAAAACGAACGGGGAAAACGGTACCGGCTTCGGAGGCCGACTCGTTGCCAAATCCATCCTTGACACGTATACCCGCGTCACTGTGACACCGGGAGAACGCGGTCGGTCCTCGGCTTCTATGGCCCATTAAATAAACAACCGGAGGAGAGATAAAACAAGAACATTATAAAGTTATTAGTTTTCGATGAGGACGAAAAAAAAAAAAAAAAAAAAAAAAAAAGAATTGCCGAAGGTAAAAACGGACCGCGTAGGATTCACGTCCTCTAAGAGCGTGTTACCTCTTAACGATCTGACTTTAAGTGAAATCGGGACCGGTCGACTTATAAATACAAACCAGGTACGATGGGCACAATAAAACAACTGCAGACTGTAAATTATTATCTTTAATGAGAAAATGAGCCACCATTCTGAATGATGAAATTCTTTATTACCAACTAAATTGCATCCCTTTTTACGCCCCTTCGGTATTTATGTAATAAAATATTTACCTATCAAATAAAATTTAAAAAACCCTTAAACTGCTTAAAATAGTGTGTTGTATATATTTATTGTGAGGATGAAAAAAAAAACTACACGTCAATTGAATTAACCAATGTATTAACTTCCTTTATATAGAAATCTACAGGTGGCTATAATGAATCTAAATACCCCACGGGACGTTCCTAGCAACCATACTAACCCATACCTGGTTGATTCACCAAGGAAACCTTTCGCCACATCAGTCGGTTGCGTTTAAATCGCAACTGGCTGCCATACCACCAACATGAGATAATACGCAACGAAATATGTCCATGTGATATGCTGTCGGAGGCTGACTATAATCACGCCACCCTAGCATGCCCAAGCAGTTCAGTAGGAAGAGATGACCTCTTTAAAAAATTAATAGACAACAACTATCCATTATCAACATCAATTGCCGATGCACACAGAGAATTGAGATATTAGGTACGGACTCGGTTTACAACTTGTGTTTGAAACTGACTTAATATTTAACGAAGTTGATGTTCGTAAAACTACCAAAACCGCATAAGATGAAACAAGATTATCATAACCTATTTGCCTAAATGGCTTTTGGAAGCTATACCATAAACCAAGCTGTATGGATAGATATGGTTTAAATTTTTTTTAAGCAGTATTTATTATTATATACCCAAGTAAAATTCTTGATTTGTACACTTTAAAAATTAAAATAAAATTAAATCTAACAATAAAAAATAATATATCATAAAATATAATAGAACATCCACTTTTAAGACTGGCGAGGAGAGAGGTGGAATCTCCAAGAAATCGATTTCGTTAACATACAAATTGTAAGGAAAAATAGTGATTCTTGTTATTGAATAAAACCCTACTACATGTGATTCAGATCGTAAAAGTAAAACCAACGAGAAATTTTAAAAACGTATGAAGTAAAATAAACAATCAATCACTAGACTACGTATAATCATCCACCTTTCTAGGCTACGTTTCACTGCCCAACAGGTGGTGAGGACACTGCAGATTTACTCTACTGGGAAGATTACTGTCTTGCCTTACGAGGAGTGAGGATTAAAGATAGACTGGATAGAAAAGAAGAACATGGGGTTAGTAAGTAGATTCACTTTTTGTAAATGAAGGTTCCACTCACAAATCTGTTAGTTACAATTGCTCTGATTTCGGCATTAAACGCATATCAACAGATTGAACAAGTTACAAACACGTATCTCACAACACGTTATTGTAAGTGACCACCGCTAATGCGACGTTCTAATGAGAAGGTTGTTTTGATGTTTTAATTTTAATTTTTAAACAAATTTAAATTATAAATTAATTTGTATGTCGAATATCATTTAGTAAGGATCGATAATTAATAGATTTAGTAAGGATAAACAATCAATGTGAGTAGAACCATCATTTAGAAAAAGTAAAGGTTTGGGGTGTAATTTTATATACCGGTATGTTATAATCTCTTTCACAAAAGGAATGCTAAGGTCATTATGTATGATTGGATGCACAGAAGGGAGCATTTACTATTTTTCGGAGGATTTTAGATTGAGAAATCTGCATACGATTAACTGGTTTGGTTGAACCTCACAGTCCGTTGCCGTACGTCCAAATGGGCTTTATTATCGTAATGTGAAGCGTCATCTTTGATCGTTTGTCTAGAAGTCGTGAGAGTGTTGGGTAACATGTGCTTAGTTCCTCCTTTTTTAGCCTTGAATGTTGATTCCAAATTAATCTTCAGCCGATGCTCAAGGAAGCAGACGTGGTTAATGTTCCACGTCGGATAGTAAAAGTTGTATCGTCTTTTATCAACATTTATTTTTATTCGCCAATTTTTCAGAATAGATTCTAAATTCGATCTGAACTGAAGGTGAGCCTGTGGGGAGCGATGTGAGAACTTTATTGGAATAGCATCATCTCCAAAAGAGTGGATGTTTGGGTCGGAATAGATAGATTTGGTCATGTACGTGGAATACAAGATGGGACCAAGGACAGCACTCTAAGGGAGTCCAACTGTCCCTGTCCTGGGAGTCCAACTGTCCCTAACCATCCCTAAACTTTACCAGGACAGTAGAGCCGAATGTTCCTTGGCTCACTTGACAGAATTGGAAGGCTTGAGCTTGAGGACACCAGACCCTATCAAACACTTGAGCTACAACTTAGAAAGCACCTGAGCAGTACTATATCAGAGCTCAACAGAAAAGGTGATTGCGACTTCAACGCGTTGGCATTGCTGGATTGTTTAACGCAGCGATGTCCATAATTAGTAGTGAATGAAGGCGAATACTTATAATAAATCTTCCTAAATAAAATATCTTTCTCTATCTACCTTCAAAACAAAAATATCTTATTGAAAAAAAAATTAATTGAATGCCAGTAAAGCATGCTTATTACACAAATTTATAAATATCTATTGGTTTCTTCTGTTTGTTTGAAGACGCCTTATTATTTATCAAGTTAATAGTAACATCATTGATATATCTGCTCTAATAAGTAGGGTACGTCCATTTTTCACTGCCATATTAGACATTTGCCCATATAAAAACATTAACAGGTATAATAATTTCAGCAAATGGATTTTTTCCTCTAGAGGCGAAACTTCAAACCACCCGTAAAAACGGACTGCTGTTTTATACGGTTTGAGTTAACGAGGTTTAAAAATTAACTTGGCTCTGGTTCTCAGGATGCTATCGGCCAGCTATCGGCTCAGTTAATGAACTCATTAGAGCCAACGAGATCTGAGGGAGATAGACCGGGCAATAAAGATAACTATTGGTCCACCGCTATCAATTCTATTTATAACAAAAAAAACTTGTGGCCAAATTAGGATTAGCACTTTCTCGCCTAATAAGTATTACTATCAATGTAATTACAATTACATACGATATATGTATACATATTTTGCAAATGAGCCAATTGCGATCAGTACGATTCTTCATTCTCCATCGTCTATCAGATCAGGTTAACCGTATTCGTAAATTCTATATTCAATTATTATACTAAAGCAATCTGCAGAATGAGAAAAATTAGAATATCATATTTCTGGCCGACATATCCAAAATATATTCGAGATATGAGGGGTTGTGATTGAGCCATGGCCAATCGGAGCAACAACGGTAGAGATGCTCGCTTAAGCTAGTAAAACAACCGTCAGTGCGAAAAATGCATAGAAAAGAGGGAATGAGCCCAACTCAAAAGTCAAGGAAAAATTATCTGGACATCTCCCCCGATTAGATAGACCTAAAAAACTAGCAAGTTGGATTAGCAGATACTGCATCATGGATAAGTTAAAGTGGTTCAAGGCATGCGGGAATCGACGAATCCCGACTAGTGGGTACGGATGGTCGGCGGATACTCCCCTTGCTCCACTAAATTTCTTTCTTGTCACCTTCAAAGTATACAGTATAGGTGAATGAATATTCCCACATTCTGGTACTGTACGTATAAAAATTGTACTCATCAGTTAACTGTTATTATTTACTTATTTTTACTACTATTTATTTTTAAATAATAAACTATTTCTAACTAGTATTGAACAATATTGAATGAATAAAAAACATAGCTTTATTTATATTGGCCCAACTTAATAGTTTTGGAGTATCCTTGATTTGAACCAAAAATTTGAACGTTTCTTTTTCGAATTTGGGACAAAAATCGGAACGAGGTTTAGGATGCGTGGAAACGGAGAAAGTACATACTTCTATTTATTTTTTAATAATAAACTATTTCTACCTAGTACGATGTATTGATGAAAGAACAACGAAGCGTTGTTTCTGTGATTTAGAATGGTTGTGCCAAAAAACATTCTTAAAGTTCTTCGACCAAACCGGACCAATCATTTGGAACGCTTCTCTTCCGAATCACAAAATACGGAAAGTGTTTTTCGATGCGTTGAATCCATCGAAAGTACTATGGGGCATTCTGTGAGTGATTTGTGACTAAATTTGTTGCCACCACAGAAAACAGTAACCGCTGTTTTACTGTACTCCATCAAGACTGGTACCAAGTTTAGGCCTCCCACGGCACTTAGCAAATAATGGCTTCGCTGTTTTCGCGCAAATCGGGAGGTTGGACAAACAAAGACACACTATTTGGCGAATGGCAAGACGAGTAATGGCAAATATTCGGCGTCAAACGACATTCGGCCTGGAGCCACATTTAAGCTACATCCCTAACCCAACACCTACAATCCCTAATCTAACCCAAACCCTACATCGCCTTGCCTAACCGAACCTAACCCATCTCTAATTCCACTTAACTCAACCATCGTTATGACATCCGAATCTATCTCTAAATAACCTCATGACCAAATTCCAATCAAACGAAACCAAGAGAACCCAATCGACATCAATATCAATTAGCCAATATCAATTGCTATATGCTTGGATCCCATCCTCTTTTCCAATCCTTACTCCTATTCCTCCGCTCTACATTTAACCGATCTCCTTTCGGATACGGTCAAAAACATTGGGATCATCCTTGATCAACCCCTTCCCTAGATACTTCACATTTCCCAAAACTCCTGCCACTGTTCCTCCACTCTCCGCTAATTCCGTCATGCATGTCCACTCCTCCCAGTCACTTCCCTCCTCCAAACACCTGGTCTTCTACCTTGTACTTCCCCATTTAGATTATAGCTCTTGTCTCTATGTTGTCTGTTGTCTGTTGTTGACCAACCTGCGAGCTTGTTAACAAACTCAAAGAGAATTAGGAACTGTTTTATTCGGTCCATATTTAGTTCTCAAAAGAGATCTATGTCTAATATGCCCCTCCTATCGCAAGTGCTCCTATATCCTATCCTTGGCTCATTTCTTTATCTTTTACTCTCCCATTCCCCTTCCTTTATTTATAATATGTTTACTATACACATCAGAACACTCGTCCCGGCCCTTCTGATCTCCACCCCTCTCATTCAAATCCACCCCTTTTAGCTGCTTTTTCCTTATCCGTTCCTACAATCTCTGGAATTCCCTCCATTACTTTAATCGCTGTGCCTTAACCCTTCACCCTTTAAGTAAGTATTTTTGATTATCTCTTGTCCCTACAATTTAACAGCACGGATGGTTAATTTTCTGTTAACTTTCCTTGTTATTTAGTTCGTTTTATTTATTTATTTTTGGTATTACAAACAAATATTTATGTATTCATTTTGAAAGGAATTGTGCCAAATGTTGTACTTTTTGTTATTAAAGTTGGCTCAAAGTCCCAGAATAAAATTTATGTTCTTCTTCTTTCCAGCCTAAGCGTACTCCGAGGTATCGTGAAATCGATTACGCGAAAATGGTCAACCAAAAAAATTGTGTACCCTGCCTAAAACCATTTCCTTAATATAAAGATCGGGGGTGAAAGAACGGAGATTTAAACATTAGCCTTTTAAAAAAGTTTTGGTAATGAATATTTGACGAACATATTCATCCATAAGAGACGGAAGAGTTGTTAAAAAGCTGCCGGAAAACCATTCCGTTAACGATTTATAGAGTCCTGCCTGTGTAAAAAGCTATTTAAAAAATTTATTTATTAAAAAAGTGGGGAAAAAACGTCACTTTAGCCTAAATCAAGAATTAAGTTGAAAGGGAGAACAGTTTCATCTGCTGGAACCAAATTGTGGAAGTCATAAGAAATACATATACGTTCGTTTGATGCCAAAATACAATAATAATGTAGAAAGAGATTACCGATTTACATTCCACAATGATCACAATATAATCTGGAATGAAAGCTGACGTGGTGTCATTCTGGGGTACGCTACGTGCCCCGAAATAAAACGTTCTTTGCAATGATGTTGTAACATATCCAAAAGTAACCCAAGTCCTAGTGTCCGTGGGAGGGTCATATCAGCCAAATGAAAAACGACAGCCGAGCAAAATACGCCATTGAACAAAAAACACTTAAGTGTTCAGTTGATGCGGAATTTTTATTGTTTGGATATGTTTTATCTCCCAATTTTAAATAATAAGTTTTATTTAATTATTTTTTCAAATACATTAAACAAGCTCTAGTTTAAAAGACTTTTTATATGCCATTGTAATCGGTGTGAATTCACTCGGAGTATGAAATTAAGAGAGAAGAGACATAATCGAGTTAGAAGTCCTAGGAAGGTTAAATTTCAAAGCAAATGAATTTCTCTGGAAATCCTATTCCGCTGATTTAATAGCTATAAATTATGTCGAAAATCCTTTAGTTTATGAAATATTTTAATTTGAAATGCTAGTAAAGAATTTCCTTCTTATACTTTTGAAATCCGAGGTGACAGCAAGCTTTCTACCTTATTTGTGCAAAGTGAATTAAAACAGAAAAAGTTTTATAAACATTTTTAACAAGCGTGCCGTTAATGGAAAATGATGGGATCGCGTTCAATTTTAAAGTTCAAAAGAAAAACATCTTACGTGGAGGAAAAACCCCTTCCGAAGTAAATAATAGACGAGTTCAAATTAAATCTCCAATCTTAAAAGTGTCAAGTACTTCAATTAAGAGCAGTGAACTTGTAACGGGAACCCCAGCCGGTTTAAAATAGAAGAACTAAGACAAGTCAAATACAAAACGAAGTCATTAAACTGGTATGAGATTAAATAATTGAGAATTGTCGGTTTAATTTTAAAACTTAACTATGTTAGCGATTAAAAAAAAGGCGTTTCTGGCGTTTTAAGACCAAGTCAATCTCGCTTTTCATAAAGTCGTCGGGCCAAAGACGAAAAGTTCCGCTTCAAAGGGCTTTTAATAAACAAGCTCAAAAAAAGTCAAGAAATCAAGTCAAACACGAAAGATAGTATCGAACGACATCTGGAAACTGTTGTCTAGAGTGAAAAGTCGAGGTCTCAAATAAATAATTGCTGTAATTAACATCGTGCTATTATATTTACTTTTATGAAAATTACCCTCATTAAACGACTTGTTTCCCCGGTGTCTTCATTAATAGCCCTTTAGAGCTTATTAAATATACCTCCCATGAAAGAGTGAAAGTGAATTTCAATGAAAATTGAAGATTGAAGGCTTGAATTGGTTTCCCACTACCTTTACAATGGAATCACTGAAATTCGATAAACTGGCAATTATCGCGTTACAGTACTCTTCCAAAATATGAATGTACGTCTATTTCAACCGGAAAAATGAAATATTAATATAATATAATTAATATGTACTAATAACTCAATAGTCATTATTTTGTTTAGAAAATTCATTCACAAAACAGAGTTGGATTGTTTGAGTATACATTTATGAAGTGGTTACAATTAACAATCTGCAAATTTCTTTCCTTCCTTACCCTTTGGTTTTTATGGAGGCAAATTTTTATGTATTTTGGTTTTTATTTTTTCCCAAGAGACGAGTAAAGTTTGTACACTAATGATAATATATTTCAGTTAATTAATCTTTATGTAAGGTATTGGTTAGGATAAAAAAGTCAGTGTCACGAGCGGGATTCCAACCCACTTCAGCTATCGTGAATTTTTTATCTCGCCCAATACTTTACATAAAGATTAATTGATTGAAAAAAGTTATTTGGTAAATCGGACCACGAACTCAAATGAATTTAATAACCAAAATGAAGTATATCTATAATAAATTACACATTTGAAAAATGGTAAAAAGTAGGGAAAATTCGAAAGGTTGGGTTCAGGTGGGAAGTTTGTGTCCGAGTGGATCTGGATGGGAGTCACGGCAGATCAAGTGGTAGAGCTGCGGCGTATTTAGCCGAAGGTCTTGGGTTCGAGTCCCGCTCGTGACACTGACTTTTTTATCTCAACCAATACACTGACTTTTTTATCTCAACTAATAACTTACATAAAGATTAATTAATTAAAAATAAAGTTATTCGGTCACTCGGACCCACGTACTCTAATGAACTAATGACAATGTGTCGCCAAGTTGACTATCAGAGAAATTTGTGCAAAACGACCTGAGATTTATACTGCATAAAGAAGATCTAGAGGTAAATAAATAAAAAATCTAACATTTAATTTTAATGTAACATTTAATTAAAAATTTAACATCTAATTCATTTATATAGTGAGCAACTTTTATATTCCGAGCAATTTAAGTTAATTTTGTCTTTTTTGAAGGAAATCAGTAATATAAAGGTGTACGTTTTTAATTGGTTTTCTGATCCGTATATTAGTATTGAACTGAGACTTATTGGTTGGAATCTGGTGTAAGATATCTTTCTCGAATTGATTCGAAAAATAGAGCGGTATACCAAAAATACTCATATCATTCTTTTTCTCTGTTAAAGCAAATGAGGAAAAAACCATCCGGATAAAATTTGTACTTTTGTCCATTTAAATTCAGCGTTGGCCTTCATTGAATTACAACCTATCTAATTTTTAAAAAATGTTACGTTCCCGATATGTTTCAGAAGCGCCCAAATATGCCTATATTCAATTAGTTATTTTAAAATGTTACTACAATAAATGTGAATAATGTTTATTTACTGTAGTACTGTACATTTTGTAATTTTCGTATTATATTCAATATGTTGGGCACCAATCATCTGGAGAGATTTGTTTTAGTTTTTATGCCCAATTAAGTGGAATATCTTTTGTCTTCCAGATATCGGACTATTGTAACAATGTTTCTGAATTGATTCATGAAAACGCGGAGGGGTGGCAGTCTTCCCAGAGTATTTGCTCAAAAATAGGGGCTTTCAGAGATAGGAATCCTATCTTTGTCCGAACATATGCATGCAATTTTTTGAAATATTTAGTAAGGTTTTCAGAGACTCTTTTCATCTTCATCTGCAAAATAAAGAGCAAGGATCTCTCCCCTAAACATTAAAACGAACCATTGTTTTCAACAATGCACTTATAACGTCCCATTTTTCAGATTTATGGAAAGATATAATACATAAAAGTATAGGGTTGTACAAGTCCTCTCCGTACCAAAATATTCCGCTGTTTTTCTGCTTTTTTGTAGGATGAAAAAGGAACACCTAGGTAGATAAAATTGCTTTGAAACTGTGGAGGGGTCTTTTCAGCCGATCCCAATTTTTGAAAACTTACAATTCAGCCGATCCCAATTTTTGAAAACTTACAATGACTGTTTTTTTTTTTGTGTGTATCTTGTTTAAATCTCAGTATTTTGGTCAGATTGAACGAGATTGAATTGGTCGCCTTACGTGAATAGGCAGTTATGGCTGCTTCATCCGCGTACATTAGGAAGTCTACCTAACTGTCAACACCAATGCATTCTGTACGATAGTTACTAAAAAATAAAAAAAGTTAGATAATACAAAGGCCATAGAAAGTTAGGCCAATATAAATGCTAAAAGCCAATTAGTATTTCTCATATTGAACTATAGAACAAAATAGAACATTAAATACATTGGATCCAAAAGACGGAAGATAATCGGTATAAAAACCAATCGGATGTCTATAAATCAAAGCAAGTTGGGACGTTAAAACATGTTTGTTCTAAAAAAGCGAGAATTGACGCACCCTTAAAATAATAATAGATCCGAGCTGTGGACGACGATAATAATTCATCAACTTCCGATTGTTTTAAGGAACAATTGCTTGAATCTTATTTAAACAAAAGCAATAATAAAAACTATTCCTAATAATATTCGTGTACTTTAGATAACTGGACATTTTCGAACTATTTATAAGATGATTAATGGGACATAGTATCAGGTTTTATTCCAGTTTATTATTTTTCTTCGTTCAGGTCAATTCAAATCAAACTGGTTTAACATAAGCGTTGCAACATTCATCTCACTTTTTTTAGATAATCATTTCGATATAATGTTTCAAAACACACGCTAAAAAAACTATGGAATGCATTTCAAGATTTTTAATGTTTTTTGTTGTTTTTATAGATTTTACTTAATCACCATTTCGAAGTTTGCTCTTTGTTTTTTCGTTCAACTTTAACCGTTTAACTCGAACTACAGACGGAACGGGTTTTCCTAATAATGCCTTTTTAGAAAAATAATAATCTTTCTTTCTCAACAATCCTGAGGCAGTCACGAAAGGCGAGTGCGTGCACGGCTTTATTGTTTCGAACATCCCTTCTTGCCTGTCATGGCTCGGTTATCATTTTATTTTTTTTACTTTTTTGATCCGACATGATCGGTACCCATGATCGAAAACGATCGTCAACTTTATCTTTCTATTTACATACGCAATGTTCACTCAAAGGAATATTTCCAACGATGATTTGTGCTTTCACTGTTGTGACTGCAATATAAGTATATTTTACAGTACCCGGTGAACAACTTGAAATGAGCGGTTAACTGTTAATTGTGAATTCCAGTTACTTTTAGTTTATTAACATTATGACGTTATTATAAAGAAATATCACTCAATGAAATTATTTAAAACCTGACATAAAAAATATATAATGTACAAATCATGATCATGCTTTTTCTCCTATTTCTTTGTGACAGTATGCCGACACGCAGCGGGAGGACACCAATCACCTCAGTCAATATGAGGAAGTAAGGAGTGAATAGATAATAGAATAGATCTCAAGGACAACATCGTTTAAAGCGATGCAGCAGGTCATTGGGGTGGGAAAGTGTAGAAAGAGAAAGAGTAAAGTGGGCAGTAGGGTTAGGATGAACCGAAGGCTTGGTGTGAAACTTTTGGAAGCAATGTGGAAGCAATTGATAAAAGGAATGCTGAAGATGTTGTGGATGTGCGGTTAGTGTCTAGTCAGTTTATCTTAGGACTTTCGACCGACAGGATTAAACGGTCAAACGTCCAAATTCTTCATAGTTGTTATAATCTTCTATTAAGTTGGTACACGAATTCTTGGGAGGGATTCCACGTCTGTTAGTTGTCTAGGTGTAAGCACTACTTGAGTGGAAGTCAACAGTTCCTGTCCAGTCTTGTCCTCCACTTTTAATACCATTTTGATAAGATCAAGTTCTTGCATACTGGTTGGTTGGATGGTATTCGGTATCACTGACGTTTAGGAAAATTGCAAATTAAGTGGAACACAAGTTGGGACCAAGAACGTTTCCCTTTGGGGGTCGTTTATTCTCTTAAAGGATAGCAGTAAAGAAAATGTTTTTACCAAACTATCTAAAGGATCTAACTTATTAACTACGTAACATTCAATTTAATGTAATGGCCTTTGTGGCGAAAGAGATAACATCACATTCGAAGCGACCAACCATTAGCGTCCCAAACCTATTAAACATTACAATAAGCCTCGTATTAAGCAATATCAAAATGAGAATTATCAAACAGATCAGTGAAAAGTAATAAAAGGCCATATAACGTTAATTAACAAAATCATTTTGTACTAAAAATTCAGGGAATAGCCAATTTGAAAAAAGGAAGAAAAAGCGCACTTAGATCCTTCAAAACGGTTTCAAGAAATAAGTAAATCCTCCCCGTCGTAAATTTAAGATTTTGGAACTATTGTTAATAATTCGTTCACTAAAACAAATAAACATGAAGGCTGTTATAATTATATTAAAATAATAAAGATAAAAAAATTATGAAACTTAATTCAGATTTGTACTAACGTCTTGATATTTAATATATCATATATGTAATAAATCAAGTTAACAGATTATTTAGGTATAATTATAATTACTTTATGTTGCAATAAACTGAACGTTACTCCAAAATAAAGAGTTCTTTAGACAGAAACGTCACGACGATGTTTTATCAGCTTAGTGAATAAGACTATGTAGGACTTTAGGTGTTGGGCCGGAAACAGGAACCGCGCTGTCGAGTAATGACCCACTCGTAATTCGGTTTTTCTTGGGTATTCGTTATGGAAACAAATACACGCCGGTTTGGTCTAAAGAACAAGGAACCACTTTTGTGATGGATGTCTCGAGGTGAAATGAGAAAAAAAGCGTGAATAGGCAGATCATATCGTTGTAATTTTGTAATGAACATACTTGTCATCAAATGTCACGTTAAAATATGGAAATATTATCAAATCAAAATTTTTTATACTATATTGCTTAAATCTGTATGCACATTTATATACTGGACTGTGTTGCAATGTGAGATAAACCTCTGAATTGGCCCGTTAGCAGTTCACGAGCAGAGCACACGTGATGCCTGCCAATTTAAATTACAGCCGTTTTACCTACGACAGAGATTTACAAACAGAGTAAAGAGGAAATTGTTCCCTTTAGTAAAACAGCACTGATTGAAACTGCAAGCTCGTGAGATATTCTCTGTAAACAGAGCCATTTGCAATCAGTACCTCCTGGGGAGATTTTTAACAAAATACGAACAAAAGGAATTCGGTATACAGGCATTTTCCTCTTTTTTCGTCTTAACAGCAGGAGATTTATTTGTGATCACGTGAAGATTTATTGAAATACAAATAAGTTCAGCAATTGAAAAAATAATTCAAATACTCAGAACAGCCAGCTTGATATCCGTTGTAAATAGGAAAGTGTTACTCAAACCTTTTTCATGCTGTTTGTATTGAGATGACTGAGCACAAACGCGATAACACGATTAGAACAATAGGCGGTTCAGAAACGAACAATTCTAATCGAATTGCATTTAAGAAATAAGTCTTTTTATTTTACTTAATTCAATGTTCAATAATAATATAAGCGGAAAGTGCTCTGCGTTATTTCTTCTTTTTCTCTTCTTTCGCGCGTATTTTGCTTTAAACTGTAGTCATTTGAGCATCTCGATTTGGTTTCTGATTATCTAATTTCAAATGCTATGTTGATATCCTAAAATGCTAGTCTCTCGTCTGTCAAATACTGAATGGAAACAAAACATACAATACATATATACTTCACGACATACATAGATGTCGCCTGTTAAATTACATACCTTAGTATGTATATGTATTTGAGTATGCAGAATTAAACTTGTATAAACCAAAGCAAGCAACCAATCTAGAGAAATCGGGAATCAAGCGCCCCATACTTCTACTATAAATTAAATTTCAACACAAAATCTTTTAAACATAATATTAAATTTGTTTGTATTCTTTACGTGAATTTACACATTTCAAAGTGCATTTTATTGTATAAAATCCCTGACACAACAGTAACATGTGGCAAGCACTGTATCCGGAAGGCACGAGCTATACCACTCAGTATCGAGAGTTCTTGGGGTCGAAAGAAGTGTGGCTTATGCAATAATGTCAGGAAGTGCTAAACCGTTCGAGTGACATTTGAGGAAGCGGGAACAGATCAATTCTATAACGAAGAGATTGTTAAGGTTAAGGTCATTGTAGATAGTGGGGTTCGCAAAATTCTTCTGAGGACTTTTGATCTGAACACTTTGATTAATACTTTATATTTGAGTTGGCACATGTTAGATGGTTTGACGGTACCTCACAACCCCGGCTACTTAAGCCCAGATAGGTCGTAGTAATGTTTAGTGCAATATGAGTTTGTTCTCGACATTAATCTTATTCGGTCCTATAAAAGTCTTCGTAGTTTCTAAATAGTCTTTGTAGTTCTTGTTGCTTGAGTCATTTGTGAAAGTGTTAAGCTTAATGTCTAAATATAGTTCCAAGTATTTTACCCGATAGGTAGTTCTTTCATATTAACTGATCATACTTTCGCAAGACTGGTTGTATAACGTGAACGTAATTTGGGTACATGGGTCCTCTTTCAGTTGTGCTGAAGAAATTCTTAAAAAAAGTTACACTGTCAAAAAATCCTCATAAAATCGGATAGCAGGCAAATTAAAGTATTAGCGTGTAAAAAAATTCACATAAAAACGAGTCAGTGAATGTATCCAAAATGCCCAAAACCTGGGCAACCACAACAACCTGATCTTGGGTGCCAAAGCACCGAGGAATTTTGGGTAATGAAAAAGCAGACAGTCTGGCCGGAGAAGGATCTGCAATACCATACAAAGGCCCTGAACCTATTATACTTGGGATAACAAAAACATATAGAATTCTCCATTGCAGAAAGGAGCCGAACAAAACAAAAGGAGAAGAGGATAAACTAGAGGTACTAGGCACAATTAACTTATGATGAAACAACCCTCACCATGACTGGCAAAATCACTGCTGCAATTGACGAGAGGGCTAAACTCAGAGGAGGGGTAGGACTACTAACCGGTCACTAGCATCTGAGAAAACATCTACACTACACGCCTGGTACTTCTGAGGAACTAAGAAACCAGAAAGGGACAATAAGCCAGATGACTGCAGTGCCTGGGGAGCACAAACCTCGCTTCCTAGTTTACCATACCATACCATATAGAAGGTGGCTTGAGTAGGATTAGAGATAGGTAATGAATTGCGGTATCGCTTGCGTATGTTGTAAACAGTGGTCCCTTATAGAACGCCGATCTGGAACAGTCTTGTCTCATTGGCGCACCTTACTTACGTTGAAGCACCGATCTACTGATAAGATTTGAGAACTATCAATAGACTTATTGTCTGCACTGTATCACTGCAAAAAAAAGCCATGAATTATGGCGGGATGCGAACCCAGATTTACTGGCGTGACCAATAATAAACCGACGTTTATATATATAATCACATGCTAAAATACATTCCAGTAGTAAATGCTGCATAGTTGCGTAATAAACTGCTCTTGTTACTTTTTACTGTTTTTAAAAGAACTGATTTTAGATTGTAATCCATACCGAAATGACTCAACCGTCCCTAAATAAAGGAAGAGCTGACGGTTAGGAACCCGGTCATCCTTGTCCAATTTCCCTCGAAGTTTAATTAAAACGGCAAAATGGTATGAATCGTCTTATACGGGCATAATTGCTGGAAAATGAGTTCCGTTCTGGCTAATAAACCTCAAAAGGGCTGCATACCGAGAAAACATGTCAGCCTTCCGTTCAGGCGATTGCCAAGATTCAGTATTGAAAATCAGTCTGCCCTATTCGGCGGCGGTAGGAGACAATTTCACACCGATAAAACAACTTTACATCTGCCTGATTCTAACAATCAGATTTTATCGAGAAGAAATAACTGAATTGCAAATAATCAGGGAATATATCGGCCGTAGAGATCATCGGATGAAACTTGAAAGAAAAACAGGACATGTACAAGGTTAACAAGGTGCCATCACTGGGAGGTCTCAATCTCAACAACTATGAATTCCAATCCAAAGTACTTCCAAATGGCCCTTCTCCGTAAAAACACCGCAGCAGCCCCCGTACTGGTGATTTGGCCTTCCGAACTTAAATAAAAAAATAAAAATAATAATTACAACTTTTGGTTATCTAATTCTAATGAATTGTGAGTAGTTGTAGAGGTGTGGCATACAAGAGATGCAAATTATGTCGATTACAATGTACTGATATTATCTGTATAGGCGATGACATAGCGCTCATCATGTTAGGTAAATGTTCCGGGTTCTAATGTACCAATCCAAAATGCTAACTTAATATACTTATAAATGGGCATTTGTTTTAAATTCTGTTACTCCGAGGTTATTTTGACCTCTGCTGTTGCAAACCCTCTTTAATTTTGTTTTAAATAAATAAAAATATAAAAAAATTAAACCAGGAATTTAAATGAATTTAATTTCTTCGACTCTTCACGAGTTCGTCGTTAACAAAACAAACTGTTGTATTTTTCTATCAATTAAACCATTTTGTGAAGTCTGACCAATAGGCAAGTTGGTTATAATTGTTTTACAGGAATGGTAAGGCTTCGTTGACATTGGTAAGGTTTCATCCGATCTGGTCTCTTTCTTTCATAAACGTAAATGCGGTGTTCCTATAAGCATTTTATTCAAATTTAGTTTAAAATTTAGTTTTATATATATTTGAAGTGTGACAGTCATTGGCTTAATATCAAAACCCATGGTGACTACCAAATTGTTCGACTGTATTTACTTGCGTGAGTTGCTAAGTGTCTATGGGCACGGTCTATGTGGAATATTGAGTATCCACAGACTGTCGAACCAATTAGGTTAATTTAGGGCAGTAAAAATCTCTTGCCATACACTCAACAGTAAGTTTAGGTCATATATAGTTTAAGTTTAGTTGCAGGGGGTTAGGTCTCAGCACTATATCGAGAGCTACAAGAAGTCTTTGGACCCACTACATTTAGGTTAGTTTAGGGTAGGTAATATTATAGAAATGCGTGCGTGTGTGTGTGTGTGTGTGTGTGTGTGTGTGTGTGTGTGTGTGTGTGTGTGTGTGAGAGAGAGAGAGAGAGAGAGAGAGAGAGAGAGAGAGAGAGAGAGAGAGAGAGAGAAGAGTGTTTGAGTGTGTGTTGCATGTATGAATGTTTTTTTAATTTACTTAGGATATTTCAATCATCTGTGGAAGTGTTAAAAATCAGATATGCAGGTAATTAAACAAACACGGGATAGACAAAACGTGAAAAGTCGTCAACAGCCAACCCTAACTGCTAGCCAGCCGAAAAAATATTATTTTAAGATTTTTCATGCCCCAAGCACTCTTTTTAAATGACGTTTTTAATAAAACCCTATACTTTCGACTTTAATGACACGTATTTACAAACAGCTCCTACATACAGCACGAAATTAATATAAAATTACATCGAAGTTTGCCATAATTAAGGTACGAAAAGACTAAGAATACTTTTTTTTTACAATTTTAATAATGTTAAGATGTTAATAAATAACCGAAATTAAATTTTACTATATGTTTAAAATATTTGTAATTATTAGAATTAAAATTTCTATACGTGCTATGTGAAAATAGAATGATTTTAAACTATCTGAATTACATAAGTAATGTAACTTTGCCAGTTATAAGAAGGTAATTGCAGTTACTAATAGTAATTGTAAAATTGTATATTCTTAACAGTAATTAGTTAATAAGTAAAAAAGAAGTAATGATTTACTATATACAATAAAGCGAAGTCACTTTATTATTTCTCAAAAGCAACAGACGTGTTAGGGAGGCACATATTTGGTGAAACTCTGTTGGGCTGGCACTCTACGCTTCACCATATTGCTTCAGGTTTGCTCTTTCCTACAGGATTCCGTAATTATTCAGGCAGCGGATGATTGGGTGCGTTGTTTTAAAATATTATTAGCCATTTCTTCTTCGGCGTCGAGCTGTTCCCGAAAAGAAATGACTTTTTCGAGCAGGGCCTGGAGATGGTCCAGCCGCTCCATAAGAACGGAATTCAGGCCAGATGCGAACAGATCTTGGTCGTAGTCGACTTGCTTCGTCATCGCCATCAGTTGGTTTTCTTTGGTGTCCCAGGATCTGTTCTTTTCCTTCCAAGCTTTGAACCCGTCGAGCATATCGTCTTCCAGTTTCTGCAAGCGGGTCAAGGCCTCGTGGAAACTCAAAAGCTCCGGTGACAACGCTTCTTCGGAAAACGTTGTGGAATAAGGCTCTTGGCTCAGCCCAACGAGAATGGACTCAGCCGGAGGCGGGACCTCTTCCATCCTCTCAGGAGGTTCCTCTACAGAAGGAGGAGACGGCAACGGCTCCGGTTCGACGGCACCCAGTTCTTTCACTCTGTCCGCATATCGAAGGGTATTTAATGAATGATCGCAAGAGCCCATACCTGGACTAATCATGGCGATCATGCACGTTTTCGTTTTGTCCCCAATGAAAGAATCCCTGAGAACTTGAGTCAAAACGCTGGCTCTAAACGGTAAATGAGCTCCCTTGCGACCCAGAGCTCTAATGCATTCTTTAAGCGCGAGGAGAGATTTGTTTATTTCGGCTCCTTCCATCCTCGTTAAACGGTCCGCTGAAGAAGTGTCCACACCTCTTTCGTTACCGGCAAGATCGATGAGGGAAAACTTGCCGAACAGTTTGTACGACTCAGGGGATCTCAGCGTGATTTGGAAAACGGCGTGCGATCGAGACGAATTAGAATTAGCCGACGTCTGACCGGAAGTCCTTGCTTTGTTACCCGTCTCTATCAAGGATAAAACGCCTTCCACCGAATTAACGATTCTCTCCGTCAGACCCACCACCTGAACCTGTTGTTTACCGTCTTCGAGCACCCTCAACTTGGCTTTGTCCGCCAGAAGGTCGAAAACTTTTCCGCTGTATATCTCGAAAAAACTAGATGCCACTATCAAACGAAGATGTTTGTACTGGTCGGATTGAAGTAGGGTGAAAACATCTTTAGCGACCATTGCGTAGATTCCCCTTCTGGTATCTTGCATTTTACCGGAGAAGGTTCCACCCATGGTATGCGTTTTACCACTCCCCGTTTGACCGTATGCGAAACACGTGGCCATCCCTCCTTCGAATATCGTCTGTACTAAGGGCTGAGCGGTATATTTATACACCGTTTCGTTATTACATGTGTCGTCAAAAGCGTAATCAAAACGAAATTGCTGGTTTTCCAAATATTTCGTCAAGTCCACCTTGTTTTTGGGCTCGTGGACTATTACCAAGTCTTTCCTTGGCACGCTAACCACATCGATTTCCCTGCGAGCTAATTCCTTCTTGTTCAGTGGCCTTTTTCTCACACAAACGGTTATTTGATGGTTTTCCACTGTCTCCGAATCTTTGAGCGGTTTGAACTCGAGCGTGTTTTGGTAGTCTTTTATCATGGCAAGGAACTGCCAGTTGGGGTTGCCCGGGTCAACGTTCATCATAGCTTCTTTCTCTTCTTTCAACTCCGCTTGGCGGATTCTCCTTTCTTCGCGATTCTTTTTCAGCTTCTCTACTTCTTTTACAACATTGCTGCGCCGAGGGCGTGCTGCCGGGCCGATCGACGGATCGGATATAGTCTTGGGCAAGTGGCTGAGCCTCTTGTTCGTCTGACATCTTACGAGAGCCGCGGGTTTCTCTTGGTTGTTCTCGACTCCACGGGTTAACGGTTTGTTCCCAATGGACTTTTTCGGTAATTTAAAACAAGAAGCCGATTTAGAATCACTGCTCATCAACCGGCTTCTCGTCGACGGTAAAGAGGGCCTCACCGTAAGTCTGTTTTTAGGCTTAGGGTTCGACTGTTCTGTCGTTGTGACCATCACTTTACTGTTTAAATTTTGCAATGTAAGGTATGAATTTAAGTTAAATATTGTTTCAAAATCGATCTCCTTTCCTTTTATTTCACCTTTTTCAAACCACTCAACTGTAACACTCTGCAAAACGTTATTTACACTAGAAACAATCGCCGGATGAGTCCTACCGTCACTTCTACGAATACGGATACTTATGCCGGATTTTAGAACATTATTGGAATCTCCCATTTCTCAAGGAAGGTATAATCGGCTTATCACACCGATTCGCGGCCGTAGGAAAAAATGGAACACTCTCGAAACGGGAAATACGAGCGGGGGAAATACGGCTGAAAGGAAAAAGAGGACGGGTGTTCTTCAAATTATTGCAATTCATAAGAGCTGAAAAAAGACGCAAAAAGTTAAAAACAATGTCGTTTTGAAAAGAAAGCGATAAGCTTGATGGCTAACTGCAAATAATAAAATTAAACAAAAAATGCGTAAATTAAGTTGGCAAATTTCCATAGGCTTTTGCCCAGCTCATTTGGCACAAGCCTTAAATCAAACGTTAGCAGCACAGCATTGCCCAAATATTGAAGAGTAAAATTTTACCCTTCAAAATTTAATCGTCGGCTAGAGAATTTAACAAAATAACTTAATCAAGTGAAGGGGCCTCTTTATGTAGAATAAACTACCAGTTAATTTAACTGGCTAATAAATAACAACGCTCACACGTAGATGACAGGACTCCAACGTCCTGAACCTAAGTAAACTAGCGCTGTTGTTTTCACAAATTTTGCTTCAAACGTAAATAGTTGTGCGGGGTCAACAATTTATTTTTCTTATAAATTGTAAAGGTTAATGGAAGAATCCAATCGTTATTTCCAATGGTAAGCTAGCATGGGGCTGAACGTTGAGGAAAGAATACACAGGCGGAAAATAAAACATTACATCTAGCAAAAGTACATTTGGATTTAGTTTACTTTTTGAATATATAACAATAAAATTACCTTGAGACTTAGTCGTCACTCTAATAAAAGCTGACTCTTGACCCATTCGATTTTTGTTATCAGGTTTTGTATCATGCAATGTCAAAAGGGATTCTTTCACTAAGAATTTACGTACGCAAAAGATCTAAAAGTGATATGAAGGCTATTTGAAATAACGGTCTTCCCAAAATCAGATGGTTTGTCAATGTCTGATTATCCACTTCCTCGATGCCAAACTAACCTTCTTCAAAATGTAGTTAATTGCCCCTCGCTACAAAATGAAGGCACATAATTGTTATGAACTACGGCTTCATCCTTGTTTTACTAATTTAACAGACCATTCAGGTTCCCTATAACACGTTTTTTTTGAAAAATGTTCAGCTGAAATATAAAAACTCGGCCACATGTTTGAATCGAGTAAAAAGTGGTAAAAACAAAACAAAAAACAAAAATTAATATTCAAGGCAACGAAGAGCGATAGAAATACGACATATTGAAATTAGGCATTCAAATGAACAATTAATTAAATTAAAATACAAAACAAAGGTCTCATTAAATAGGTTTATTAAAAGGCAATGGTTTATAGAGAAGAATAGAAGGTTATTGGAACCATTAGAGTATCTCGTCCGCGAAATCTCTCTACTCTTTCTATTCCAAGTATTAATTATCAAGATGTTATAAGGTTAAGCAATCTGGATTACCCATTTATCCGAATTAATTAGCAACTTGGTCGACACATAACAATAAAAAAATAATGGCATACGAAAGTTTATCCTCCAACAAGGGACAATAAAAGAGCATTATGGAACAAGATGTTTTTATTTTACATCAAGTTGTTCAAAGAATTTAATTATTGGTTTAAACAGTTTGATTATGATTAAGTCTTCCACCACCACCACCGCACGACACGGTACTTAAGTTGATTTTTCCATTTAAATAAATGTTAGTTTCATAACTAATTTTCTTTAAAGAAATCATTATTTTATCACTTATTGAGATAACTTGGATGCATACAGCGTTTTCCCACAGACGGCCGGCCCATTCAATAACAACCGTGTCGTCTCGTTCGCACAGTGCGGCTTGATTTATGCCTTCTGAGGTTATACATTTTTTTTATATAAAACAGAAGTGTATGGATAAGCCAACGATAGAAAAAAATAAAAGTGTAAAGCAATCTCAGCAGAAAATACTATTTAATCCTAGGAGCCTTTAAAAGAAGCCCTTCGCTAGAAACATAACTAAAGTGGGCTCCTTTAGTTGAATTCGAACTCACATTGGAAAAGAACTGAATCTTCCAATACAACCGACAGCCAAAGCGTATATACACATATAAACAACAAACATAATACCCCTAACCATTTCTACAGCGATGAACAAACATATAAGCCTAACCATTTTCTATGTTTTTTAATTCGTGTTAATCGTGCATGTCAACACTCAATATTTTCCTTTATAGATCGGGGTGTGCAATATGCTGCGCCCTTTAAGAGCTACTGTATCTGTTGTGTAATAGCACAACTGTGGGTCCTACTTCATAACAAACTAGATCAGTAGGCCCGTATTGAGAGGTTGAATTTTTCCTACAGTTATTTTGTATATCTCAATACACTACCTCCTGCGGGCAAATGTGGCTTCATATTTGTTTGTAGATGTGTTGGTGTCTCTTCTGCTTCTTTGCAGAATTTGCACGTGCCTTGTTGTGTTATACCATTCTTCTTCAGATGCCCAGTCTGAAGTGTCCTTTTAAGGAGTCTGTTAGGATTCGAAGGGTTTTCTTGCTTCTTGAACCTGATTCTTGAAAGTTGAGTGATTCTTTATATCCAATTAATGAATTCCTCTGTTTCCTCATTTTCGTATTTCTTTCAGTCGTTAATAGTGTACATCCTTATGCCACCGGAGGGCCAGGACTTATCAGCGTTGGCAAGAGCGTCCGCTCTCACGCTGCCCTCTACTCCCACATTTCCTGGTACTCAGTAGAGGGTGATATATGTTCCATTAAATTAAATAAAATTTAATATGTTTTTGTTTATTAGAACAGATTAATTTAAATATCTAAACCTACACCGGAAACATTCGAAAATGTTCCCAGGTTTCCATAATCATCTCTAGATATTGTAACGTATATCACACTTGCGACTTTAATTTAAAACCGTTATGATTAAAACCTCCGTTCATTTTATTTCATTTATTGTAAGCAATAAAAACCGAAATTTTCGTTTGACAGTTAGTTTATATCAAAAGAATACAGATTGTTTCGACAGCACTTGCGAACCGATATTTACAGTAATGTCGACAACTTTTAATCTACTTGAAAATTTGTGCACTTGCATTTGGTGCTTGTTCGAAGTTAGACAGCCACAGTTGATCCCAAAAGATCTCCCAATCGTCCACTTGTTCGGATAACACCTTCTCGGGATTGTTTCAACTAGCTCTGGAGGTCTTGTCATATTCGTCAACTACCCTACGTATCACAACTCTAGCATGAGTGAATGGCACGACATCTTATTCTCGTTAGTTCTCCCTTTTATTGGACATTATCCACTATAGTATTAGCTACAAATAAATACGATATGGTGAAACATAATAACTAGTTATGTCTTGAGCGGAGATGTCGTTCATTAGTGACCTCTAAGAAGAGGAATGTAACCATTACTTAGGATGAGATCACGGACGACGGGTGTTGAGGACTATCAGGAAGTAATTAAGGCATAGCAAAGCCGGGTTACTAAGGCGATATGTCTGGTTCTGGCAGTACATATTTGTTTGTTTAGCAGCAAGAACGGTAAAAGTGGGACTACAGGGAACAAACGGATCAATGTGTGTAGACAAAGATTTCAATATCGTCTGCAAATGTGAATATGGACTTTTTGGGATGATTGGGAATGTCAGACGTATATAATAGCCTATAATAGAGAAAATAAGATCCAGAAGTAACGGTCAACAAGATTAGACTTGTACGAGCAGAGGTAGAAAGTGGGCAGGTTACCTTTGATTTTACATAGCATGCCAAAGCTGATCGAATTCTTGCCATGGCCAGTGCCAAACACTTTGGGCCCTGAAGATGATCTCAGTAAAGATCGAAACATTGGCACGATAAAGAAAATGTTTTTTCTGAAACCTACACACACCAGACCGCATCTCACGATTTTTGAATAATTGTCGATTAACATTCACTAATCACCACACACCACTTTACAATGCTTTTAGATTCGTCACTATATTTAATACATAATAATAATTTTTTCCACGATGTCGTATCAGCATGATTTAAATTGTATATAATATTAATATAATATTAAATTATGCTGATAAGAATTGTGGAAAAATCTAACTCAGTGACTTCTTTCCTTTCAGTTATTATAATTCATTATCCAATTTGTTAGCTTAACTGAAGAGCATCCTTTGAGGATGAATCATTGAAAGAGCCACAGGCAAGAAATAAGTGAGCCGAGGAAAAAATCCAAAAATCTCAATGGCCCTACCAGGTGGTTGGATGGATCTTCAGAGACTTTCGCGGGTCCGCATCATGTCCTAATAAACCTGTTACAAACAATCGAGCACTGACAGTGAAATTACTACGTACGTCTCTTACACACGAGTTCACGGATTTTGGCCATGGAAAATAACGTACAATTAAAACTGTCAGCGTGCGTTGCAACAACTGCGGCACAACTGAAGGCACCGTCTGCAGGGAAATTGCATCTTCCGAAGAAAACGTGTGAAGCACTTTATCCAATAAATTATTTCTTATGAGAGAGCACGATTACTCATACTAACATTATTTTTATCCATACGAAGTGGTTAATAGCACGTTCAGAATATTGTACAGTATATTCCATGATAACGGACGTCCAGAATTAAATTCGTCTGTCTATTGTATGTATAGCAATAACACCAATATACGACTAGCGTTTATCATTGCTCAAAGCAAAATTCGAGGTTTAAATTATTACAAATAATGTAATCGCTAGAATCTGTTCAAAGTTGTTGTTTGAATTGAATTGCTTTTCAGGCTAACAACAATTTTCCATCTAAAATCCATGGAATTACTATCAAGTAAATGGTAATACAGATTTTACAAAAATCCACTATGTATTAACCAGGTGCCCTTATTAGCTAAACCGGCTGAATTTCTCTTGAACCAATGACGCAATTAAAATAATTGAAAAATACGTGTTTAATAGTTTTTAGTCTAGTTATAAATTTTTACATTTTTTCAAACGAAATTATACAGGCTACCTAATATGCACTTGCATACACAGCTATAGCGCGTACATAGCCTATATCTCTGAAAGCATTTGTCCGATCCTTATGCAATTTTCAGGGATTATGCCGGCTGCTTTCTAGATGGTCCCCTATGAATGTTATTCAAATCGGATTAACATATTACATGCGCATTCACAAAATGTGAAGAAGATATACTGCCCAACCACTTGGTGGAGGCTATAAACTTTTGTAATCATTTTTGGGCAGTGCGCATATCAACTGTTTCATCACCAAACGCACTTAAAATATGTCACGTTATAATTCATACAATAAACACGCACGAATTATGAGTTTTGAAGCCATGAAAAAGAAAATATTTTACAATTCATACAATGTTCTTCGCGCTTTCCCTTTAAAAACTGACGCTTTATCCTCTTTGTATAAAATTATGTAAACACATAGTCCTCATTTGTAAAGAGAAATGTTGATTAACGGTATTAAATAATAACAAGAACTTTTCTTGTTACGAAAATCACCTTATTTTTAAATGCATACGTTGGCCCTTCTTCCTATGGAAAACAATAATTCAAAGTATATTATCGTTTCTAAGGCTGATTTGAAGTCCATATTACCATAAATGAATCATAAATAGAAAAAGCAAAAAAAAAAAGACCCTCTAAGTTCTAAATCTTCTGTGCTTAGAATTGGTCGGTGGAAAAACCTTTTTCACAAAATGTCGGAAATTTTCAAACATCCTCCTTGAGTAATCATTTGTTGATGGGACAAAAATTATGTAAAACACTCTCAATCTTTTCGTCAAAGAAAATTTAAAATCTACATTACTGTGATTTTCCTCAAAAGTTTTGAGTTTCAGTTATTTGCATAACAAACGATAATCATACAATTGGTCATTAACAATAAACGTTTGTCGACTCATTGCAACAGACAGAGAAAAATGAAAATCTCATATAAAACTTAATTCTGCAAACAAAACAAAAACAGCAATATAAATGAATCACCCAAACTTTTCCTGAAAGAACACAGAAAAAAATATTTTAGGTTATTTTTACATCGATATGTTATTCGAGCCGTGACTATGATAGGACGATGGATATTTCGGTGTAAGGTCAAAGTTTATCGCAGTCTAACCGCAGGAAGCCTTTAAAAACCACAGAAATAAAAAAAAATGGTTAGGATCTTTGAAATTTTGAAGGCACATGGAATAAACAAGCGGCAAGCCGCGACACAACAAGCGAAGCCGCGACACTTTCTAAACGTGACTTTCTTCAAATTGTCGAAAATAATATTCGGGGGGGGGGTCTATTTTTCAATAACAACTATACTTATTTAATAGTCAAGGATTATGGCAAACGTGCAATTTTCTTTTTAGGTTAAATTTTTAAAATTCAGTCGAAGTGATATGAAAATTTTGTAGACAGAAATCACTATAATTGAGTGTATATCAGGCTTGTGGATGAAGCTATCATGTTTACGTCAAAGCTGGCGATTAAACTGGAAGAATTTATTTACAGAACGTCCAGATCAAAGGCGAAGGCAAAACCCTTAGAAATTTATACACCCACAAATCTTTGGAAACAACTTCTTATAACGACTTTGTTATTCTATTTAAATAAAAACCAATAAACCTTCAAAATGGTCATCGCAAGAGGTTTCAGAAGTGAACTGTTTATCTCTTTGGTTAAGATTTAATATTTATAGCGACCTGGGTAGGCAGTGTGACTTTATTTAAATTTCAACTTGAGAACGAACAATATAGAAACAGGTGGGTTTAACTGTCAGCTTTGACCGGCAAGGAAACTTGTATCCCAATGATTTCCAAACACGACAAAATTAATTCAGCCCCCATGTAACATGATGAAGGAATTTAGATAACAATTTGCAATTAATATTAATGACCAATTCTACAAGTGATTGTCGTTCATCTTGGCCCATTTTATAGGCCTTTTATAAACGATTATAACAACTATAATGTAAGAATTACCTCTAAACATCACTATTAATCCATTTATGTTTAGTGTCCTAATGGACCAAATTATTTCTTTCGATTAATAATTCTTTTTATTTAAGGTCTTGGTGACATGAAAACTTAGTGTCACGAGCGGGATTGGAACCCACGACCGTCGGTTCAATACGCCGCAGCTCTAACCACTTCGTTCCACTCGGAAACCAACTCTCTATTCGTTAAAATTAACCATAATATTCATTTTTCAAGCTAAAACTCAAGAAGCAAACAAATGAAAATTCGAAATTGGACTCGACTCCAAAGAATAAATAAGAAAACGCTTTTTCTTTGATTTCAATTTTTCCACCACTCCCTAAATCCTATAGGTTGAGAAAAACTTATTCAGATAGTATAGGCCTATGAAATGGTTGAGGCAAGAGAAGCTGATTTGTTGTTGCAGAGCTTGGCTTTATGCCCGATGGACCAAAACGAGAACATTAAATTTTTAAAAACTTCAATTACTCCATCGAGCTAATGAGTATAAAGGTCAGAGTCATCTGGGACAAGTACGAAGATTAAAACACCTTCAAATGCCTCCTTCCCCAACTTGAGCAACTCGGTCCTTGTGTGCTCATTGTGTACGGTTGATATGATAAAATCAATATATAGCGTATTCTAAAAGGAATATGGCGACATTATAAATCACGATTTTTGACCGATAATCCGCGAAGGATGGGTCGATCCAAGCTTAAACGCCAATTAATTACGTTATTCAGCTTCGACTTCTGAAGAGCAACCGAATCAAGGATCATCCTGTGTTACCAGCATAGAAATATCTGAACTAAACACCCATTCATGATTTACTTCATAAATTTCTCTAGCTGCCTCATTCTCGTTATTGTCCAATAGTGATTCAATACATTGAGAATCGTCAACATTTTTCTAAACATTATCATAACAACCAACATAAAACAAATATTAATTGATTTTAATAACTAAATAACGATCCCTAACCATCCCTAACCACAACGGAATAAACCGAGGAGGCAAAGAGACTGATATGAAAAACTACTTTTTATTCGATAGGACATTTTTGGACTTACATGAGGAAGACCAAGCTGATGGGTCACGGTTGTAAGCGCCACTTCTTGCGCACACAGCCTAGTTTCACCAAAATAAAATTTATAAGATAAAATTTTTGAGATATTTTTATTTCACTTTTCTAGTTGCTCATATCAACCATGTGAATATACTATTTTACAACATTTTTTATATAGATTGCAATAAAAGTATAGTACATGCTAACCCATTTTATCAATAACCAAAAATTTCTCTAAACCAAATATTTTTCAAGTAAACAAGGTCATACATATTCTGTTTCGAGAAGCTAATATGAAATTTAGTTTTACTAGGATCGCCAAATAGAATTTTTCATTTGAATTTAAATTTATCGATATTTTCACCTTTGAGAAAACCTTTTGGGTCAAGTTGACTGTATGTTTATAGAGAAGAATGTCGCGAAAGAATTTTCCAACTCACCCCGACGAGAAAATTCAAGTTTTTCCTCGGAAAAACTGACTTGTCATACAAATAACCTATTTCCTAGAATACCTAAGCATATTTCGTAATTTGGGTCATTTTTCAAATCTACGTTAAACTGTCTTAATCTTCTGCTGAGCCACTTCTGTCCGCTTGCACTAGCAAATAAAATAGTAAATTGAAAAATCTTAGTTGAACTGCACAAATTCACACCTCTATGACGACACCTCGTAGAGATTGGATAAGTTCACAAAAACGGCTTTCTTCTAAACGAGGAAGATTTAATTCGTAGTATGACAGATTTTATTGAAAAACGGAAAGCTAATAACTAATATTAAAATAGAGACTTAAACATAGAACAGGAACAAAATCACGAGGGTTTTGAAATAACAGAATGTTGTTTTTTATACTTGACTTTTGAAATTCTTAACCAGTCTTCCAAAATTATAGGTTTGTGCTAACGAAAGTAACGAAAGAGTATATATATATATACATGCCTGCGTACAAATCCCATAAACCCCCTTTCTTAGCAATATAGCTTAGCAATATCGGCAAATGTTACTGAACTGAAAAAATGCAAGAGTAGCGTTCCAGCGTGAAACAATATTCATCCTATGGACCCGTGTCTCTTGTTTGACAACTAAAAAAAAATTTTATTCTCCTAGTGGCTGTGGGATCGATTTACAAGACACTAGCACTAGTATGATGAAGATTCCTTCTTCTTCAGCTTACATGGTGAAAAGATGTGATACAACATTCGCCAACTTTTAATGTTACCTTATGGCGAAATGCCGAAACCTGACTGACAGATTAGAAACCACCGTGGAGACAGACCAAAATGACGGGTGACAACCAATTTTAAGATGTCATGACCTAAATGATACATAATAAGTTCGCGGTTGTACCGTACACTGACAATTATGGTTATCATGTAAAATTGAAACTTCATTCTTAAAAGAAAGATGGAAAAGCTAGATAAGCCTAATCGAAATGAAATCGTCCAAAATGAAAAGGCAAGCGTCCACGAGATTGGGTTTGGCCACGTCCCCGTGAGGTAGCAGCACAGATCAGAAGTAGAAGAAAAGGATTTGGTGAATTGCTGAGGATAAAACCACCCCGAGGTCGGTTTCCAATTGGAAATAAAAAATATAAACTTACATGGAATTCTTATACTTACATTATATGGACTATAATATTAATAATGTTTTTATTCTACCTGCAAGAAATGAATTACAGGCAGGAGGTCAGTAGGGAAAATTATATCACCTAAATGGCACAATGATATATTGTGAAAATATACACACATAACAACAATGTGCACAACAAAGTTAAGCTTATAAAAACGATTAATTTGATATGGTAACTGTTGATGTTTTTATAAATATTAAGACTGAAAATAAACATGAGGCCTTAAGACTAATTTTGACAGAAAATAGTATTTTTAATTGTTGAAGTCGTGAGGAACGGTCAAGAATAAAGTATTTTAGAAAAACACTTTTTTATTTTATTTTATTTTATTTGTTTTTTGCCTTCGTTTAGACCTTTAGTTGGGTCATCATCTGGACATAAATTGTGGTGCTATTCTTTTCGTGTCATTATGACTGTGTAAAGGGTGCAGTGAGGTTTCAACAAATAGCACCACAATTTATACTCTGAAGATGACCCGATAAAGGTTGAAACGCGGCAAAAAAAAAAATGAAATGGTGTTTTTCTAAAATAGTTTATTCCTGACCGACTGTTCTTCACGACTTCATAAAATAAAAATACTATTTTCTATTAAATTCATGTTATATTTCAGTCTGTTACTTGCTTTTAAATATCTCGTAGAGAAATAAGTTACTATACAAATTAATCATTTTTTATAAGGTTAAATATTATTGTGTATAATATTGTTGTTACATGCGCATCATGGGGAATAAATTTTCCCTACTAGCCATCTGCCTGTAATTGATTTCTTGCAGATAAAATAACAAAATATTATTAACAATGTATTCCATATAATTCCAAATTTATATCTTCGTTCTTCCCATTAGCAACAGACGTAGGAGTGTTTTCTCCTCAGCAATTCACCAATTTTCTCAAATACTTCATTACTTACCGCTCCTTACGTCCTCAACAAATTATAACAACCGGTCTCAAAAAACGACACAGTATTTTTAGTCGTTTCTTTTGTGAAATATGAAGTTGAATTGGAATAATTCACAAAGAGCTTCATCTCAACCCTTCGAAAACCCTTCGAACAGATCTAAACAAACAATACAATAAACCAAAAGGCTGCAGTACTTGGAAACACAAACCATTCTTCCTAGTATCCCCATTATCATCGTAAACATCAGAAAAAAATCATCATTTGAGAAAAACCGGTTAAACAGAATAAATTGAAAAATAATACATATTATCAACGAATACAATTGAGATTTATCTCCTCATACAAAAGTAATATCATTATTGGCATAAGCATATATATTCTAATTTGAGCAGTGATAAATGTTAATGTGTCATATCATGTCAACAAGCATAAATTGCCCTCATTTCAATTCTCGACAAAACAGAACCAACCTTCTCCCAAGTAAATTAACATAAATTTTACTCAAGTAATAGTATTTTTCGTAGTAATATTTTAACTATTTTTCAAAATAATGATTATCCGAAATTCAATTGTAAGGATTAGATTGGAAATGCCTATCTGCTTTCTAGACATAGGATTTTAATCTTAGAGTTGTTTTTCTATGAGCAATTTATAAATGCACACTATTACCCAATTATAAGTACTTTAAAACTGTCGTTCTCCAGTATCAAACACACTATCATAAAATGTTTTAAAAACAGTTAACTGGACAATTATGTTTTGAAGAGAAAGTGGTGAGCGAGTAGTGAGTGTGTGTTTCTGTGTGGTTTTTTTTCCATCGCTTTCCATTTGTTATGGCTCATATATATATAATATCCATCCATTTTTCACAACAAAACGAAATGCTTAACTAACCTAAGCCGAATAAGGAATCAATGAAAGAAGGATCATTTACATTTTTCAGGCATTGTTAAGAAAAAAAGTTCCATGATATATAAATCCTACATACATTTTATCTATAAATATTGGCAATAGGGATAGAAGAAAATTATAACAATATTCCAGGTCAGTGTGATCTTGGTCTAAATCACATCTAACTGCTGTTATAAACAGTGTGGAAACACATTTTGATTGCTGATAAGATGGAAGCGAGATGAGGGAAAGTTTATTAGGGGATTTTTCTTTTGACTACAAAGTCGTTTCGTTAAAAACGGTTGCGAAATAAAACGAAACTGTAACTAAATCGGCCCAATTTTAATGTAAAAACAAGGTCGAATTTATAGGCCATTTTTTTCAAGGTCGGTGGATATTGTGAATATTTTTTACTTTCTTTTTATCTTGCGGTTTGTTTGTCTGCTTTGACCAGTGGTAAAACAATAAAAGTATCGTGTCTCCAGATTAAATTGAGCTTTTGTCTTTTCAAATTTGAACAAACGACACTGATAATGGGAGCGAAATCAAAATAAGATGTACGAGGGCTGGGTCACTGTCTTTAATCATTTGTATGGACAAAACGGATTGTGTTTAGGTTTCAACTCAGGGAAAAACTGTCTAAAAGTCCGAATTTGTTATTTTTCAACAATTCAAAGGATTTTTTGCATTTGAAACAGTGTTTTGACGTCGTTTTTACAGATATTGTTATTTGTTACTTTGCAGAGCGTCTTTTGAGTATATTACTGTAATGATTTTTGTTTATAAGTGAATATAAATTGTGAGATAAGGTGCGTGTTGTACATCAGGTTATATAAGTTTCGATGTGGCTATCCTTCGTTTAACATTGTCTTTGGGAGTTTGACGTTTTGCCCAGAGAGTTGTTTTAACTATAGAACGAGGTATATAGTTGAATGGGGCAAAAATACTGGTAATAACTTCTTTAAAAATAGTAAACAAAGGGATTGTTGTTGTACAGGAGCGGTGGAGGAGGATAACCTTCCGTTTGTTTTCGTGTTGCTAATTACTTTGTTTTCCGAGGAGAAGCCCGTCCGGGGAAGGGCGGACAGCGAAATTCAAAAGGGAAAAACTATGCGTGGCAAAGTAAAAAGGGACTCACCTTTATGAGCGGTCCGCATACTGGTACGAAGATCATTCTACGAAAATATGACAATACATTTGGTGATTTCAAGGTCTCTCGGGGGTCAGAGTCATAATCGTGGATGCGAAATGTCGTAGCACTTGTCGTCGGGCCGTCGGGCACGGCTGTCGATCTGGCACAGTCGGACACTCGCGGGTCGGTCGCGGCCGTCGGCGATCACTGGCCGAAACGCGGGGCAGAAGGAAAACAGCGGACTCGTAAATAGTGTGTGTCTGTCAGAGGCAACATGGCTGCTCGGTCCGTGCGTGAGCGTGTGTCTGTCTTTGTGTGCGTGCGGCCCCGTCCTCAACCGAGCGGGCGCCCCGATTGGCCCGCCACCGGCCAAGGTCGAGCCGTTATCACACGATTCTGGCGGAAAACTCCGCGGGGAAATGGTGTTTCCACCCGATTTTCCGACATCGGATGAAAACGGATTTTCCACTTGTCCAATCCAACAGGGAAATGTGAAAATGCGACGTTTGTTTTTCCGAGTTGGCGACAGGATTCGACCTGCGAGCCAAAACTAACCTCAATTACGAACGTTGGCTCGCCGCGGAAGGTCACGATTTCACCGCGACGCATTCAAAACTTCCATATTTCTATGAGAATTACAAGAACGACGCAACAATAATTTGCAATAGAAACAAAACAATTTTACCGTTTCAATCGGCTGCCACGCGATTCTTCACAAAGCAAAACCCGATACAATTCACTGACGAACATTCATGGACTTCACACTATGATTTACTACCTTACTTTAGGAACAATTAAATTAAACAATTTGATTGGCCATTTTAACTGTCATTAGGGGAAGGGGTGGTATATCGATTTTTAACTTTAGACTAAATCGATAGTACAGTACACCCCTCACATTTTTTTTTTTTTTAATAAAGTAAAACTACAGTAAATAAAAAATATTTTGACTAGCAAAGATTACAGAACAAAACAAATTAAAAGAAAAAAATTTGTCAGAGAAAAAAAATATAGAAATAAATATTTTTAAAAAATAAGTGAAGCTCAGTGTAAAATTTTATAGACATTTATTAAATTGCTTTAAAGGTACAAATAGTACCCGCTTACATGTACATATAAAGTAATAAATTTAGTTTTATAAACATAGTAAAATATAATAATAAAACGTAATACAATATACAAAACAATAATAACAATTCACTAATTTCGTGGTCCGCTTGACCAATTAAAACATTACAATTAATTAAGGTTTTTAGTTGAGAGTTGAGTTTAGTTTAGTGGAAAAATGGCAAAAAGGAGGGAAAACTCAAAAGGTGGAGTGTATCAAGGTTACGATAGCTCAAGTGGTAGAGTAGCGGCGTACCTAGCCGAAGATCGTGGGTTCGAATCCTGCTCGCGCCGTTGACTTTTTTCGTCTCAACTAAAAACCTTAATTAATTGTAATAATAACGAATAATTTATTCATTATCGCAGAAGGATTTTTACAACTTGCTATATCGTATGAGTGACTGTACTTACTAGAGTGAATGGGGAGGGCTGATGGTGAAATGGCATCCCCATCCGCCATCGTTCCCACGAGCTGTGTACTATGTGATTTGGGTCGATGGCGGAATATTTACAAAAGTGCCCCATCGATCCCAATTTGATTAGTTTGTAATTGTACGCAGATTTATGAAGGACTATAGCCCAAACTTACTCTTGGACATATTTATATCGCCCCAGGCATTGTATAATTCGGCGAAGAACTAGTTCTATATGTTTCAAATGCTGTTCCCCAGTGTACGAGGCAATTAAAGGACGAAGGGTGTGATTAATGCAGTCTACGGGATATCTTAATTCAGGTTGGTGCTGACTGCTCGACATTGCATGAACTGGCGCCGCACTCACTTATAATCTTATCGTCCTTTTCGGCCAGCTCCTCTAAGGGGCAGTAGATCCTGCCAGCAACCTTTGAACAACTCAGCAATCATTGTATCCTTGTTCGTAAGAAATTTCCAGTATCTATGCCTTCTCCAATTTGTCTTTAACAGTTTGTTGACTGTAATAGCATCAGACTCTTCCTAATATTTAAGTAACCTTGCTTTGAACATGTATACGGTTTTTCGTGAGAATGATAAATGGCAATTTTCCCGCACAGCCTGTAAGCATTGGCTAGAACTCCCACAATAAAATTAAATTTCGTCTCCCTAGTCTTAAAGGAGCTATTTGAAATTGAATCTCTCCTCGGACAAAATTTTGCCTATGCATTTCGGCCTGTTCCAGGTTCTTCATCAGAGCTTTTAAAGTAAAATCGTTCTATTTGAACTAGAAATAACACACACCTTCTTGTGTTTTGGATCCATCAGTGTATTTATATTTGGCGCCGTTCTCAACACAGTGTCTTTTTCTTTTTTTCCGCCTAGGTCGATCGAGAAATTTCTTTTGGCTGAGCAATTAATTAAACATCTGACCCGTAACTTATACCTGACCCCTAGTAGAAAATGAAGTAATGAAAAAGGTCTAGAGTAAAGTCAACTTTAATTTTAACTTGTCTATCCTCGTATATCATTTTAACCATCACATCATACATCCTAAGTCCAAATTTCCGAAATTCTTCAGGTCTGAGGAAACACCGTCTGCCGTTTTCCTCGGTGAACTTCAAACGGTGCCTAATTCAACTCTTTCCAACTGTAATCAACACATGTTTACAAGAAATCCATGCGGTGTACATTCAAAAGGGGAACAATTGTCAAAATTGCGAGACCTTGCTTAGATGCGATTCAATAAAAATAAGGCTCGTGTGTGGCATTAGTCAATTTGTAAGACGCTTTATGAAAAGAACTCTTAACAAGGGGGGGGGGGGTAAAAGACATCAAAGCTACTTTCTAACAAGTAAACAAGTACACAGGGAAAAAGAAAAGAGAGCAAAAAACAATATATGCTGCTCCTTTTCTTGCGGTTTCTTGCGCTATCAAATTATCCTTATTGAATATTGGCAAATTTAAATTCTTTCATTCATTCATTTTGGAAATTTTATTTGAATTGAAAAATGGTTATATTATACGTTTTGTATATTTTACTTAACTTTAGAAGGTTATTTTAGAAAGGCTTTTTTTCCAATGAAGTTTCAGCATCATAAATGCAACATAAAAGCATCATCATTAATTTACCAACGTCTAAACTTGCCGTAGTAAAAATAAAAATAAAACAAATAATGGATGATGATGGATAATAAAGCACTGCAGACTTCTGGTTTATTGTACTTTCCTGGTTCGTTAGTTGTGTCAACTCGATCCTTCTCTTAAACAGTTCTAGGACAGTGGCTGTCGTTGCTGCAATTTCTTTCCCTGGGTTTTCTTTATATCCTAGATTATGTCTCCATTTTCGAAAATGATATGTGTCCTGTTACTTCCTTCTCATTGCATAACCTACAAATGGGGGTCATATTGAATATACTCATGTTATGCAGATGTTTAGTATCACTTCTCTGAGTATAGCTCTCTCTTTCTCTAAGTGTATCAATGAGTTTGTCTTTCTTGGTAAGGGTTGTTTTAATGTAAGCTCACTGTGCCTAGTAACAAATAACGCCTAAAGAAGGATATGCTCTCCCGTAAACTCCGTTCATCCTAAGAAGGACAATGAGGATCTTTAACGTCCGCACCTATTTGGCCTGATCGGACGTTTTGATTCTCAAGATGACAGCTGACGCACCTCCACGACAGAACGGTGTTACTGCCACAGCATTGGTGGCATCTCAGCCCCGAAGGCATCAGACCGTATGCCGCCGCAACCCTACTATCCCTAAAGAAGAACGACAAAACAAAAAAAGATTAAACTTTTATCACCTATATTAAAATCCACGTATTGGCTAGTTTGAAGAGAGCTGAAAAATTTTGTTGGCTGATTTGGAAATTGATGTATGCTTGTGAATTTTGGATCTGGTCCTCCTACTATTGCTGTGTGTTTTGCCAGGTATTTCGCCTTATATCAAACCAGAAAACTGAAGATGGCCTAATGCCATTTAGGAACCTAATTTGATATGTCTGCCGTCTGGTATAAAATGGACGGAACATGTTTTCTCCCGTTCCCTGTTGTAAATTTATTTCCCCATTTTATTATATTTACTCGAAACCAATTCAATATTGTAAATAGATGTTCACATTTGTTAATCTGGTAAATTATTAATTATGGTTATCTTGATGAGAAGAAATATTTATATTCCTCGACAGTTAGGCGAAGGAATTGAGTGTCTTCTTTCTTGGGTTTATTCTTGAAGTTTAATATAAATTTCTAAAGGTAAAGCAATTTTTAAGCACTATAAAGCCCTAATGCCCTAACGTTGAATGCTACGAAAGAACGCGTTACAATACTTTTTTTAAATAATTATTAACGATTAAAATTCCGAGGACTATGCCAGGATTCGAACCCGCCGTGTACGGAGTCGGATGTTCTATCCACCCCGTCACCATGATCCTAAAATTATAAAGGCTGATATTAATTACATATATCGGAGAGAGCGACAAAGAGACATGTCGGTTTGCTGATTGGAATGCCAAGACTGTGGCAACATTTCGCCATCTTCGGTGTGTCTTGTGATTTCGGTATTGAGGAAACCAATAACTGCCTTAAAGGTGCCAGCAAATCGAATATTAACTTAGGCCTAGGAGCATTCATCCACACACTGGTCTTCGATGGGCCTTGTGTTGTAGTACGTAGAAGGAATTTCTGCGCATCCTTTAATGCGAGGCTTTGCCCTGCGGGCAGGTGTAGGACTACAGTTTGTTAACAACTATAACATTACACTGTCTCAAAAGCCCATTCAGTCCGCTGTATTCTATTAAGCATTCTATTAGGATTCTATGTTTTTCCTACTTTCTAAGATGCATTCTATAGGTTTTTTTACCTTCCGAAACTAGCTATGATATTTTAGGGCTGTCTGTGTCCAGTGAGTGAACTTCACTGTTTCATCACTTGTACCCTTTTTGTCTAAGATACTCGTTGAGAGAGTGAAGGACTTAGCAGCGTATGGTTTACTAGCCCCTTTCCTTAGGGTGTCAGCTGTCTCATTTCTCACTACTCTTACGTGTCCTAATGAAAATAAATGTTAACGACCAAATTACAAATTGTATTCTCCTCGTGGTTGAGGGACTAATGCTCGACGAAATCAATAGTAGTTCTATTACTATCCTATTGTTAGTATTACGAGTAACTAGTAGACAATTGCTGAAGATCCTGTTTTGTTTTTTCCTTAGTCCTTATTGTGTTAAAACGTTTTGTTTAAACACATAATACCTTCTTTAGTGCCGAATTACCTGACATAGAAAACAAGTCATTTATCACAGTTTAAGAATACAGTATGGCGAAATGACAAATCCCGACTGACAGACCTATATCGGATCGATAACGACCAAATTACAAATTGTATTCTCCTCGTGTCTTAGGAACTTCTTTTCGACCAAGGCAATACTGGTACCGCTATTGCTCTACTTCCCTGCTATTGGTACGAGTACTGCAAGGTACTGGTACCAGTACTCACTTACTAAAGATTCATTTTTTATTTAGCCTATATGGTGCTACATCGTAGTGTTGTGTTTTGATAAAGCACCACAAACATTTTTTAACCGCGAATCATCTTACACTGAAGACAAGTAAAACCAAATTCGCCATCATTCAGTATATTTTACGGCGAAGGGACGGAACTCGAACAACAGGCCAACCAGGATACGGTAGATAGACCCAAATGATCCGTAGCGATCAAATTAAAAACTGAAACTGGAAACTGCTTTTCGACCACAGTGATGCGAGTACTGCTATTACCTTGCTAGTGCTACAATTACTGGTTCTAGTATTCACCTGCTGAAGATTTTTTTTGTTGTCTTCTTTAGCTTAAGCACCGAAAACCTTTTTTTACAGCCGAACCATCTGGGACAGAAGACAAGTGATACCAAATTCTTTCAGTTACGAGGAATTACATGTATACCTGTAATTTTGATAGGCCTATAAGTAAAACAATGAATACTAAAAAGATCTGGACATTTATTTAAAGAAAATACCTTTTGGTGATTTAAAACTCGATTTGTGTTGTATGAGGAAGGTTGAAGTACTCGTACTTGTTCTTACGCCTTACGCTCTTGCCATTCCATTAAGGGTTATCAATCCTTAATTAAATTCTTTCCATTTTTTATTATTTGACGATTTTCTAGTATTAAGTTAAAATAGAAATTCAAACCGTCTTATCATCGAGATGCCATCGATTCCTTGGAGGAAAAACAGGAATCGACTTTCGGCCCTCTTATCTCCGTTGTGTCCTACATCCCGACTCCGTTAAAATGCTATTTTTGTTTTCGCGTCGTGGATGACCCTCCCTGGGTTGAAACTTGACTCATAAATCCAGGCTTCGTCGACGTGACGAAGATTGTTTCCGTCGAAAAACATAAAACAATGACTGTGCGGCAATGCTGCTCTGCGTGCGTCGTACCGTCTCCTTGCCCTCGGTCACAGTCATAGCCTGCGTCCTCATCGGCCTGGTCATCATGGCAAAGCACATCAAAGTCCTCTACGAGCAGAACAAAAAAGCCCAGAGATTTCAGGCGTACAACACTTTCGTGAGTATGGCGAGATGCCTCTTCCTGGGCTGCACTAGTGCAGTGTCACTTGCAATCTTCAGTTTTATATGGTCCATTTTTGTAGCAATTGTCTCTCCAATTTCCTTTCTTTAATAGCATGAATCCATCAGGTGGTGAGGCACCTGTTAACTGTTATGATTTGATCATTCCTTCCCGCCTTGGTTTTTGGATATGTCACAATCGGTTTGGCATTAAAAACATACTGATACGAACAGTTGTTTGCTTACCTCTGATCATCTGGTCAACTGTTATGTTCACATTTTCAGATATGTATATTCTATGCATTTTCCTACTTCGAGATCTACAATTATTCAGAGACCTATCAATTTCCGCAGACCAATGACAATTCGAGCTTTTGTAATTTACAATAAATTACCGGCAAGCCTTGAGAATCGCACACTCAGGGTGTTAGTTATTTGGGGTCATACTTTGGTCTTATCTGTCCAGCCATCGATGTTGGACTGCATGCACTACCAACAGTGAGGTCATTTCAGCCCACATCATAATCAGTTCCACACATTCATGCTTCCATATCATTAGGGTACTCAATATTCCTCCATTGCACTACACTGCTGCTATATTAAGTATATATCACTGACCTAATAATACTACACATTCATTCTCAAGACATGCTAGAAACACATATCTATAAACAACCCTTCTTCCTCAAAACTCCAAAGATCTATATACTCACTGCCATGCTCGAGCATAATTCTTATGTCAGGTGTCATTCGAACATGCTCTCTATATGGAACCAAAGAAATTCAGTAAGGGGGACACGAGCAAATTTTCTCTGCATACAACAAACCCAAGTCTGTGTCAACCACCCATCTTATCGGTTCAGATGAACCTTCAGTTTAGACTCTCTAGAGGCCACCTATCGAAATTGTTTGTTATTATCACTGTGAGCAAAATAACAACCAAATTTCAGAGAAATCAAACAACTTTTTTTTAAAACTGTAATAACTTGTTAATACAGGCTGTTTTGTTTTTATGGTTTAGTTGAACGAGGTAGCGGAATCGATGTCGGAGTTGGAGACAAATTCAAACCTGTCGCACCAGGCTCTGCGGAAGCTGAATGTCGTGCTCGTAAAGTACAAACGGTTCAACAGCCGGAAGATGAAGGGCAAATTAAGGATCTAGACAAGGGTGGAGATAATTCCTTTCAAGTGATACCATTTACTATTTAACGGAGAAAATTTATAGCTTTATGTGAATTGTTGAAATTTAAAAAGATGTATATAATATGAAACTATTTTATGAAATTTAATAAATATTTAATTGTACCTCTGGCTTATTTATTTTGTACCTCTTAGTCCATTGTTTATTTATTTTTTTAACTAGCAAGCAAATAGAATGGGATTTTAGTTGCCAAAGTGATGGTGTCAGTAAAGGGCGAAAATAAAAAAATACATGTAAATAAATGTTTTTCTTTTTATCATTTTTTAAACCAATTTTATATTAAGTAAAAATTTACATTATGTTGATACAATAAAAAAAAAAAAAAAAAAAAAAAAAAAAAAAAACTTTCTCGCCCATATCAAGAGAACAATTTGGGAAAAGTGGCATAACAAATGGTGTGTAATGACCCTTAAAAAGTTGAGAGACATAAAGAAGACATAGTCAAACAATGGTGGTGGGTGTGGACCTCCTGAAAGGCAGAAACTCGCCTAAGAATAGGTCATTGCAGACTCATGTGAGAGAACCTCCTAAGATCGCCAAGGTTGTCGGGAACCATAAACTGTCAAAGAAAGTATTCTTACTATCCGTACTTGATTGTACTCGGTTTGAGCCAGGGATGAGCATATGTGGTATTTTGGGACAGATTTTGTTATATGATGCACAGTGCAGAGAAACTAATTTGCAGATGGCTGGTGTATTCTGTAAAACGTAAAAGACGGGTATGAATGGGGACGAGGCCGTCAGCAGTCCTGATGCCAGGTTCATCACCATCCTAAACATATTTATGTTCAAAGTACATTATGACCCTTAGTGGTTGCTTGCCTTTATTAATAAAAAAAAAAATCTTGTTTAATGTTCCCTAGTTACCAGTAATCAGATTTATTTCCTAGGTGATCAGCTGTTCATTTGATGTTAGCTAATTTAGTTTTTATTTTTATGTTGTTTCTTTTTACATAAGCATGCCAGAAATAAGGCCTGATTATGAGTGGCCGAGGCTGCATGGTGACAATGTTAAAAAACCAGGACCTTGGACATCGGCAAAGGACTTCTGTACGTACAAGACTTCGTATGAGTTTGGCTTTCCAAAAACGACTCCTCCTCCTTTCTATGTCGAGGTAAATGCAAAATTAGCCAAAATGAGGCGCATAGGTTTATCGGTTGTTTCAGCCCACAGAGCATCCTAAATGTGAAATTCCTAAAGAATTGGAGAGGGACGTGATGCTCACCAACTACTCAACTACGTACGGTAGGTTCTACGATTGGAAATACCAAGTGTTGGATCCGCTCAACCAAAACTACATGCCTGCTTTCAGAAAATTCAAATTTTTGAGTGAATTCGATGAAAAGGTAAGTTAAATTTTTTTGTACCTACAAATTATTCAAATGTGCAATGGCTTTCAGTGCAGGACAAAGATGCCAAAGCAAATGACAAGATATTCGGAATACAAACACAAGTACCAACAGCATACTGAGCCAAATTTAAGTGGTGTGATTCAGGATCAAAAGAAACAACTGTACTGCTCGGTAATGAAATTGGTTGCTTTTATCAAAGAAGAATGATAAAAACCTGAATTAATTTGCACTGCACTCTTTAAGATATTAAATATTAAATACTAACGTAAAATATTAATACTTTAACGTCTTCACAAATTGAACAACTTCACTACCTCCATTAATATCCTCACAGTTCAAATAATTTTCAGCAATAAGCAAGCTTTCTCTTAACTTTAAATATTAAATCTCATTAGCGATTTTATAGATAAAAGGTCTGACAAGAGATGATGTGGCTAAAATAGATGCATCAGAATTTGGATATGGAAAGTACCTAGATATTTATTTGAGCACAAGTCACTTGGATTATGTTCATCACAAGCCAGTAAGCTAGTTATTTATATAATCAAACAGGATATCATAACAAAACAATTTATTAACTAGAAAGTGATCGATAAATTCAAAACGTCCGAGATATTTGTCAAACCTGGATTCCCACCTAAGCCTAAAGAAGTAGAACTCATTGACAAGGGCGCCCAAAACTTATTTAAGACCTTTAAATATGAAAATTCGCTTCAGTAAGTCGCAACTTTTGTTTGGTCGTTTGTAACCGAAATCAAATCTAAAACGGAATTTGTTTTTATTCTAGGAAATCGTGTTCAGAGACAAGATCTTGCTTCCAAGATCCGAAGCCAATGGTCGAACCCATCATGGATTGCTTGATGCCGACCATAAGGCCGACGATCGGCGAGATCATGGCCACTCCAGGGATGTACCACACAGAGTACAACCACCTCGGGCACAATTGGTCAGTCCAAGCTCTCATCCCATGAATTCTAAAAATACATATTAAATTGTCCACTTGAAATGTGTTTTTATTTTGTTTTAATATTACATATAAGTTTGGTCATTTTTTTTTTTTCAGCCGTAGGAAACCTCTGCCGCTGAAACAATTGAGATACCTGGATAATTTAGAAAAGATAAGGACCGTAAAATAGTTATTAGAATGCTTCATTCTTTAAGTGACATATATTTTTTTTATGTTTATATATATTTTTTTAATTGGGAGATTTCTTTTTTGAGGATTTGGGATGATGAACTTGAAGTTTTTTCCTATCATCCTGGGCAACAATAACACACCGATAATATCAGCAATGACCAAACTACAATCTTTTCACCCACCATTCACTATTAACTGTTTTTATATCAATATAAGTTAGCCAATTAAAATATTATTTAAGCATTTAAAAATTTCTTTCCCTATTATTTTAATTTTTTTTAATTGCCCTATGTTATTTTACTTAATAAAAATTTTAAGGCTATGCACTTAATGTATTGTTTAAAGCCGTCCACATTATTGTCAATTATTTCCTGTTTATTTAATCATTGTGTTTATAAGGTATAATTTAAAATAATTCAAATGGGTCGGATGATTTTATCACTTGGTTTTAACAGCTTAGTGCCATACCATACAAAGAGGGCCTGGTTAACAATCAAAAGAGAAAAATGTGGCTCTCTGTTAAATCTGGTGCCAAAAGCTCTAAATATTGTAAAAAAAAATTTAGAAAAAATCAGTTTAAATGTCTAAAGCTTAAAGCACCCAGCATAAAAGATGAACTTTATCCAAAGAAACTACTTAATAGGTAAGTTTCAACAGTAGAATCATATTGACATCATGCAACAAAGGAGGTCTAAGCAGTGGCGAGAGATTATGCAGCAAAAAAATGGGGAATGAACCCCCAGCATGTAGGACATAGTCTGAAACACTAGTACGATGTATAAAAACACTGTAAAAGAGATGACAAACTACAAAACCTATAAAGACTAGAGAGCGTATTAATAGTATCTGACAAAATGAGAATAAAACAACTTTGACAGATCTTTCTAGGTGGACATAGAAACTGATATCTTAGGAAGGAAGGCAACCCCAAGATTCATGAATGGACCCTAGTACGGTATACAAGATGGAATAGGTTATAATTGTGAGGTTAAATTGGCCAAATTTCACCCTTGCAAATGGTGCGCAGATTTATATACTTTCAGACAGTCAAACAGCTATAAAGAGTCTAACTGTATATGATTTTCTTTCTTTCTGGAAAAGCCTAAATTGCCTAATGGCCTTTGGCATAACCTAGCAAAAAAAGCCAGCAAACAGGGCATACAAGCATCAGGCATGAGACAAGATCATGAAGAAAATTATAAGCCTCTTTAGTGGTGCCATTTTAACCAATTAAAGATGATGGGTCTAGCGAAGAAAAAAATCATGCTGTCTCTATCAGGAGGAACTAGAAACATTTGCACATGTGAATGTGAAACTACCCTGAATACAGGCACTTAGGTTATTCTCATACCCAGAAGAGGGTACCAAGGAAAATGCTTAGATTTGTGCAAAAAAGTGCTATAAACTTATCATATAACCTATCATTCTTAATAGGAATTTTTTTTTTTGTGTTTTTAAAAAATTATTCACAACAATGGTTGGGTCACGAATGCATCTAGCATAATGTTTGAACATGTTGGATAAAATTAATAGCATCCCAATTCGTTTGATTTATTTACTGAATTCATTATCGAGTGTGAAATAATGAATTAAACACATGCTCAATAGACTAGGAAACACGTGTTCCTTCATTATTTATTGTTAAGTTTTATAGTTTACATACTGGATTAAATTTGGGGAAAAATGCCTGGTAGAAGTGTTCTGACTGCAACATCAGTCGAGGCTTTTATAAGACAACCTTTTTCTGGACTGGTTCACGAGTCGAAGAGCGAAAGAGTTAAGCGTAACAGAGATCAGAAATACCATTCCATTTTAAAGAAAATCTATGGAAACTATCAGGAATCGGATCCTTACGATAACAGTTCGTCAAGCGAATCGTCGTCTTGTAGCGAATCTTCTGAATCCGAGTATGAAGAAGATCACGAATGCACGTATTTCACTTGTGAAAATGGAGACTGTATGAAATGTGTCAGAGGAATGAATTGCATGGTGTGTCCGATGTGTGATGCCTGTGTTCAATGGCGAGGCCCTTGCGCACAGTGTGTTAAGGCCAAGCCTCACTGCCGGGCGCTCCATTTCGGCTTCCTTTGTGAGGATCACAAGAGTAAAAAATTCTGGGAGAGAGCGGCCAAATATGAGGTCAAAAGGCCTTCAGAGATTTCACTGCACAAGTACGCGCTGATTCAACAGCACATAAATTCTCCTCGTAGTACCAGCCGTAATTATTATGATGATATGAGTGAAGAGGATGCTGAAGAAGAAGCAGAATGTAGCTGTACTCAGGCAGTATGCAATATTAAGCCAGAAGAAGAACTTAGCCCAGTATCAACATATTTGAGATATTGCAATGACGCAGATTTATGCAAAAAGTGAGTACATATATACATACTCTTTTAGTGGAAATCCAACTATTTAGTTCATATTATGACTAAAGCTGGGTTTGTTTACACCCACTAATTTCGATATTATAACAAAGCGTTTTGTCTTTGAGCCATCTTCGGTGAAGAACTCATTTCCAAGTTCCTCATTGAAGATGGCACTTGAAAGCAAAATGTTTTGAACAACATCAAATCTCGTGTGTCAACGAACTCAAAGTGCTGGGACAGAATGTGATAACTGAGACCTACACTCCCATCAACATGTATTTTATTACTGTATCATTTATTTTAAAGAAAGAAAACAATTTAGACAAAAATGTTGTTTATTGTATTTCAGGATAAACTGTACTCGTACCGGTCTATTTGGCAAGTGCACACATGAGCAGGTGTCGTCAGAAATGAAAATGTTGCAAAAAGCTAATACACTTTTTGACATAATCACCACTGACCACAGACGAGGCTGTTTGAATACTTTATGCAAAGCAAGAGATGTTCCATGTGTTCGACAAGAGAAGTTCCTTCCTTCAGTTCTCATAAAAAGACCCTCCAAAGCTTTTGGTTCGAGATTTGTTGATTTTGACTTTTTAAATCTAGATGAGGCAATGATCCTCAGGCCTGAAGTAAAGGCTATCAAACCAAATCCGCCGCAAGAAAATGTCGATGAGGAAGAGTATTTGTCTGAATGGGAAGCGGACAGTGAATACCTGACCGTTACATTAACCGAGTCCATTATCCCATCTGTGTCTAGCAGGGTTCAAATATTGCAGCCAAAAGAATCCGACCTGCCTTTGAACTTTACCAAGGATGTCAACTTTTCTGAGGACAGGCGGCTGCAGGAGATCGAGGACTATTTGAAGATTCTAAGCGCCCCGGGAACTGACGACCAGCTCTTCATGGCAGTCTTCGATCCCAACGACAAGCCTTACTTAAAGACACACCCGCTTGTAGACAAAATGTACGATGAAATGTACGACGACGATGCCCTTGGCGGAGCATCTATCAACTCTGTGACATACAAAAGTGACATTGACGTTGCTGGCAAATATGAGCCGATGTTTGAGCCCATCGACAGGCTGAAGCTCTTTAGGCCCAAAATGGTAACTGTAGGCATGTTTCGAACACTCATTGATCTTGTCAATGAAAGCCCGCCGGCTCTTCAGTTGGAGGTAAACATTTACTTAAATTTTAGAATTTTGTGTTCTAATTTCAACTAAATATTTAATGTAAAAAAAAGTTATTTCATGTTCTGCTTTTACATTGTTCGAATAACACATGATATATTTGGTTGACAAATTGCTTAAAATGACTGCAGAAATAAAATTAAAACTGCTGTTTTGTATCAAGATAGCATCATTCATTTAATTTTCTCTATGCTTAAAGAGCGAATATTGGAATTGAAAAAACTATATAGTTTTTATTTTTGTTATATTAAGACTATTATCATATTTCTCCAATGCCTTTATGTTTACACCCAAATTGAGTATTTGGCTCCCCTATTCAGATTCTTGGGGGAAAGCATATATTATATAGCAACAATAATAGCAGTATACCTAGCTTGAGTTGAGAATGAATGTATCTATTAGCAAGAATGTGTGATGCTAGACAGGTAACTTGGTTAGGTTAGTTGTAATATGTGTAACTCACTCATGGAGTACTCCACCACCCTAATAGAAAGAATGCTAAGGAAATGGGAGTGTATTTAAGAATGGACGTGAATATGAATGGGTTTAGAACTACAGGCATTGGGTGCTGAATTAACCTAGCTGTGGATGGCAACACCCCTCCCCCTAAGCACCGCCTCGATAGCTGGATGGATTACTGATATATGCCCCCAGACTGCCAACCCAAGGGGTGGGTGATTCTCAAGGGGCTGCATGCATTGTGTGCTGAATTAACCTAGCTGTGAATAGCAACCCCCTCCCCCTGAGCACAACCTCGATAGCTGGACGGATAATATTGATATCTGCCCCCAGACTGTGAACCCATTTTTTTAGTTATTTACTTTATTTTTATTTACCTTTTTTACGAGTACGTTTCAACTATGAGGTTATATTAACCCTCGGTGTGCCAGTGTTTTTAGAAAAAAGTCCATTTGTGAGTATGGCATGTTTGAATGAAGGGCCACTGGATTTGAACCCATGTTCCTTATTAGTGATTAGCGCCGCATCAACGCTTCCAGCCATCGATGCCCCAAAATGAAATTTATAATTGAATTTAAGGTGATGAGGTGGGGGGGGGGTTGCGGGAGCTGAGTGGTTAAGGCGTCAGACTTGCTAGTAGGTCCTGTGGTCATGGGTTCGATCCCCACCGTCACCTCTGAACTTTTCTGATGCCTAACGGGTCTGGGGGCCGCAATTGAAAGAAATTGACATGGCCTCTTGGAAGAAGCGAGGATCAGATCTCAGTGACCCTGAATGTGATCCTAACCCCCTTCAAAAAATAAGTTTCTTTGATGGCAGAACACCGTTACACCGGGGGCACAAATTCACACTGATGTTGAACAGCCCCCCCCCCCCAAGAAAAAGGAAAAAAAAAGAATGCATTACTTGCACAGCCTCAGAGCGGTCTTTAAATATAAACTTCCTTGAGGTCGGAATGATGTGAGGAGTCCTACCAGGCAGTTTTTTTCATATGCTGTTGTGGGACTGAAAAAAATTGCATTGTGAACCACTATCACCATTTTAATACAACTGCCTAAAACAACCTAATTTTTCAGACATTGTATCATTTATGTGTGAATGCAAAAGAGTCGGAGGAATTATGCAAAGAGCTTGCGGATGCTGTATTCATGGGACAGCTTTTCAACATAAGGATGCAGTCTATGTACGAGTCCATCAATAGATACTGTTATTACCTTATAGCTCTTGCGACTTCGACACAGAAAGGAAGGTGTGTCTTTTATGAGCTCGGGCCAGAAATCATGGCAGATATCTATCATCAGTACCTCAGCGTAAGTTTGATTCATTGATTAAAATTCGTGTTGTAATTCAACAATTTTTTTTTTTTTTTTAGGAGCCGAGTCTAGCTATGAGAAGATTATCAATGAAAATCCTTGCGAATCTGGTGGAGGACAATACACTCAATGCTTGTGGTCCAGTTTATTTAGATTATACCAAAACATTTGCTGCTTTATGCTCGCCTGATGTTGATTTACGCCATTATCTTTTAAATGTAAAACACATTTAACAATTTACCTAATATTTTTATTTCTTTTATGATTGTAATGTACAGTTTCTGACACACTCGTTGAAAGATTCATCAGCACAGGAGGTGATACTCAAGCTAAAAGAATTCAGATTGACACCGGTTGTGATTGGATGCATTAGCAGAAATGAAAACATAAGAATGGCCTCGATTAGGCTCATTGATCAAATCATGGATGCGACAGTCGGACAAGATATTATTCAAGACACATTCAAAGAGGCTGAGGGTATCTACATAGCAAACGAGTTGCTTAACGTAAGTTTCATGTCTATAAAGAAAAATGATTACATGTAAACTGAACATATTTGAGCTGTGTTGCAGAAACCTATGCTGATAAGAATGCATCCATACAGTGTCCAGATGCATACAGCTCTACAGGCGGCACCTAACTTATTAGAGGAGATGAGAATTCTTGGTGCTCTAGACTCTTTCTTAAAGTTCTTGGGTCATGTGTTTGATGCTGAACAGCTGATCGCTACGCTTAAAGTGGTTTTGAAAGTTACAATGGATCCCACCTCGAGACATGTAAGACATCCCATCATCCATTTAATATTTTGTACTTATACTTATAATTGTTTTAAATAGATAGTCGCACACAATAACATGCTGGCGAGGATATCACCCTACATTTCTCATGGGCACAATGAGTTAAGCACTCTTGCCTGCACTTGTGTAGCGGCTTTATGTGAAAAAGACATAGCGTCAACTATCGTGAGGCAGGGTGTTAAGTTTAAAATCATGCCCAGTCTTGTTGAGGTTCTCCAAGGCGATAAGTCCTGGTTCCACAGAGAGGAAGCTTGCAAAGCAATAGCTGCAGCAATAGAACTGTCACCGATCTTGGCTGAAGTTTTTATAAGAACACCTCACTGTGTTAGTGATTTATTTATTTTAACATGTTTAAACAGTTCTTACATAAACTGTTTTCAGGACTTGATTGTAAAAACTTTGGCACTGTTTCGATCACCAACAGAAATGCCTGATTACACTAAGTTGCAATATGTCAGGATTATATATGCACTGATAAAGAAAGAAGTTTATAGGAGATTTTTATATGAAAACCTAGCGATCGAATCACTGGTCGTATGTTTAAGGGTAAGTGGTGCATCTTAGTAAGTTAATTAATTAAGGTTTTTAGTTGAGATAAAAATGTCAGTGTCACCAGCAGGATTCGAACCCACGACCTTCAGCTTGATACACCGCTGCTCTACCACTTGAGTTGTCGTGACTTCGATCCGCTCGGACACTAACTTCCTATCTCGACCCCACCTTTTGAATTTTCCCTCCTTTTTGCCATCTTTCAAATGTCGTGTAATCCATTTGATTCTTGGCGACAAATGAAATGGCCACGGAGAGCTTTAGCGAAGTATACTTTATTTTATTAAATTCACTAATTTTCATGGTCTGCTTGACCAATTATTATTATTCAATTAATTAAGGTTTTCATTTGAGATACTAGTAAGTGGATCAAAGTCATGATAGCTCAGTGGTAGAATAGTGGTGTATCAAGCTGAAGGTCCTGGGTTCGAATCCTCTCATGACCCTGACTTTTTTAATCTCAACTTAAAAAACATTAATGATATTAATTGGTCAAGTGGACCATGGAAAATAGTGAATTTAATCAATGAGGTTCATTCAATATATCAACTACAAAATTTACAGTCGGAGCATACTCCTGGAGGAGATAACTGGCTTATGGAGTACGTCGTTGCTGCATTAGGTAGACTCTTTAAGGACAAACATGCTGTTCATATTTTTGCAAATATACCAGACAGTTTTGATGCTTTGACAAAAGCATTTATTAACCGGAAGTGTACAGCAGTCCTTCTCACAGGACTCATCACAATGATTGTAGATTTGTTAAAAAGTTACTCCAAAACAGCCATCAACTTGATCAAATCAGGGTTTTTGAATTGGTAATGCCCTGAGTTATGAAGTTGGCGACGTGAAAGTTTATGTCTGATTTTTTGACAGGCTTGTACAGCTTCAGGATAAAGTCTATCTTCCCCTTCAGGAGTTACTGAGGGTCGGAATAAATGCTATTGTTTGTGGATATCTTCCTTTGAAATTCAGCCAGCTTGGTTACCTAGATTACAAAGATATTACAAACGTCGACCACTTCTATGTTTTGAAACAGCCATACGACATTTACGACAACAAGAACAAACACCCGTTCCCAATCATCACTGACAAAATTCCAATCACACTTGACCCAGAGGACACAATATACATTTTTAAATTACCAAAGTTTATGAGAGGGGTACCAAGCCCAGGTATAAAAAATATTGATTCAAAAAGTTTGTTTGTTTAATACTTTGTTTTTAGAGTTGGGTAAATCTGACGATGAGAATATTACATTAAAGAAAGAACAAGAAGAAGAGATTATGAGCAGGTTTATGAGTTATGCGCTTGAGTTGGAGGAGGACCAAGAATTGGAACCTGATGAAGTCGATGAAGTGCAAGCATTTTCCCAACTTATATCACCTCCGATTTATGGTTCACAACCAAACATAAAATACTTAAGCCACCATTTAGAAGAAGTAGGCGAAGGCGAAGAAGAACTGTCCAGCCATAGATTCTATTATGATATTGACACTGATGATGAAATGGAAGATTATTTTGACTACTATGAACAGATAGTGGAAGAATTGACAGAATTTGAAATGTACGTTTATGAATTTTTATTTTAGTTCATGTTGCATATGTGATGTTTTATTTTAGGCCACAAAGTGAACTGGGTCATTTGATGACTCGAATTATAGCATTAGCAAAGGTTGTGTTTTACACGTCGTGTGGGACTGATGTTGAAATGCCTGTAACGCAATACATGGTCAAGCTTCACGAAGCCGAGCTCAGGGTAAACCAAATTTTGTATTTTTACCCCTCTACGTTCTACATTTTTTTTTTTTTATTCCAGGAAGAAACGGGAAATTACATCTTGCCCATGGGTGTACTGGAATACAGGCACAAGTTTGAAAGAGCTGTATTATTCAAGGTGTTAGCGGATGTGGTTGGTGTTCCCTGCTGGCTTTACAGAAACGACGACTTGAGAATCGCTTGGATTGAAGTTTACATATCGACAGACGATGAAGTTGATTATGTCACATCATTCGTGACATTTGCAAACATGAAAGCGAACGTTGTTCTTGACCTGATGTCTCCGAAACCACCCCGACATCTCTTCCTTCCCAAAGACTCACCAGAAGCAATAGCTTATACCACTACAATTTAATTGTCTGTTTCCATTTCGGAAGACAATAAAAATGTTATACTTGGCTATTGCTTTTCAATTAATTTTTTGTTTTCAGTTAAATATCGTATGCTTTAAATAAATAAGCTGGTACGAGGTTGTACATGAACTGAACTTTCTGTGGGAAATTTCAGGTGCAATGATGGAAACTGAACCCACAACCTTGGGGATTATAAGCTTAGAAGCTGACCCTAACCACTCCACTTGATTACCGTTCCCACCTAAGAAAAAATAAGACATTCATTTTTTCTAAAATACATTGAATTGTACAATATAATAATAAATCTTAATTTTTCACAATCATAACAGCCACTCTGAGGAAGTAGCTGAGAACAAAACAAGAAAACTACCTAAATTCCATCTCTGGAATCTTATCAGTATGATATCTCAGAAATTTAAGCATCTTTATACTTTATAAAAGGAAAAACAACAAGCTGAAATTATTGATTGGTAAGAAGAAAAATTTCATTTTTCATGATGAAATCCAAAAGAAATATGATTCTAGCAGAAACAAGATTAATGTATAGTTCGCTAATTTTGTGGTCCACTTGCCGTATTAATATATTACAATTAATTAAGATTTTTAGTTGAGATAAAAAAGTCAATGTCACAAGTGGGATTCGAACCCACGATCTTTGGCTTGATACGCCGCTGCTCTACCACTTGGGCTATCGTGACCTCGGTCTACTCAAATATTAACTTCCCATCTCAACCACACCTTTTAAATTTTCCCTCGTTTTTGCCATTTTTCAAATGTTGTGTAATCGGATTGGATTCTTGGCAACAAATGGAAAAATGGCAAAAAGGAGGGAAAATTTAAAAGGTGGGGTTGAGATGGGAGGTTAGTGTCAGAGTGGATCGAAGTCACGATAGCTCAAGTGGTAGAGCAGCGGCGTATTTAACCGAAGGTCGTGGGTTCGAATCCCGCTCGTGCCATTGACTTTTGTTTTATCCCAACTAAAAATCTTAATTAATTGTAGTTGATGTATAGGTTTAAAAGACGTTTTATATTGGTCCAATAAATAACCATTTATCGTATGAAAGAGCTTCATCCCATAACTGCCTTAAGGCACAGGTTGTATTTGTTCTTGGCCAAAATGAGCAATCAAACAGAAATATTATTTAAATTATTTTTCTGTTTTCTTATAAATAAAAGTATTACATTGGTTTAATAATAAATATATAAAAATTAAAACGACGAACATCCATGATTTGAGGTCGATGTCCCAACCTTAAGACTCAGCCGTGTTTATTTACCCACCGGCTCTGTTTACACGACCATTGCCCTGAATCACTTATCTTTGACCGGCTCTTTTTTTACCTAAGGGTTTAAGGTTGGCAGACATTCCCACTTAAGGTCCCCTAGAAAGTGTACTACAAATATAAAAAAAGGTGAAAAAAGTATGGGGGGGGGCTCCCATAAATTACCCTTGTATGTGTAATTGTAGATCTTTGTTGCACCATTACGGGTCGGATAACCCTGATGGTCACGCAATTTGACTGTATTAGAAGAAAAACGACAACTCATGCAATACCACCTATAATCACAGATGAAGTTCGTTCCAGCCCAACGAAAATAGAAAAAAAAAAAAAAAAAAGAAATAACAATTTTTGTAGACGTGGCGTTTAATTCTCTGTGGTGGCCTAGCATAGTTGCAGCATAAATAAATGTTTGGTAGTGTTTTAAAGCTAGTTTATAATGTAAGACACTATTAAGAATTTTTTTTATGACGATAATGGTACTGATAATGATAATGGGAGCAATTTTCTAACACATCAAATCTCTCTTTTTTTTTATTATTAAACGTGAAAAAAAGATGAAAAACCTTAATTTTTCAACTCGAGAGTTGGGTTTAGTCTGCAATTCAGTGAACTCATGTTGAACAAGTACAGTGTCACTTACTGGGTCTGTCTACCAAGGAAGTACCTCACTGAAGATGACATAACGCTGAATACGTTTGAATAATTCAAAAATCTGTGAGTGGAGGTGGACCCAACAAGTGGCCCTATGCCTGTTCAACATGTTTTCAACACATATTAGGATTTTTTGATAACATCAATATTAACCTTCAATTAAACTTAAATTTTTTTAAATAATTAAGTCTAGTCTGGAGGTTAAATACATTTTTTTTTCTTCAAAAGTATAATCCTTTCTAAATCAGACTAGTTTCAGAACAGAAATGCTGGCCCTTTTTTAATCAGAGTCTGGACATTTTTTGTCCGGTTTGGCAGTCTTTCTCAATTACCGAAAAAATGCCATTTAAAAAATATTTTAAGAAACACCTTCAGCATTTTTCTCTTCACTATGATCACATTCTTTACGTTCGTGTTCACTCTCGTTGTCAGACTGTCTGTCCACATGTGTACCTCCTTTTTCTTGTAACGACTCCTCAACTTTGGTTGCTCGCCTAGCCTGGTACTTCTTGTAAAGGCAATCTGTGATTTCTCCGACTTTGTCGAATATGGTGTACAGGAGAATTCGAATGAGCCCTTTCTTGACTGTACTCTTCACAAAGACAAAACTAAAAAAAAAAAAAAAAAAAAATAATAAAAAAATAAAAGTGTTAATCTGATATCACAAGGATTACAAAAAAAAAAAAAAAAAAAAAAAAATCGTAGGATTTTTTATATTTACTTTTTAGTAGTGATGTTGTGTAATGGGCCAAATGCCAAAGCCACTACAGTACAAGCCAAACAGATGACATTGTAAGGCATACTGAAATCTGGTGTTGGCAGTGATATTATCAAAACCTCAGTGGTAACACGAATAGGGTAATTAGGCCTTGACGCATTAAAACTAGAAAATAATAATAACAATAATTAAAAGCAGAAAGTGTTTCAAGAAGTGACAGAGAAATTAGAACAAACCCATCAGCAAATAGAGATTTGTCTCTAGGGGGAGATGTGTAATTTTTAGCGATAGGAAGCATTGCTGTTATCATAGCAGATCCCATGTAAAAACCGTGGTTTGCGTCTGGAGGGTATTCCTGCCACCTGAGGAAGGCGTAATCGAATTTGATTGAAATAAAAGTGACCGAACGAGGTGGTAGCTCGACAAGCAGCTCCATGTAATAAGGCCTACTTCTCTCTTTCCCAGGGAAGTACTTCTTCATAACTACATTTTTAAAATTGTTATTAAAAAATGATACAATTTTGAGCTGTTCTGGTCTGCTTATTTGTTGTCAGTGCCTTCATACACGAAGTAAGGCAGACCAGAAAAACGATCAAGAAACTTCACACACTTAATTCTTAAACTTACTAGGCTGTATTTGTTTTCCACCGCTTTCTATTTTCAACGAGTGAAAATAAACTGGAACGAACCAAGGTATGTTTTCTAAAAATAATATCTGAACTGGTTGGAAGTGGCGGTTGTGGATTTTTGTTGTTACACCTCCAAACTCTTGTCCATAGCCTGTTGAAAAAAAAAAAAAAAAAACGTTAATACAATTAAAAAAAAAAATTATAATTGAAATACACACCTGTTATATATCGATTAGCATAAATTACCGGTGGGATGTTGACTGGGTACATCTTTTTAGCATTAATATAAGTGACTTCGATGTTATACAATATGAGAGAGTTCAATTCTTCCATGTTAAAAACAGCCAAAGTTGTCGTATAAGCACCTCTTGTACTCTCGATTATTTTGTAATTTTTTGGTTTCAAAATAAAAGGATTGTCCGTCTAATTAAAAATTTATCGAATTATATAATTTTTAAACTTGTCGAATTTTTGATAAATACATACCTTATTTGATGTTATGTCGATGTATATCATTGATGATTTTGAAAGGGCGCAAGTTTTGACCAAGCCCTGGCCAAAAAGTTTTTGTATGGACCATTGTGGAAATGCATGGCGCACTATTATCAAATCGTAAACAAGAGACACAGACTGCACTAGTTCCAATCCTGTTCTCTTACATTCTTTATCCTTGGGGGAAAAAATGTAATTAACTGGATGGCTTTATTACCACTGAGGTAGATCCTTACCATGCAGATTGGTCGAAAGTGAATTCCTAGAGAGTGATAAATTGTGTTGTATATATGATCTGAGTTCAAAATAGCAGATAATCCTCTCTTTAAAAAGAAAAAGAATCAGAACTAATCATAAATGCATAACACAAAATTTGGCATACTTTCAAATTACAAGGGAGCAACTTTTTCCAAGGGGTTAAGTTTTCAGTGCAGACAATTTCTCGAGGAAGGCTCGAATATTTAAGAATTGGTTCCCCTTTTGTCGGTGAAATGCCTAAAGGCCTGAGTGACAGCTCCGGGCTCATTGTGTTCTGCCCATCGATGAAGTTAATCGACGAGCAGAGGAGGCCGGACAAAGCCCCAGTGAGCTCTTTCCATTTAGTGTCAATACTGGAATTTTGATTGTGTGAGATGACAAAGCAAGCAACACAAGTTTACTAGATAAAACACGAGACTTCCTAAAGAACCGATGAATAATCTTACTCGGATGTGTTTGGCTTGAACCATGTCCACAATTCAGCTCCAGGCGGTGCGGAAACGACAGGGTAGCCCCAAGTCTCGTACCTCCAGAGACCTTTGGTAAGACTGACGTGGAGCTCTTGGACGTCATGCCTCTGAAGAATTTCACCGACAGGTCTTGGAAAAAGATGGCAATGATCGACTGAAAAAAAATCCAACGCTTTCAATTGTTATGAATGAGCTAGAAAGTTTTAAAGCTGGGCTTCCACTGCAAAAAAATCGCTCGCGAAGCTGTCTTGCATAGTGGATGCCTAGCTGAACTGTGAAACTTTTGGCGCAAGGAAGGTTCAGGATGAACCAACTAGCTATCGGTATTTTAGTGTGCTTACAAGTGTTTTTTATGTCTTCAGTAAGAAACTGGCTCTGCTGCAAAGTCAAAACAAGTTTGAGTAATATCAAAAACCCATGAGTGTAGACCCAGTGCGGGTTCAACAAAGTCTAATCAATGTTGATGGTGGATGTCGGTTGAGTCGGTAAAAACATTTTATTGGCAATGAGTTGGTCTTCACTCTTGTTTTGGCTCTGTGCCATCATCAGTGAGAACTGTTCTAAGGTGTAGCTAGGTCCAATCAGTTTAATTTTGATAATATGGTCTGTCCTACGCTAATTCTGTACCAGTAAACAGAAATGATTTCAATAATTTTAAGAGAAATGTAACATTAAGCTTAGAGAGCTTGCAATTACTGGTACAATGATTAAACAGAGCTGGGTAAGAATGGAGAAAGTTCAACCATCCTCTACTACAGTGGGTCAGAGCTGACCCAGGTGAAATTTTTATGACGCACCACGGCCAGCATGTAGTGTGCTTCAATCTGTTATCCATGAGTACTTCCTTCAGCACGGAAGCTGTTGGCTAAGGTATGTACTGTTCTTCACTTATCCCCCCTTTGGTCGGATCAGATTCAACTGTAGTAAAACTTATGCTCTAATAATTTTTATTATTTAACCGTTTTTGCATTTTAGCCATACCCTAACGCAATATGGTCGACGGTTTTCAAAAATTTAGCCATTGTGTTGGATAAGCCATGGATGGAGAAAAGATTCGCTAACGAACATCTTCCGAGGAATCTATAAGCGATGATAGGTGGACAGCTAGGCAAGAAGCTAAAAAGACAAGACAATTAACACGAAAGGACAAGAAATAATCACCACCATCTCAAGAATTCAAAATTGTAATCACAAACTTTCTTCATCATAGGTCTAGGAACAGTCAGGGCAAATCAAAACGTTATATTCCCCCCACACATCGATTTTTCACAGTATGCACATCATGAGTTTCCTGTCGATCACACAGAAGTCGCAGTCTATTTTTTTTTTTTTCATACTATACTGCGTGTCTTTTTAGCTTCTTGCCTAGCGGTGAACAGCTGCCCTGACTGTTCCTCGACCTATGATGAAGAAAGTTTGTGATTACAATTTTGAATTTTTGCTATGGTGGTGATTATTCTTGTCGTTTCGTATTAATTTTTATATGATGTTCAAATTATGTATTTTCTAACAGAATTGTGGTATTTTTTGAGTCTGAAACTGTAAGACTGATTTACCAGAAGTGAGGTTACCAGAACCGATTTCAACGTGTAAATAAATATATTTGATTGACACACTGTTAATTGTGTTATCTTCTTCCTTTACAGAAACATTAGTATCGATTTTCTGCGTGTTCAAAGCGTTTTTGGGGAAAAAATGGTTCAAAAAAATGTGAGGCCAGATCCGACCCAACAGTATTACACGAGTGATCCAATACAAGCGTAGTAGAGGAGGGTTAAATAAGGCCTGTAAAGGTTTTATTTCATGTAAAGAAAAGAAAAAAAGAGTTTTATCAAAACTGTTCCAAATGGAAGAACAATTCTAAATTTCTGATTAAATAAGGAAAAAGAAAAAAAGGCTCACATGTGTGATTGTTAATTGGAGTTTCCCACACGGTTGTGAACTGGAAATAGGCGTAAACATAGCCGTTGAGTGGCTTAATAAAAAGCTCCTCGTGGTATTCGTCCTTGGCCTGGCGGCATTTGGCCAAGCTCAGCAGAGCCGAAAGCAAAACGCATTTCGCTATCGGGTTCATCTGTTGTTTTGGATCTTTTTATGCTGTCAAATCTTCTGTTTTTGTAGATGCCGGGTAACCTGACAACTTTGACATAAGCGCGACGGCAGGTTTATTTTCATCTCGATAGCTTTCATTCAGAACCCTAATCGATGTCCTTCCTCACTAGGACGATTTTTACACCCGGCAATTTTAATTTTATTGCGACAATTTAAATAAATATAGTGAGGAACAACATTAACAAGTCGCCATTAAATTTTGTTGGATTTAAGTATATTCATATCAAAAATAAGACATTTAAGAAAAATGATGCATTAAAGTTTAAGAATGGTTTTGTCTACTGGTTATAAATTAAAAATCCGTGGGCTGTGCTTAAATTCGAACCCAGAACCGCTTCCGAGTCGGATGGTTTTACCATTGAATCTCGCCGGTCCTCTAAATCTCACTATAATTCAATTGTTTAAAGTTCCTCCCAGGTTCAAATTTTTAAATCATAATGTCTATTAAAAGCTTATCAAACTGTTAAAATATCTCGTCTGAAAAACAGTGTAGAGAATTTTTTTTATTTCTGAGGATTCGCGATGAGTTTTGATCCCACGTGCCACGCCGGGGGTATTCGTAAACCAGCGCGACTTTGCGCCGACACAGGACGGCGCATAGTCGAAGGGACAATTCTAAAGGTAATTTAATAAAGGGAAAACTATTTTCCATCTTGCTCGGCGAAAATTGCCTATTTTCCACGATTTCCCTCCCCGCCCGTTGAAAATCTGCAAAGTTGGCGAAAATGAAGGGCGAATTGATGAAACCTTCCTCATCTCTAAACACGAGGCGAGTGGGATCCATTAGGCATTGAAGGTAATTTCATACCATTTCCAGTACTTCTCTTTTATCAGATTTTTAGACAAAATTGTAAATTTTAATAATATTTCAGTGAGTACTCTTTACCTATTGTAAGGGAGTTTTTATTTTCGTTCAATTTATTGCCTCCTTAATAAGGAATTTCCCTTTTAAAAAGACCGCTGCTGGTTTACCGCTGTGCGGCCTCCCTCATGACTTGTTTTTCCGGCCGGAATAATCCTACCTTTAACCTTTTATCTAAATTAGTGTGTTATACTAAGTAAATTGTGATTTTTCTACTTGTCCGGCCGGCTATTTGTTTGTGCATTTTTTTTTGTCGAATATCTCAACGTGTCTTCTCCTTTCAGGAGGATGGCCTCACAATTTTTCAACAGGCTTGGGCAAGTTGGCTTGGGAGTCGCTCTCGTCGGAGGAGTCGTAAATTCTGCTTTGTACAATGGTAATTATCTTATCAAATTAAGAAAAAATTTCAAATAAAAATAATATATACATATGCATAAACCTTTTATCAAGTTAGGGAAACTTCTATCAATCATTATCTAGCATGATAACAAAAGAGCTCAGAACTTCGACACGTTTTTATCAATATTGTACAATTTGGCAGTAACACCTTCCTTCTAGGTCTATTTTTCACTAACTTTATTAGACTTGAACAACAGTTCTTAAATTTTTTATATTTCTGGCTTTATTCACATGGGGGTTGGTATGGGTGGCTGGTATCGAGGAGACCGATCTAACCTAGGGACAGATATGGCCATTCAGAAGGGGAGACTGGCAGGCAACTGATGTTTAGTTTAGTCGCTAGATACTTTTTCTGCACGTAGGCGGCTGATGGGACATTGCACAGTATGGTGCCAACACAGTTCATACTGTATTGAGCAGATTGCTCCCTATGTCACTTGCTTTCATATACCTCCTTTAAAACTTTTCAAAAATGGATAGAAATGATAAATGTTTTGATAATGACATGAATTTGATTAGTTCAAACATATCCCACACATTGGAACAACAGCGACCGTGATTATGTGTATGCAGTTAAAAAAGAAAATGTGAGGCAAAATTGAAGTGAACTCACATCACTCTTCTTTTTTTTTTAAATATTATTTATTTTTTGTTTTATCGTATCCAATCCTAATTTTGTGGAACTCCATAGTGAGTTGATCGTAAAGAAATAATTTATTTATTTTATTTCTTAGAAATCAACCTACTTTTACTTGTTTTTCATCTAATTAAATGTCAAAGAGTTACAGCTTTTAACTCATCCATTATAAAAATATGACAGAATCAAACGTCTAGGTCTTTAAACCGCTTGGTAGAGGATTGAGAATTGATGGAGGTGAGGTGATTGAATTCATTCACCTTTATATATACATTTTTTTTTTATCTCACCAGTATCATGTATGCTCTCTCACACCAATCACCTTCATGTGAACCAAGCCATTCTGTCACGAGTGTATATAAAAAAAAATCCTTTGTATTATATTTATTTTTTTATATTATAGAAGTGAGTGTTAAAAACTTTGGATATAGTTAATATCCGTTTTAATTTTCCTTTGTTTTTGTTTTTAGTTGATGGAGGACATAGGGCTGTAATTTTTGATAGATTCACTGGTGTCAAAAACCAAGTTGTAGGCGAGGGTACACACTTTTTTATCCCTTGGATTCAACGGCCGATTATTTTTGATATCAGATCCAGGCCAAGGAACATCCCGACAGTAACAGGCTCGAAAGGTATAGAAATTTAATTTTTCTCTGACTGTTTGATAGATAAATCACTCAAAATTTTTAGATCTCCAGAATGTCAACATCACGCTTAGAATCCTGTTTAGGCCAGTGCCAGATCAATTGCCAAAAATATACACGATCCTTGGTGTAGATTATGATGAAAGAGTTTTACCTTCAATTACAACAGAAGTTCTCAAAGCCGTTGTGGTAAGATTAAAAAAAAAAAAAAAAAGATCAGATAAATGTTTATTTTGAATTGAACAATGTAAAAAATTTTCTGTTGTTTTTACATTTTAGGCTCAGTTTGATGCTGGTGAACTTATTACCCAAAGAGAGTTAGTCTCGCAGAAAGTTAGTGATGAACTGACAGAAAGAGCAGCTCAATTTGGTGTCATACTAGATGACATAGCTCTTGTAAGTATTTCATGATATTTCATTGTTATTATAAAATATTAATTTTTTTTTTAAATTTAGACACATTTAACCTTTGGAAAAGAATTCACACATGCTGTGGAGTTGAAGCAGGTAGCCCAGCAAGAAGCAGAAAGAGCTAGGTTCCTTGTAGAAAAGGTGAGATTTAAAAAAATTAAAAGTGAAACCCCACAAAAATAAAAAATAAAAAAATATTTTATTAGGCTGAACAACAAAAACAAGCGGCTGTCATTACTGCTGAGGGTGATGCCCAGGCAGCCCTTCTCCTTGCAAAGTCTTTCCAGGATGCTGGTGAAGGTCTGGTGGAGCTTAGAAAAATTGAGGCAGCTGAAGACATTGCTTATCAGCTGTCGAGGTCAAGACAAGTCTCGTATCTACCCCCAGGGCAGAACGTGCTTCTAAATCTTCCAACACAGTAATCCAAAGTTGTGATGAGAGGACTGTAGTCAAAAGCCACCTAACTAACTGTACAGATAGTTTCTCATTCTGTCAGGTGTCACTGCAGAAGCATCAACAAAGCATTTCTTTATTTCATTTAGCATTTTGTTATTAAAAATATAATGTTTAAAAATACATAAACCATTTGTTATAAGCAAAATCATTTCAACCTTTTACCTATTTACTATTATCTGTTAAGAGTTAAAAAAGAAATTCGTTCGATGTGGTAAGCAACTCTAACCTTACTCCTTCATTTGGGTGTTGGTGTTTTCTCTATTGCAAAATTTTCAACAATTTCTGTAGTTGATTTACTGTTAAGTCTGCCAGCCAGTGTGATAGTGTGCTCTGTTCCAACTAATAGCACATTCCGGGGTCTGCCAGCTGGTGTGATAGTGTGCTCTGTTCCAACTAATAGCACATTATGTGGTTTGCTAGCTGGTGTGGTA
>CM077099.1:28947544-28975473 GCA_039619505.1 Cimex hemipterus
ATGTGGTTTGCTAGCTGGTGTGGTAGTGTACTATGTTCCAACTAATACCACATTATGTGGTTTGCTAGCTGGTGTGGTGGTGTGCTATGTTCCAACTAATAGCACATTATGTGGTTTGCTAGCTGGTGTGGTGGTGTGCCCTGTTCCAACTAACGGTGAACTAGCTTCCTAAGGTCTAGCAATTTATAGTTTATGTGTAGCAATCTTTACGACTAAATGCTGACACTACTGTTCAGTTATTTTTTCTTTTTTTTGTCAACAATGTCCTTCAATGGTGGCCAATGTACTCAAAAGACAATGGTGTACAGTTGCTGGGCTGTTATTCTCTTCTGTTTGATAAGAATGACTCAGATGGAATTTTCCAGGAGACATTTGTGTACACAGCTTTTTGTGAACCTACTGTATGGTCTGTAGGGTGATGTACCTATAATGTGGCATTATCGATGATCTTGTCTATTCTTGCTGTTTTGGTTAGGACCAAATTATTTCAATTCTTGTTGGTTGGATCTTGTTTGCGATTATTGGGTGTTTGCGCCATATGATTTAGAGAGCTTGAATGATTGCCACCATTCCTTATAGGGACCAGATGGGCAGTTAGTACTTTAGTAGCCTTTTATTTGGAACTTACATTCTGCTTAAGGCTCGATCACTGACACCAGCACAGGTCTTTCAAGGTGTTGTGGTATCTCTTCTGGCGAGTAGGATATATGGTTTTGGTTTTTGACTGAGGTTTGTGGTTGCAGATTAATTATGTAAGAGGATAGTTGTGTGTTCTACAGCCGGCTGCGAATCAAAGATTTATTCTTATATGTAAATAATAATCGATTTCACACAAATAGTATGTACACCGCAGCATACATACTGACTATCGGCAGATTCGACAAAATATATCTTTGTTACTTACACACATACAAAAGTACAAAATACAAATACAATAATAGTTTTTACATTTTTACTTTTTTATATTTGTCGTCTTGCATACTTCCGGCCGCTACGGGTACAAAGATAGGTACAAGACCTGGGCCTCGTGATTTCTTCGGTGAAGGTGTGCGGTATCGGGTTGGGTTCTATTTCCGTTTGGTACACCGGGCAAATTTCGAGTGCCCCCGTTGCCGGATGGCTGTACGCGGCACGGTGGTTCGACCTGGCATCTACTTCAGAATTATTTGTGCTCAAGGAATAATGCGAATCAGTTGTGACAGACGATTCCTCATCACTGAAGAACCTGTTGATAACAGTGAAATTGTCCAAATTCCTGGAAAAAACAAAAAATCGTGTATTGATACAATTAAAAAGATATATATGTCAAGTAGTTAAAATTTTTGATGCACATGCATACACACAAGACCTCATGACAAATAGAGGAGTGCAGGTATAATGGTTGAAATTTTACAGGAAATAAATAAACAGCTTCCTGCTTCCAAGTCTCACAAAATATCTCGGCCCCCTTACCTTAAAAAGGGTGACCTATAAGGTGCTAAATATAAAATAAAATATTGAAAATGAGAATTAGAGGAATACAAACAGGATAAATAAATATTATTGAAAACAAAGGTTTATTTTAATATATCATTCATAAATTAAATTCTATGATTTTCGGGACTCTTCGATGCCCCATACAAGTCCTTATAATCGAATTGGTCAAAAAAGATGGAAAGTACTTCATTGCACACTTGATTTTGTGGACTATAATATTTTGATGGATGGTGTGCGAATTGTTCAACAATTTTCCCATTTTTGATCATCTTGATTAGCTTTTTTTCTCGATACACAATCACTCTAATAAATACATTCGTACCTATATACATCGATCGCACTGTTTGGTAGATGGAGTACTGTACTCTTCCATGTACCTATCCCCTAGAATAAAACTAATCTAGATTGGGATCGTTGGGGTATTTTTATAAAATTTCCGCCATCCGTCCAAGTCATACAGACAAGCTGAGAGGCGATGGTGAAGCTACTTCGCCATCAGCCCCTCCCCATTCACACTAATAAATACATTCCCTCATACAAAACACAGAAACACAAAACACATATTTTGAAGGATATATATATAATAAAAATTCCTCTAAAAAGCGGAACAAGGGACTCCAAACTCGAGGACTCTTCTTAAATTGCTAAAGCATTGCTACACGCTCCCTGTCTGGAGCAAAGGCTTGACACACCTTTATTGTGTGGGACACATCGAGCAGCCTTTCTCGGCATAAGGAAAGCTTTGGGCGGGCTTTGGCCCAAAAGCAGGTGCCCGTGTGTCAACCGGGTACGGCCAATCCTCAGTCGGGTGAAGACGATCACTCGTCTCCTGTTCTGGAAATTGATTCGCCTATTCTCATTAAATGAAGCCCCAGACCTTTAAACTATCTGGAATCCGTATGATGTAGGAGCGATAAAAACCCGCAAAATTAGCTTCGGCCAAAATTGATTGTGATGACTGACATGAGTCAATACGCAAAAATTTTTAAGTGAATTTACTCCTCATAAAAAAACCACCAATAAGAATTTTTATCTTTTTATTCATAGTACTCTTGTATTAAATAATTCACATTGAAAATGTTTTGAACGAGAACTAATTATTACAGATTTTAAAAAGCTTGGTTTCAAAAAAAGGGACCGGGTCTGTTGTAGAGTCCATTTCATTAAATCGGGAAATTTTTTTGATGTTTCAAATGGTCAACTGATAAAATAATAGTTGTGCACAGTTTGAACGATTAAAACAATTACCGGGGGGGGGGGCTCCGCTACGTTTGAGGAGTTGTCACGGTGCTCATAAGGTAACGGTCCCAGGTTCGAATCCAGGGGCCCTGCATCCGAACCCGACATACTTAAAAAAGGAATTTTTTACAAAAAACAGACACCTCATGGATTGGTGTGATTTCTGCTGTTGCGAAGTAAAAAATAGTAATAAGATTGCAATTTTTCCGAGCGTTTTGCTGGAATAAATTGGCCCAGTTTTTAAATGTTTTCTGGTTTTCTCTGGTCCCAGTTACATTGAAACAAAGGAGCAAATCGTACCAAAATATATACCCCAGGGTCGATATGACCTCTGCTGTTGCGAACTCTCATTAAAAAAAAAAAGTTGGAATTGATTTGGTTTTAAATTAAGCAAAGTTCTTGTTAGATATTTGCCCCAAAGAAATTGTAAAAGTTCAGTTTTATTATTTCGAAATCTCTTCACCACATATTACCTGAACTTGGGAAGAGAAACAACATTAAAAGTCGTCAAATATAACTTCGATAATTTGTCCCTCTAAAGAATTGCGGAACGAAACTTACCTTGGGCAGTACCCAGTTAAATTGGGAAACGACTTAATCCACGACGTCAGCATAACAATTAAAAAAAGGATAAGGAATTCGAAAACGTAATATTTGTCAACGAATTCCCTCACCAATCTTTCCGTGGGATGTTCCAATTTGTAATGCATTTCTAAGATCGCATGTAATCACACAGGGTTGTCCATCTAGCCCTAGAAATATATTTCAACTATCTGTTAGAACCGTTACCAATAATAGAAAACACTTTTAACTATTTATTTCCTCTTGAACATATGTTAGCTTTTCTTCGAAAATTTTCACATGAAGAACATTGAATAGTCTTCCGCGTTTTTTAAATTGACGGATTGAAACCTTGAAAATCTTTTCCTCCTTTGGGCTTCTGGCGAGGGTCAGAATAAATGCAAATTTATTCGTGTTTGTATTGCATCGAGGCGTCTGAATTGTATAACTTTCCCCTTTCTAAATAATTGGAATAATAAAACTGTCTGGATTGTTTTCATACCGAGGATATAATTTTCTTTTCATTAAAGAATTCAGATTTCTATGTGTATTCTGTCATAAAGAAACTTAATCTTTCTGGCCAAACACACAATCTCAACTAAAAAATTAAATTATTATAAAGCAGTAAAAGATTTTGATTCTCAAATTTAATATTTTATTACAATGTGCAATTTCTAGTTACAACATGTCATTTGCGGAGAGACAGACATATATACAACGATTTTACACGTTTACACCGAGGGGAGAAAATAATCAATATCATTATCCCACTTTGCTTCACTAATGAAAGTTCACTTCCACTTAAGACGTCTTATAAAATTGTAGTGATGGTTCTATTCTATTATTAGGCAAGGCTTGGGCAAAGCTATCTGCGTAGCGGTGGGGTTGTTGTGAAAGTTGGCAAATTTGTAGGAATTAATTTTTGAATAAATGGGATTTTAAGGACATCGTGGAGGTTTTAGTATTGGACATATAATTCATGGAGCATTTATAATTGGTCTGACGACTTGAGACTGAACGGCTTGATGATGTTGGATATTGGGTGGCTGTGTTCCCGGCCACACTTACCCGACGCAACGCCATGCGATGCTACAGGACGCAAATCCAAAGTCGAATTACATCAGATTATATTAATCTGCCTGATGCCACGCATCGCTACCCTACCCTACGTTACGCAATCCCCACTGTCCAGATTTTCGTCGTGTAGCATCGAGTACAGTCGAAGACAAAAGAACCGGACACTCTTACTTTTATTAACTATACAATAATAAATAAATAAATTATATAAACCGAATCAACCGATATCAAAAATTCGTTAGTTTTTATTTAAAAAAAATGAATGATTTACTAAATAATTGATCAGAACACCGGAATACTATTTTTTGATATTGTAATTTATTACCCGGTTTATCGTAAAATTTAACTAACAATTTTCTTCGTGGTTTTGCTCAAAATAATGCATTAAGAACAATAAGGAGTTGTGATTGCGGTACTGATTTGTGAAACGCGCTGTGTACGTACGTGGCGTGCGCTTGACGTCGCACCCTACCAAAGCGTGACAAGGCATCGGGTAGCGTTGCATCGGGCAAGTATGTTCCCGGCTTTACCGATGCCCCACAGTTCTATTCCGTATGTACCAATTGGTTGAAGCTGCATTTTGTGAAAGTTTGTTTTTCGTCCATGTCTTCGATTGCCGCCCCATAAGTTTGTAGAGTAGCCCGTAGCGTCAACTTGGTTTAATCATGTTTGCTGATTCAACGTTGAGCGTGAGTGTAGGTGATGCCCATGCAGCCGGATGTAGGTAGAGGAACAATGTTGTAGTGAGTTGTCTAACCAATCTGTGCTATATGCATGACATGTCTCTGCAGATCCTCGGCAAAAAACCGCAGGATCCGAGTAGGATAGTGCAGCTGTGTCATCGACAAAAGATACAATGAGGATGGTAGGTGAATGGGAACATCTAAAATATAACGAATACGTAATATAATAAAAATACTTTATTTCCAATCATAGATTACGGTTTACAAGCTTTTTTACGCAAGTCTGTGCAAGAAGGACAGTATCCATTTGCCGGATGTCTTTGAACATCAAAGGAGAGAAATAAAATTGCAATAATAAAAAAAAAAAAAAAACATAATTAATTGAAACCGACAAGAAATTTAATTTAACTACGGATAATTAACTTAAATTTGAATTTACAATAAATTAATTAAGGTTTTTAGTTGAGATGAAAAAAAGTTAATGTCTCGAGCGGGATTCGAACCCACGATCTTCTGCTGCTCTACGACTTGAACTATCGTCTTCAACCTCACCTTATGAGTTTTCCCTCCTTTTGCCACTTTTGACGTTGAGATAGGAAGTTGATGTCCGAGTGGATCGAAGTCACGATAGCTCAAGTGGTAGGGCAGCGGCGTATCTAGCCGAAGATCGTGGGTTCGAATCGCGCTCGTGCCATTAACTTTCGTTCAGCTCAACTAAAAACCTTAATTAACTCTAATGTATTAATTTGTCAAGCGGACCACGGAATTAGGGAATTAAATTTGAATCTTTATATAATAGAACAAAGCGCATAAAAAATGAGCACTTTAGAGAAGAGTAATTAATTTATTATTAAAAGTTATTAGAAATTAAATTCCTGTTCATATCTATACAGCTTAAAGACCATAATCTTTGATTTCTGGAGGTTTACCCAAAATTCCATTGCTCGCAATCTCCAGGATCTTATTATTCTTCTGGAGACTCGCGACACTATCTGCCATCAATACAATGTAATCTGCATACAGTAAAATTTTAATGACAGTATCCCAACGCGAATTCCACATTTCAAAATTTCTGAACAGCAGGTCGTCTACAAAGAGGGCAAAAAGAAGAGGGCTCAGTAAAGAACCTTGTCTTACACCACTCTGTACCCTGAAATATTCCCCTACTGTACTCCCGCTGCCAGAGATATTCGTGCGGTGTAATATGATCCTCTTCGAAGAAAGAGCAATAAAATATATTAAATAAACGTGGAAAAATATTGAATAGAAAAATCACCCAAAACAACAAAAAGAAAAACGCAAAACTGAATTAAAAAATTCCACAATTTTTCAGTTAATCAGGAAATGTTTGTACTTAGGAAATACAATAAAAACAAAGGTTTTTTTTGTATAAAGAATGTTTAATTGCGTAATAAATGTAAATAAACAACACTGTTATTATACAATTTCTCACGCACATAATCTCTCCGATTAACTTCAACAACGAATGTTAACATGTAAAATACATTCTCTCTTTATCCAAAACCCTTTTTATTTTGTTAATACTTGACTTGCAAACTAAATTAACTTCGCAATCAAAACTTATATTAAAATTATTGCATCGAACTGTCGAAACACTGCGTGCTTGCAATTTTTAAGACGAACCTTTTATTTTTCTCTCTCTTTCACTACGCTTACAATTATTACACTTTCGCTCTACAATTGACATTACGCGACCATCGCTGAACTTCTTCCAGTCGAACTGAAAGATCAATTTTAAAGGAGAATAATATTTCAAACAAAACTGATTCGCTTATATAAAATGGCAATTACAATACCGAACTCACTTCGTTTGAAGTTAGGAGGAAAGTGACTTTTATTAAAAATTTTATTTTTTTTAAAAATTACATTGTCGTTAAATAGTTTCTAAAACAACTATAATGCAAAAAGGGTCAATTAGCTTTTAAATATTGTTAATCCAAAATGAAAATGAATTGTGAAAAGCCAGGATTCTTGGACTTTCTAAGCTCAAAAGTATCGAAAGCAAATTGTACATCATGGTTGATTAAGTTCAATCACAATATCATTGTCATAATTATAAAAGCTCGAATATGATATATTTTAATATGTTTGAATGTTTTCTTGTTAATTAAATATATATTAAAACCGTTTATGTACAGGATAATACTTCTTTCACTAATTTTTTTTGTATTCGTCTTAAATATTATAAAAAATTACTTTTAATAACAGAATTAGGCATTTTTATGAGCTGTACTTTGAATTTTTTTTCAAATTCTAGTGACTATCAAGGCCAAAGTTTCATGATGATTATAGTAAGCTTGTAACAGGTATTGTAAATTGATTTATTAAAAAACGTTTTGTCTTTTTTTTTTCCAGGCCAACGGATTTAAGCCGGCCAGAGCTCACTGTATGGAACAAACGCTTCATTTTATTCTTAATTTAAATTTTTAAAAATCGCCTATTACAACTTCTGGAAAAAAAAATTTTCTCCCTCTAAAAAACTACTTCGCTTGAAATTCTCTTGTTTAATGTATAAAATATTTTATTAGATTGTCTCATTTCCTTATATTGACACTTAATCGAATGGCTTCAACTATTCATACCGACGCCCCAAATTCCTCTGGCTCCTGAATATTTAAACTTTAAAATTTAACAAATTCAACAACTACCGAGGTAAAAATCTATTAGGAAATGTTCAAATAAAAAAAAAAAAAAAAACCGTCCAAAGCCTTTCGGTTCGTTTAACATTGAAAATAGAAATTATTAAAGTTCTTGGAATTTGCCCAGTTTATTTAGACGGAGGAGGATAATCAATTGCCTGTGACAAATATAAATAATTCTCCGGTTTTACCCTCGGAAACTCACAAAATTTGTGAACATTCAAAGCAATTTCGCTATTAGCATTAATTATAAATTCATCGCGCTTTTTATTTTGAGAAAGCAACTGCCCCTTTCTACAGAGATTTATTTTTTTAAAAACAACTAGTAATTAATTAATAACAAAAACTAATTGCAAACGCACTGCATGAAGATTAATTTCGTCTAAACATATTAATTTTTTTTTTAAATTTAAATGTAATGTGCATCTAGGCCATTTCGAAGATGAAGTTCTATAATGTTATTGCTCGTTTTGACAGTCAACAATTTTTCAATTCTCAATATTGAATTAAAAATAAAATTTTGAGAATCATAAACAATTAAAGAGGCTCTTTTTTTTTTCAAAAACTTTGTCTGGATGTTATTATTTTTTCAAAATAAAAGGCAAACCTGTGCATGCAAAAATGCCACTCCTTTAAAATTAGCTATATACAATTTATCTAAAAACAAAATATAAATTGTTTATTATGTACAATAATAAAAACAACGTATTAAAAGATATTACTAAAAAAAAAAAATAAAAAAAAAAAATGGTAAAAGCCTTTACTATTCCATATTGCCAGCTATTTTACACAACGATACAAGTTTCAATTCCTCACTTAATTTAAAATTTAGGAAGATTTTACAAATTTACGACATTCACACATGTAATACGTGCACTGATAGGAACATCATCTTATTCCGAGTTTTCTTTCTTTTTTTTTTTATTTCTCTTTAAATTTTAATCAAAAGAAAACATGAATCGGGCCGATTAAGCCGGTTGTTGATTCAAAAGTCCATGGATATGTTCCTATACCCGCAATTTTTTTGTATTCGTAAACATCTGTTTTGAACACATAAAAAAACACCACACTTATACAAAATGTATTTACAAAATGAAGAAATCAATTCTAAAATGTGGATTTGGGGAGTCTAAAATTGGTTAATAATCAAGAAAAGCAGCCGGCCAATAAGTCTCCTGAGCGAAACTCCTTCAAATTGTCGAAATAGTTACAAAATAATCAAGCCTGCCTAAGGCAGTATCGAACTTTTCGATATAGTGCAAAGATAAAATGGAAGATTAGAATGAAATTTTATTAATGTTAATTTTTATTATAGCTAACGACGTTACCACCGTAAACCTAAGGGTTGAAGAGTAAACTATAATAGCGAGTAAACATTTATTTCTGCGCGGGGGGGTTGTTAAGCTTTTTGATATGAGATATGAAAATCGTCTAAATTTTGAAGCAAAAACCCAACAAAATCTTTTTTAAAAGATAAACTAAGCGCCGAAGTCTACATTTCATGATCAAAGCGGTCGATCCTCTGTCTGGATAGTGGCCCCGCCTGTTCTCGCTTGTTTTTACTTGTTTTCGTACTCGTTTCGGTTTTACGCCACTTTTAACCTCGCCGAAGACGAAAACAATTAAAAACCGACGGAACTGGCGAACCCAGAGAGGTGATCAACAGCGATTATTTTTCAGATTACGAGTGGAATTTTATTAACATATCTTGATTGTTCTACGGTGTAAAAAAACTTTCGCCTGGGCCTTTGCCCATCCGATTTTCAACCTCCTTGAATTTTCAAGGCTGATAAAAATCCAAAGCTTAACAGTTAAAAAAAGTGCTTAATTGAAATGTTACTTATATCATATTTTTATTTCGTGCTGCTTTGTAGCATGGAATCGAATCAATATCAAAAATACAAAATGCAATTTTGATGATTCATTGCAACTTATACGATTATCCAGAAAGAGAAAAAAAATCGTGAAAAATATTAATATTCAAAGTTGACAACTTTGAAGAAAAGTGATAAAAAAGAAAACTACTTGGTCATCAAATTAAAATTCCTTTTAATGAAAGCCCTTATGATCATGGGCACTAAAGACTCAGCTATGAATCAAAACTGAGACCATAAATTTGCCGAGCACGAAGTTGTTCGGAAACAAGTACATCAAGGCACTTTTTGAAACAAATAAAAAATTATAAAGTTTATTGATTTTTAAATTTCTTTTTTTTCTGATTTCGAAGATGCTCTTTGTTTTTGGGTTTGCTTAACAGTAAATATTTACATATTGAGTCATTGTTTCGATTCAATGATTACGATCGAATTTTGATCCATGTTTTAAAATGGAAATTAAAGATTCCGAAAAATAAAAAACACTAAATTATAAATTTTTTCCCACGTATAAAATAATATATAAAGAAAAATTTATAATTTACATCTACTGGTCAGTTTTAATACAGTAAGAAATTAAATATTCTTAAAAATACGTGTCGTTTAAAGACTCTCAATAAACATTTTGAATATAATAATAATTAATATATTTAATTGAATCCGATCTCTAGGCCAATAACTAATACATACAAGGGGACGGCTTGAACACTAATCTAAAATGTTGTGCGATAACGGCGTAATTATTTTTGATAGCTTTATCTATTTTTTCATGAAAAATCCTTAATCTAATTATTATGTCGATTTATTGCAAAACTAATAATTATTGAAACGACTGTAATTCGATTTGGACGCGGTTACTGCGTGATAAATAAATTCGGAGCAGTTCAAAATTTTCGTCTCGGGTCGGACTGTTCTATCTGCCGTTCTGGAGACACGATTAAGCCCGATCCGGTCTTCAGAAGATGGGCTTTTCCAATATGAAAGGCACATAGAACAGGCGGACCGGAACGATCGATTTTGCGACTTGCCGAATCAGGAGTTTGCCGCTTGCTTTTCTTTGATAAACAGATAAACTCGGGAGCCGATCGATGTGCCATATTCTTATTATTCAGAGGGGAGGACAATTAAAACAAGGAGCACTTTCTGCCTCACTTTGGGTAAACACAGCCCGGTATAGTTGTACTATATTGCTAGTGAAGGCTCGTTGATAAGGCGGAAGTCGGCTGAGAATTTCAAAGGCCGACTTGTTCGTTTTTGTCCAGACTCAGACAGGTCGACAGGAAGTTTTCCATGGACATGTAAGAGTGTTCCAGAACTCCACTCAGCTCGTGTCCTTCGTCGCCGTAACTCTGAAACGAACGGATCAATGCGGGTTTAAAGTCGGAACGGGAAGTTTATCCGATTTTTACCTGATATCTGAAGAGGATTCCTTGCTGAGTCAGAGCTTTGGCGAGGCTTAGCGAGTGGACGTAAGGAACGCTTATGTCTGCGAGGCCGTGGATGAGGAAAAGCGATCCGGCCTCGATGTGCCTACTCCTTTGAATCGCGTCGTTTTCCACGTACTCCTTGTACGTTTCAGAAGGCTGGCCGAGCAGTCTTTCTGTGAACGCTGAATCTGCAAACAAGACGCCCAAATTTGGTTCGATATGTGCACCGTTAATGTCACGTTACTCACTGTAAAAAAGCCAGTCGGTTATCGGCGATATGGCGATACCACACTTGACGATGTGGTGCTGTGAACTGAGAATCATGGACGTCACGTATCCACCGTATCCTCGCCCCCAAACGGCTACTCTCTCTCTATCCAGAAACTTGAGCGTATCGATTAAATACCTGAAACAGAAGTTTAAAGCGGTAAAATACCTATTTATTCAAAGAATATGACCATTCATGTCAAGTTGTAATATTTAAACAGAATAACAATACTCTGGTCGTTTCTGGTCATTTTAACCAGCCCTTGGCATCTCCTTGGCCGGTTTGATGTAAGCGTTTTTACATCTTCAGTGCTGCAGTTTTTGTAAATGATGGTTCTACTCATAGATTTATTGTATATAAACTTCCGGATTCCAAGCATTAAAGAACAATAATTGTATTTATAACTAATGAATAGAGCCGAAGATAATTTTAGGAAGGGTGCATATACAGGCACTCCAAGAAGCCAGCTCAGCCGCAACCAACAAGCACGAGAAGAGGATTATGTTATATATACTTTATATGTATTCTCCTTTATGGCAAATCTATTAGCAAACGGAGCTGTATTATGATGTAGGACGGGATGCCGAGATTTAAGCATAAGTATGGATCGGTAGTATGGTACCTTATGACGGTGATGTAGTCTTGGATTTGCACACCGGCGAACCTCATATTTACGAAGTTACTCCCTTCGTCAATAACGTCCATTTTAATATAAACAACGTCGAACTGGCTCGACATGTAAGTTCCCCAGTCGATCGAGAACATTTCGCTCACCAGAGGCGCGCCAGGTTTCCCGTTTCTGAAAATACATAAACGGTGAGTACATTCAGAAAGGGCGAAATATCTCAGGTACTTACACTTCGACCAAAACCGGGAATGCGGCATCTCTCAGCTCTTCTCTCCAGCTCGGGGGAAGGAGTAGCTGAGCGGTGGCTTTGCCCTGTCCGTGCGGGAGCGGCACGTGGAAAGTCCTCTGCAACGGCAGCGCCAAAGTCGACAGCTTGGGGCCGTACTTGGGCCTCGTCGTGTAGAGCTTCTCGATGAGGATGGTGTGGTTGAACCACGTGTGCACCCCTGCGAGGGGGAGGCCGGGGCCCAGGCATTCGACGATGTACCGCGATATGCCTTCTGCAAAGTGAGGTCTAGTTAGTGTCCGACCTGGTTTACTCTTCGATCCGTCTTACTCGTGTACGGAGGGGGTGGCAGATAAGCGTTGAAATAGCTACAGTTGTCGTAGCGGTGAGTCGAGTGATCACAGGTCACGCACATCGGAGTCGCCTTGCTCAGAGGTGCACGGCCGTTTTTGGGGTTTTTCACAACGTACAGATGCCTCTGACCGGCCTTTTCGCCATCAGTCCCCAAATAATATCTAACATTAAAAACAAATATTCGTAATTGGCACAAAATAACAATGATCTTTAAAATTATGATTTTGTTTGTTTCAAATTTATTTATAAAATTTGCAAGATGAATGGAAACAACTCAACATACAACTAATTCAAAACTTTTGAACTGTTATTAAAAGATGTAAGTTACTTACACAACGTTGTTCACATAGTCCCAGGCAAGTATGCTTGTGACCTGATACTTGCCGTGGGAAATGACGCTTATCCTCTGCTCCTCCGAGAGGGTCACCTCTTTGATGTGGGTGAACTTTCCCGTTTCGCCTTCTTGGATCCTCGACATCAGCAGGAAGCTGCCCCCATCTTCGGAAAACACCGGATGCCCTTTGATGCTCACCCAGCCGTTCTCCGGTGCCCGCTCAGCGTGGGTCTGCAAAGAGGCGAATCGTTCGGTTTAATTATATTGATTTTATCGATTGCAATGGCAAACCTTACCTCAGCGCATTTCCAGTCGGGAGACTTGCAGATACTTACTAAGCTAAGATTCTGAGGCCTGTTTAACCAGACGGTAACGATTTCTTCGTTCCTGTGGTTAACCCAGCCAGCAGACGTAAGATAATATTCTCTGTAACAAATAACACTTTAATCATCGGACGTTGTTATTGAAATAGGATTAACAACATTTTAACAGGTACGTTACAACGGAAAGTACAGTTCATGACAATACCATAATAATATTATTTTTATAGAATGCCATAAAATAAACTTTTTTACTTGCTTGATCTATAGCTTGTTTTTCCAACAAGCAAATATATTTATCAAAATTAATTTCTTAGCGGGAAGATAATCTGATTGAATTTAATAAAATTTAAAAATGTCATTCAATTACCCAATATGACAGTTTAATAAAGAACTGCAGTATAATTTTATTTATCTATAAACACGTTCTTATTGACAAATAATGTTATGCCACTTATAAAATTTTTTAAAAGACTTATTTCCGAATATTTCATAACTGTGTTAAATTGAAAGCTGGAGGGTCCAGTTGGCGAATGGTTAAGGAATCTGACTCTCCTATTTGATACAGTAGACGGTTCTGGGTTCGAATTTTGGAATTTTATTACATATTAATTTAAAAAAGTAAAGTTCTAACACCATGGCCGCGGCGCCAAACACCATTTTTCCCATTCGGTCAATGAAATCGAAGTAATAATTTACAATAAATATTTGTATTTACAATCAATTTTAAGAGTGGCTAAAACACGTCTGCCGAAGGTTAAATTTTTTTGATTATATTATAATTTAATTTATTTTACAGTTGTAATATCAAATATGTTTTTAATAAACATAAATACGAGATGAATGCAAGAGTCTGGTTTTCTTTAAGTGCATTTGGTTCGCTTACGCCGGGGCTTTCTAAACTTCAATCAAAGTATTTCTCTTACAAACACTTTGAGTTAGTAGAAATACTTTGATTGAAGATAAAAAATATTTTTTGCAATGTATAAATTCTATTTTTTCCGCATCCTACATGTTTTGTTAAATTTAAACAATGCTTGTAAATCCCAGGCCCTGAAGATGATCTCAGTAAAGATCGATGGAACAAAGCTCAACAAAAAGTAGCTACCCGTACACTACGTAGCTTACAAAGACTAGCAAACCTATGTATCACAGGGGCAATGAAAACAACCCCTACAAATGCACTAGATACCCTGCTAAACCTACCACCACTAGAAATATTCATACAGGGAGAGGCTAGGAAAAGCTCATTCAGGCTCCAAAAACAATTAAATTGGAAAGGAACCAAACAATTCGGGCACACAACCATAATTAACAAAATCAGACAGCCATTACTAGAATTGGGGACTGACTACATGGTCCCGGAAACAATCTTCACGACCTCCTACAAAATCTCAACAGACTACAAAGGAGAGGAAGAACACAGGAGAACATCGGATACAATGATATGGTATACGGATGGCTCCAAAACAACTGAAGGAACCGGATCAGGTGTTTTCTGTACAAGCCCAAAATATGAGCAATCAAACTCACTAGGTAAGTACACCTCGATCTTTCAAGCAGAAATACACGCTATCAATGCTTGTTCTCTGGAAAATTTAAAAAGAGGTTACACTGACAAAAAAAATCATCATAGGATCAGACAGCCAAGCAGCTATCAAAGCACTGGCATGTACAAAGATTATATCAAAATTAGTCAGTGAATGCATCCAAAATATCCAAAACCTGGGAAAACACAACAAGGTAACGGTATCCTGGGTGCCAGGGCACAGGGGAATTTTGGGTAATGAAGAAGCAGACAGACTGGCCAGAGGAGGATCCGCAAGACCATACATAGGCCCCGAGCCTATCCTTGGGATATCCAAACCAAACTTAGAATCCTCTATCGCAGAATGGATCCAAATAAAACAAAGAGAAAAGTGGATAAACTCTAGCAGTGCTAGACACAGTAAACTCATGATAAAACAACCCTCACCAAAACTGGCAAAAACACTGCTACAACTGGAGAGGGCAAATCTCAGAGCAGTGGTAGGACTACTAACCGGCCACTGGCATCTGAGAAAACATCTACAAAACATGGGCATATATAATAGTGATCCAATTTGCAGACTATGTAATGAGGAGGAGGAAACAGCCACTCATATCATCTTCGAATGAGGAGCAACGGCTCAATGGAGATTCAATCTGACGCACAAAAATGGCTCAGAGAACCACATTGAAGCAATAACAGTCAATGACTTGATACTTCTGAGAAAAAGGATCGAGTCTATTGACTAAACTAAAGAACTAGGAAGGTACAATAAGCCAGAAGGCTGCAGTGCCTGGGGCACACAAACCCCACCTCCTAGTACCTTTGCCACCATTGATCCATTCATCCATCCAGTAAAGATCGAAACGTCGGCACGATAAGGAAAATGTTTTTTGAAACCTCATCACACCATATCGTATGTGAGGATTTCTGAATAATCAAATTATTAATTGTATCATTAAATCGCGACCATTTTCATAATATCATGATGATTACGATATGACTAACCTTCAGCCCTGATTCAACGTACAGAAGTGAATCTGTGTCGTTGTTGTGGTTTCCCACATCCTCTATTAATTAACGTCAATGTCAAAGTGGTCAACATTTTCAGTGATGAAGAACCGCAATCCTATTATATACTATATAGTCTATAATATACTACTGTGGTATCAGGTATTTTTATTAAAAATGCTTGAGTATTTCTTTGGAAGGGAAGAATATTACAACTTTAGACGATGATGACAAAGTAGTCGTATTTAAAAGAACGATCCAGTCTTGGGGTGAAAATATTAAGAAGGAAGAATTGGAGTGTTTTCCTGTGTTAAATGTTTTAGTTTTTTTTAAAGAAAACAAACTGGTGCTTGCATACGTTGATTTATAAAATATGACTTCGAAGTTAAGAGATGTCCATTCAGCACTACTTCCCAACAGCTCGAGCTATAATCCTGCTAGACCATGAATGGGCCATCAAACTGTTTTCCTTTTCAATCTTCCAGTGAACACGAATGTTTGATATACGCCAGACTCCATCTTGAAATCTACCACCGAGTCTGGTATTTGGCTGATTTTTAGCTTCCTCTGGATAGCAACAAATTTCAACCGTTCGTTGTCAAAGCAAAACGTGTTCTTCCATTTCGCACAACTTAGTAATGTGAATCCGGATTTTCTATCTATACAGCTATCAAAACTAAGTACCGAAGCTGTCTAGTTGCTATACCTGATATCCGTATCGAACGATCAAAAAATTATAACAAACATGATTGTGCAACCTCACTTTTCCTATTAATGTATTAATCATTAAATTTACTAGTTTTCGTGGTCCGCTTGACCAATTAATAGCTTTCAAATAATTAAAGTTTTGGTTGAGAGAAAAAGTGCCACAAGTTGGATTTTAACCCACGACCTTCGGCTTAATACGCCGCTGCTCTACCACTTGAGCTATCGTGACTCCGATCCACTCGGACACTAACTTCCCATCTCAACCCCACCTTTTGAATTTTCCCTCCTTTTTGCCGTTTTTCTAATGTCTTGTAATCTATTTGATTCTCGGCGACAATTGAAATGGCCACGGAGAGCTTTAGTGAAGTATACTTCACTTTGCTTATTACATTTTATTATGTTTCGTGGTCCGCTTGACTAAATAAATTATTTTCAGTTAATTAAGGTTTTGATTGAGAGAAAAAGTCAGTGTCACGAGAAGGATTCGAACACACGACCTTCGGCTATATACGCTGCTGTTCCACCACATGAGCTATCGTTGCTTCAATCCACTCGGACACTAACTTCAGATCTCAACCCCACCTTGAATTTTCCCTTATTTCTTCTCAACCAAAACCTTAATTAATTGAAAAAATGTTATTTGGTCAATCGGACTACGAAATATTATGTATTTAATAGGTATCTAATTTGAAATTCTTGAATTTCTGGGTCTGTCCTGAATTTTGTTCTGTGAAAGTGGTCCGCTGGCTAAAAAATTCAGGAAGCTCTGGCTTATGCTCATATTCCCGTTTATCCACGAGGTACTCGGCATAGGCAAAATAGATAATATCTTTTCCGTATTGCCCATATTTTAATCTAAAATATTTATGTTGATTATTTCTCAGAAATAATCGAAATATGATTAAAACTAAATAATTATGTAGTAGCACTGATAACATAGTCTAACGTTTTAAGGGTAGGTTAATATATTTAAACTTCAAAACCTAAGAATAATTGTATTGAAGGAATTTCCTATTTGTTAAATAGATTAATCTTGTCGTTGGACTTTTCTTCCTGAAAATGGCATCATAAATTAGTTCTCACCGATATTTCAACAGGCCTCCAGAGTGAAGTGCATAATTCTCACCGGAATTCCAATTTAAATTCTTTCCGAGAATTCCTCGGAGGTTTATGCCTTTCTAGAACTCCGAGAATCTAAGCGCAATTTATAATGCACGGATTGGCAGAAATATGTTCCGCTTCATCCCTTTGCCGCTCGCCATTTTCCTTTCCCGGTGGGAGCTGGTGTTCAGATGCCAAAGACCAATTAATACATTTCATAATTGATCATTTAAATTAAAAAAAAAAATGAAAAAAAGACTTGCAATGTAAACTAGAAACCGGTAAATTACAAAATCCTACCCTAAAACAAGTTTTAATAAAATGATAACACAGTTCCGGGTAACTAAAGCAACTTTAGTCTTTATGAATTTTATATTAATCCTCAATTACACTCCATAGCATTAACTTACTTTTTAAATTCACTAGTTCCGCTTGTCCAATTAATATCTTTCAATTAAGGCTTTGGTTGAGATAAAAAGCCAGTATCACAGACGAGATTTGAACCCATGACCTTCGGCTAGATGCGCCGCTATTCTACCACTTGAGCTATTAATTAATTGAAAGATATCAATTGGTCAAGTGGACCACGAAAATTAGTGAATTTAATAAGTTAAAATTAAGTGTACTTCTCCGTTGAAATTTCATTTGTCGCCGAGAATCCAATGCGATTACTCGACATTTGAAAAGTGGCAAAAAGGAGGGAAAATTCAAAAGGTGAGCTTCAGATGGGAAGTAGTGTCCGAGTGGATCGAAGTGACAATAGCACAATGCGAAGGTCGTGATTTCGAATCCCCCTCGAGATTCTGACTTTTTCATCTCAACCTTAATTAATTGAAAATTATTCTCTTTCCTTATTACTGAGAAAATCAAGAGGCTTTTCGCGAATTAGACGAATTTTAGGGGATTTTCAGAAAAGATTGAATTGAAAGGTGTTGAACTGGAAACAGTTGGTGCGGGCTCGTGGTGTTATGAAGAAGTTTGTATCTATTACCTACCGTTTCGAGGAAAAATAGGATTTTGAAGCCTAGGTGGATAGTTGACTAAAAAGTATCAAGTTTGGGCAATGATTTCTAGGATTTTGTACTGGAGTGACTGAATTGTTTGGAGGTTAGAAAGTTGGCTAACCCCACATCGTTCGTCCAGATGGGTCTAGTATTAATCTGAAGATGAAGCGTACATTTCGTAGCGAGTTTTCCATCTGTTGTGAAAGGAATTTATATATTCGGTTATTGGAAGTTAGAATGGTTGGTTGAACCCACACTTCAATTCTGTGCGTCCAGATTGATCGTAGTATTATCGATAGATTATAGACAATTGAGCTATTTGGGGTTTCCATCGAAGGGCTTTGTCGAAAGAAACTCCCAAATATTTGACAACATCGACTTCCTTTATTTCAACGCCAGAAAGAAAAAGCCGAGGTCTTTCATGATGTTTCCTCAGTCTACAAAAGTGTGCAAATACCGTTTTAGACAAAGAGAATTTGAAACCTACATCATCCGATTTTCGTGACAATGTGTCAATGGCGTTTTGTAAAGTCCTTCCTACGTTTTGGAGATTTTTCGCAGACAAGAAAAAGCAAAGATCATCGACATATAAAGGTCTGACTATATGATCGTCTATATTATCAGCGAGACCGTTTACCGCAATGGCAAATAAAGTGACACTCAGAACCGAACCCTGAGGAATCCCGTTTTCTTGAATGAACGTACTAGATAAGGCGGTACCTAATCTCACCCGGAATTATTATTATTATTATTATTTATAATATATTATAATTATAGATTATCGTATCTGTAGACGAGGCGTTGGTTCGTAGTGTTTCGATCTGTTGTCGAGTAGTTTTTTAAGTGATTATTGCTCAGTGCTATACTTTGAATGTCGATTTTGTGGGTTCCAAGTTGAGACTTTGTCCACGCGAAGTCACAAATATCGGACGACGTCGGTTGCTGCGAGGGGGCAAAGCTGTTTGAAAGAGAAGTGTTACGGCTAGGGGTGAATACTTCTATCCTGAGATTTGGTACCGTTGTGTATGTAATAGTTTGAATTTTTTAAATACCCCTGTCTTTATTTTAAGGGCAATTTTATAAACTATTTCTATTACAAAGTTTTTACAAAGTGAATAATTTGTTGGGAAATGAAATAATATGCATACTGTTAGACGCGCCTAAGGACTTTTGGAATACAAGGATGAGCTCTCAGAGCAAACGAAACTGCACAGCTTTGCCATTATTGGTGAAGACGCGAAGCTGGATTCGAAAACGCCTTGTTACAGAATACGCTTACGTGAATACGTAAACTTCAGTGTAATTTCAAACAAAGCTTTAAACCATTAAAAATAAAGAACTAAATAAAATAACTTACTAATGTTAAATATTTAAACATTATTCAAAACTATTTCCATTATTTGGTTGCAAGATAAAAACTAATTTTTCTGAAAATTCGACGAAAACGAAATATAACATTTTATTGGGAAATTGTACGAAAACTAGAAATGGCCGGCTAAATTTTGTTTTGATTTATTTTTTTTCCCAAGTAAATACTGTTTTTTAATGATAATTATTTTCATCGATGTAGTATCACTTGGCAGTGAGAGTAAATTTATTTTTGGTTTGATCTTAATACTTTAATTTTTTCTTACTTACTTATGTTGAAAGACTTGCGGCGGTTCGATAAGCACCTGGGGCTTATCCGTAGAGTTTAGGTCGACCAACCAGAGCTCCACAACGGGATTCGCCGTTCCTGGCTAAAAGAGATAAAACTTTGAGCGAGCGAAGTGCGGAAATGCGCGGCTCGAATAGAAATTGCGTACCGTAGGATATGGAAGTGAACCGGTCGACGGAAAGTCCCCTCCGGACTTAGCGCTGTCCAAGGACGGGTACTTGAAAGTTCGGACTGCGCTGTCGTTGTAGGAAGCGTAGAGCAAGACCGAGCCGTCTTGGGAACACCAAAGCGAGGCCGTCTCGCCTTCGAAGATCTCCTCTGAACAAGCAAATCCGAAATAATCCGAGGGTTGGACGAGTTTTAATCGGGTCTTAACGGCTCACCTTGGTACAGCCAATCAGGCAAACCGTTGTAGAATATGCCGTCCTCACCGGTGTCGGTGATCTGGTAGTCGGCGGATTGATCGACCGGCGAAGACATGAAGTAAATATTGTTGTCTTCACCCACGAGGATGAGGCGGGACGTGTTGCCGCACCAGAGGGCCGCGCGCAGCTTGCTCTGCTGAACTTTGGGCACTCCTTTCAGTCTTACGGGGATCAAGTGGCTGAAAAAAAAAACAAAAAAAAAACAACGAGTTATATTAATCCCTTTCTAGTCGGACGGTATGACAGCTGGGGGCTAAAAAGTGAAGGAGAAGAGAAAATGAAAGGTTTCGCATTTTCAAAGCAATGACGTGAAAGAGATGTAATACAGGTTTGATCAATGGAGAGGGTGATTGATGACACCATCACTTACTCGTTCTTAACGTCGTAGATCGTGTAATAGGCAAGAAAAGTGTTTTTGAAGACCTAAAAGAGAAAACATACATTCTATTAATAATTTTGTACTACTTGTACAGGAATCAATAAGTATAAATTTGATGGTGGCAAACCAATCAAAAATTGGGGGATTTGTCATGCCTCTTTTAATTTTCTTAATTATACTCAGAGCAATTATTGTTATTTTTGACAAATAAAGTAAGTCCTGCCTTTTTCTAAGCTTCTGCTTATTATTTAAAAGCACCACAGTAATTGGCCTCGTTGTTTCTCCATTCTAAACAAACTGATTTATATTAGGAACCACCTGGCAAAAAATGTCTCAATCGATTTTCTTCGAATGAGAACAATTCCAGTCCAAATAAAAATAGAAAATATATTTATAAATGGGTGGACTTGAAGTTTAAGAAAGTTTCGGCCCGCGTGACTGAACGTGATGGATTACATCGTTGATTGGGGATCATTTACAATTTCCGTTATAACTTTGTTTTTCCGTTACATGAAAATTGATAATTACGTTCAGCTATAATCGCCCCGATTGAGATAAGGATTTTAAATTAGCTCAGTTTAGATTACGATGCTTTTACGTCGGTTGAGGAAAACTACCAAGGGAAGGATTGTGACTTGGCAACCAGATCGACAAATTAACTAAACTACTCCGAGAAATTTCAACATATTCACCCGTGTGTTCTTGTGCAAACTGGAAGAAATATTTGTCAGCGTAGTTCAGCATCACTAGCCGTAGTTCCTCCCTAGCTAAATCCCTGAATTTCTTCTCACTACTAACGTCTAAGAAGAAAACAATCAACGAATGCCGTTTACATGTCAGATAAGCTAAGTTGCATTTTGTATAATTTCACGTGAAAATGTTTCGTTCTGATGTTTTGTATGCAACATTAACTAAAGAGTGCAAAATTATTTGTTTTCTTTGTAGTGATTAGTGACCGTTTGTCGATAATTATTCAGAAATCGTGTGATGCGTTCTGGCGTGATGTAGATTTCATAAAAAACATTTTCTTTATCATGCCAACGTTTCGATCTCTATTGAGATAATCATCAGGACCTGGGATGCCTGAGTGAGTTGAAATACTTTGATTGAATATTTATTTACATTGAATAAATTCACTTTTTCCCATATCCTACATGTTTTTATTAAATTTTAACATTGTTCGTAAATCCCAGGCCCTGAAGATGATCTCAATAAAGATCGAAACGTTGCCACAATAAAGGAAAGTTTTTCTGAAACCTACATCACACCAGAACGCATCTCACGATTTCTGAATAATAATTTGTTTTCGTTGAAAATAATTCTAAACGACTAATGTTAGCTAATACTTACATTTGATTTTTTTTAATATAAAACGTCGGTGGACTAGCGTGCTTAAGGCATTCATCACTGTAAGCTAAAGGCCCCCGGTTCGAATCCAGCGTGAACATACAAATGGGCTTTTTTCAAAACACCGGCACCCCTAGATTTTATATAACCTACCGTTAAACAAAAAAGGTAAAATTTTGAACCATTACTAATTAGAAGATTTATATTGGTTTCCTTATATTCAGTAATAAATAAAACTTTCCACGGAAAAATCTGCCTTATTGTTTTATAATGAAACCCAAAATTTTAGTTTTGTTTGCCATGTTTATGCAAAGAATATCCGAATAAAAGATTCGGTTTTAGAACAAAACAGTATATAAAAAATTAAAAAAAACATTTATTTAAATCCATCTTTTTCCACATCGTAGATATTTTTATCAAATTTAAACACTGTTTGTAAATTCCAACCTCTGAAGATGATCTCAATAAAAATCGAAACGTTGGCACGATAAAGAAAATGTTTTTCTGAAACCTACATAACATCAGACTTCATCTCACGATTTCTGACTAGTCGGAAATTGTTTTAGCCTGTTAGTCACTTTACCTTTTATATTAATTATAAACGTCTAATTTTAGCTATTACTTACAATTGATTTTTTTGTCAACGTGTTTAAGGCGTTGACATGGCTTTCACCACTGTAAGGTTAAGTCCCGGGTTCAAATCCAGCGGGAACTTATTTACAAATGGGCTTTTTTCAAAAACAGAGGCACCCAGAGGTTTTATATAACCACCAACTTGAAATACCCTCTTTATACAGAAAAGTGAAATCTTGAACCATAATAATCAAAAGATTTTTATTGGTTCCTTAATATTCAGTAATAAATAAAAACTTACAACGGAAAAATGTTTTTAGTTATTTTTTTATTTTACAATTTAACAAATAATTGTCTGGTTTTTCACCTCACTATTGAAAAACCTGCCTTATTGTTTTATAATGAAAACCAAAATTTTAGTCTTTGTTGACATATTTATGCAAACAATATCAGAACAAATGATTCAGTTTTTCTCTTGGCGCTTATTTTTTTTTAATTACAAAAATTGATTTTATTGAATATTCTCTTTATCTAATTAATCTTCATTAGCCTGAAATTAGTTGGCTATCTAATAATCCATTGTTTATTTTATTTTTTCAAATAAACCTTTACAAACGTAAGAGAACAGAGGTAAAAGTATTTAAATTGGATATGTTAAAAATTTTATAGAAGGACATAGAGACTTGATCCTACATCATGGTCATACATTGCGGTAGTCACCGTCCTAAGCCACATATTGTGGACAAAAATACAACAAAGAAAGGCAAGGGATTACAAAACGTTAGCATGACTGGTGCTCTTAAAATAACACCCACAGCTGCAATGGAACGTAGTCTCAAGCTGACACCCTTCATACATTCAAAGGCAAAAAAAAAAAAAAAGCCGGACACTCGTGTTTTATTGTTTACTTCAAATATATATATATATATTATGGCCATATTAATTACAAAATGCTTATTTCAATTTAGTTAAATCTATTTTTCTATTATTTATTTTATTATTTCTATCTATTCACTAAATATTATTATAAAAACTTATTTATAAAAGGTAAAGTTACTAAGAGGATTAAACTATTTTTGACTATTCAGAGATCGTGAAATGCTGTCTGGTGTGATGTAGGTTTCAAAAAAACATTTTCTTTATCGTGCCAACGTTTCCATCTTTATTGAGATCATCTTCAGGGCCTGGGATTTACAAACATTGTTTAAATTTAACAAAAACGTGTAGAATGTGGAAAAAAGTGAATTCATACAATGCAAATAAATATTTTTCTAATTTTTTTTTAATACTCTGTTTTGTTCTAAAACTGAATCTTTTGTTCGGATATTGTTTGCATAACCAAAAAAAAAGTTAAAATTTTGGGTTTCATTCTAAAATAATAATAGTGAAAAAATTATTTGTTAAATTAATAAGATACTATGTATATGTTGTATACAATGTATATGTACCATGTTGTATAATAAATAATATACAATCCGTTGTAAATTTTATTTATTACCGAATTTTAAGAAACCGATAAAAATCTTCTAATTATTAATGGTTCAAAATCTCGCTTTTTTGTTTAACGCATTTCAACTAGAAGGTTATCTAAAATCGAGGGGTGCCGGTGTTTTTGAAAAAAGCCCATTTGTATGTTCCCGCTGGATTCGAACCCGGGGCCTTACAGTGGTGAACTCCATAACCACCGACGTTTTATATTTAAAAAAAAATCCAATGTAGCTTAATAGCTAAAATTAGCCTTTTAAAATTATTTTCAACGATAACAAATAATAATTCAGAAATCGTGAGATGCGCTCTGGTGTGATGTAGGTTTCAGAAAAACATTTTCTTTATCGTGCCAACGTTTCGATCTTCATTGAGATCATCTTCAGGCCTGGGATTTATATACATTGTTTAAATTTAACAAAAACATGTACAATACTTACAATACGTACAAATATTTTTATTTTATATTCAATCAAACTATTTCTACTCACTCAAAGTGATAGAAATACTTTGTTTGAAAATAAAACATATTTATTTGCATTGTATAAATTCACTTTTTCTCACATTCTACATGTATTTGTTAAAATTCAACAATGTTTGTAAATCCCAGGCTCTGAAGATGATATCAATAAAGATCGAAACGTTGGCACGATAAATAAAGTATTTTTCTGAAACCTAATCCTCACGATTTCCGAATAATCATCGATTAACGGTCACTAATCACCACACTATTTCTTACGCAAAATAATGTACTTAGAAACAATTCATATATAATAAATATAGCACAATGGAAAGATAAAACAAACGAAAAAAAACCTGGAGCTTCTGTACGGTATAACGACGGTTCAAAGATATGAAATGATATGGGAATGGACATAAACTCTGTTGAGAAAATGTTGCGGGGCTATACCGCTTTCCTTTTCTTCTCCAAGTCCTCGGCGTAGAACCTCCAACAATACCTCGATTCACATAAAAACAAGACTATAGATCAATTTTGCTCTAATTTATTGATGTGATTTCTTGCGAAACAACCGATGTTCTGTGTCTTGTCAGATGTTGGACCAGTGGCAGGCCTTTTCATATTCCACCTTCTGAAAGTCGTTAACATTTCTAAATTTTTTAAGTCTCAACAGCCGTCTCGTTTACGGTGTAGATTCGAACAATACAGCACATAAAAAAACGATAATCTTTCTGAGATGTGACAGGATCCATCCTTCCGTGAGTGACTTGCAGTATATTGGTAGTGTTGGGGGGGGGGATGTTGTTCAGGGAATGTTAAGCACCGCGGCCACAAAAGCTTAATTCTATCACCTTCCAACCTATGATTCTAGACGAATCTGTATCACCTAAAGCCAAACAATTTTGAGACGAAAAAATGGTACAACTAAAAAAAAAAAAAATCAAACCACCGGAACATTAGAAAGAAGTTAAATTCGCTATTTTTCGTAGTCCGCTTGACCAATTAATATCATTCAATTAATTTTTAATTGAGATAAAAACCTTAATTAGTTAGAAAGAAGCTATACATAAAAACCGACAAAGACTATTTGGAAAATCCAATCGTAAACACAACTTGTAGATTTTATCTGTGCTTTATTTATCTCTGATCCTTTTAAACTCTAAAACAAACAAATATTGTTGAAGGATTGTCTAAGAGACAATTAAAAATATTATTGATGGCCACTTTTTTTTGCTTTTCAATGTAGTTTTTTTACGTATGTTTTTAACTTCTATACTTTTTTCGTTTAGTTTTCTTGAAACTTCAAACGTAAAGCAGTTCTCATTATTATTTTTTTACGGTGCTTGACAGCATAGATTATATCAATCCTCTGGGTGCCGGTGTTATTGGGAAAAAAAGCACGTTCGTAAGTATGTCGGGTTCGAATGCAGGGCCGTGGGATTCGAACCCCGGACCTTTACCTTACAGTGATAAGAGCCGTGTCAACGTCTAAACCGTTGCGCATACCGACGCTCCCTCAGTTCACACACTTCTTACATTTATTTACATACAGTACTACTTGGCCTTGAAAACACATTAGAAATATGAATTAGCCAAAAAGAAAAAACAAAGTTATTCATATTGAGCAAGTCATTTTTTATTTCAAAATATCTAGCTTTTAACGATCATTTAAATCCATGACACGACGAAAATAGTTCGGAGTTAGAAAGGATTTAATTTTAAATTCGGAGTCGGATTTATTGGGGTGGCATATGACCGTGTATCGAAAACCTTTCAATAAACAAATTTGGTGTAAAAATTGCATTATGAAGGTGATAGGAATTCCATCACAGGAAAAAATCAATTTAAAAAAATCCTTTTCTCCAACTAAGTTTCTTGTTTGGCTAAAATAGTAATTCTCATGGAAAACTGGAATTAAGCGGATTCGGGAAACTGCCTAATCAAAGCATGTTTCCCCCAAAACTTCATATTTGTAAACCCTCCTTAGAATGGAAGGCGTGTGAATTGAGCCACCGCAGATTAATGGCTTCTATTTGTATACACGGTGGGACGTTTTAATTCAACACCTGTTCCATTTTCTTATCGAACGAAAGATGGATGTCGTTCTGTAAAATCCTCGCTCCACCGTGATGGGATCTCGAGTTCAGGGCGTAAACAATGGCAAACATTATACGCTATAAATATTGACGGCGGAACAAGGCGATTCCCGATTGTGCGAGAATTTCAACGCATCCTTGAACCATCTTAAAGATTCAACAGCCCGGTTCGCAGCTCATTTGAACACGATGGAAGGCACAAATTTTTTTCGTGCACTCTACACCAAAGAAAAAGAAGAATCGAACATGAAGTTTCACCGCCTTGCAAACTATTTGACTGAAGTAGTCCAACTTGATTTATTTATTTATAATTATGCTAATCATGTTATACAATGATTTTTTAAAATTATTGTAGTTGTTTCCACGCCAAAAAACGTTATATGCACGGTTTTAACGTTTTTTCTTTTCTTAAAAACAGTTTTTAAAATTAACAGTATTCCAAGAGGTTTTTTCATGAATGTTTATTTCCAATTTTCTTTTTTTTCCACTTTACATTTATCCTTTTTTTTTTACGCCAACCATATGCTAATTCTAGCAGTCCTAAAACGAGTCGAAGATTAAAGCAGCTTCAGCGCCTTGCAAACATTTTAACTGAAGTAGTCTCGCTTGTTTTATAAGCTAATTAGTATGTTATGCAATTATTGTTTATTTATTCACTTTTCAAATTATTGTAGTTTTTGTTATATAAATGATGCTATATTAATCGGTATGTTATGTAATTATTTTTTGTTCATTTGTCTAAGTTTTTGTAGTTGTTTACACGCCAGAAAAATATTATATATACTTTTATCTCGTTTAATTTTTTTTTTAACAGGAGTATTCTAAAAGGTTTTTTTAATAAATGTTTGTTCATCTCGAAGTTCTCTTTTTTGTCTACGTTTCTACTTTTTTAACGCCAATTTTAATTTTAACAGTCCTAGGATGAGTCGAAGATGAAAGCAGCTTCAGCGCCTTGCAAACATTTTAACTGAAGTAGTCTCACTTGTTTTATAATAAGCTAATTAGCATGTAATGTAATTATTTTTTAT
>CM077099.1:28989900-29002449 GCA_039619505.1 Cimex hemipterus
TTTTTTTGAGGTAAATAATTTAAATTTATTTTCCTTTAAAAACGACCGTTTCTGCCAAATTTATACGATTTTATCTGATTAGGAGCGGATTTAGCAAATGCTGCGCACGAAAAGGTATTGTAAACGATATGACCTGTTTTACTTTGCTTTTTAATTTTTTTCTCCATCAAATTCGACTCTTTTTTTAACTCAACAAAAAACATATTCCCTTTTTGGTATTAATTTACAGACGCGCAGGTTAATTTTTTAATTTTATACGAACGACAGATATCGAGGAAAAAGTAGTTTGAATCGGACAAAGCCGAACGTTTCAGGATTGTCACTTTTGCAGTTGCGACGCGGTTACGTTAAGTGCGAGGTAATGACGGTTTTATGATGTACACATATTATTATGTACAAATTAAAAAAAAAACAAAAAAAAAAACAAACCGGGGCCTCTTATTTTGTTGTTTATTTCAAACTATAACATAGAATGAGGCTAAATCCATGGAATCATCGAGATTAAATGAAACGTTTTATGGTAATAGTTGGTCGTAAAATATTAATTAAATAATTAGCGAATAGATCGATCATTAAGAAAAAATTTATTCCCCCCCCCTAAAAAAAAGAAAAAAGAACACTCGTATGTTTTCATCGCCACATTAATTACATTATACTTATTTTAATGTAAAACCAAGATAGTAAATGAATAAAAATAAATTAATTATGATGGTTTGAAAGAAAATCCAATAAAACGCGGGTACACCGTATTTAGTGATAGAATAAATTTAACTAATAATTTACATAATTACATTTCAGGATTATATGGAAAGGGAAAAATAGGAAAAGGAAATCTCGATGGTTGGTCAATTAGACTATGCTAAAAAGAATTCCCGAAAGAATAATCTGGCCGAAACATTACCAACACATTGTTTCCCTTTGTCGGCTCTTTTCACCTCAAAGAAGCCGACGACTTATACAAAATTGTCTCTTCAATACCCACTTTTTTCCCCACCACTTCAAAATCCAACATATATAAACATTAAACAGCAAAATCTCACTGGCACTCTCGACACGACACGCAAGAATGGCACAATTACACAGAAGGCAAACACTTTGATTGAGTAGAAATACTTTGATGGATTATAAAGCATATTTTGCATTGTATAAATTAACTTTTCCACATCCTATATGTATTTTCTAAATACTATGTTTGTAAATCCCAGGCCCTGAAGATGATTTCAATAAAATATCGAATCGTTGGCACGATAAAGATAATGTTTTTCTGATACCTACATCACGCCAGACCGCATCTCACGATATCTCAATAATTGTCTATTAACGGTCACTAATCTCTACATATTTATTTTTTTTTGTTATCTTTGAAAAAGTTTAGAATAGAATATTTTATTATATCCATCCTTAGATGAAGGAATGCTTCCTGGTTGGTGTGAAATTTTCAGATCTATGAAGGATTAAATATTGATAACATAAAGGTGTCAATTATTTAAAAATAACAGAAATTTGACAATTTGAAAATTGTCAAAAGTGCATCGGTCTTAAATATGGGTCAGGGGGTCATCACGCGCTTAAAACCACGGCTGCTACAAGACGTACTTGTGAATTACAGACTTTTGGCCATTCCTTTGTTTAATTACTGTTATTGCTTTTTAAAAAGGTAGTTCCTATTCACAGTAAGTTTTTACCGCCCTGCAGGCTAGTTGCCTGGGCTGCTGCCTTGTGTTTATTCCACTTCACGTTTTAAAAATTTATTTATTTTTTCTTTAGCTTTTCTGTAGAAAGTCAGGCAATCTTTCTGGCTGTGATCTGGGACGTTACTTCTACTTTTTTAACCCTCAATCTCTCCCATTCGCTAACATTCAATCCTAGCCTAGTTTCCGAGTATGACTCTCTGAAGACCCGCCGTCGTTCACGCTAATAAATACATCCGTACATTATGTTCAATTAAAATGACAATTAATCTCAGATATTAACCTAGGTTGGTGGGTTTATGGGGTACTTGATATTCCACTATATACCCACCCGTGCATACACTACAATCGCACTAATAAATACATTCACTCAAACAGTAACCGATCATTCTGTATTTACAAATTTTAAACAAATGCGGAACCACTGACGCATTTAATATTACAACAGTGCCTCCGGGGGGCGTCGGTGACAGCAAGGTTTAGTCTTTGACACGGCGCTCATCACTGTAAGGTAAAGGTCCCGGGTTCGAATCCAGCGGCCTTGCATTCCAACCCGACATACTTATAAATGGGCTTTTTAAAAAAAACACCGGCACTGAGGGTATAAAAAAAAACGTGCCTCCGCCCATTCACTCTAAAATATATTACCGCCTACTAACCTATATCGGTGGGTCTGTGGAGTACTCGATAATCCTGCACACCCATACACACTCACTTTCGCGCTAATAAATACATTCATTCTACCCAAAACACACAAAGAGATATCTATCTCCCAACTGATACCACAGTCAACGCGACATTTCAATAAGAAGCTGGGTTTTTGATGGCGCTCAGTTTAAACGTGCGAGAATCTGGAATTATAACACAAGTAAATATTATAATGGTTAATACTGTAAGAAATTAATTATAAATTAGTGAGTAGATAAAATAAGGATAAAACAATTAAAATGATATAAACATTATTATAAAAATAAACCATTTAATTATTTGGATGTTTAATATTATTTATGTACATATTTACAATCAGAGGTAGATCAAAATCTGTTATATTAATAATGCATTTATCACTAGGTTCAATTTTACATTTTTTAATTTCCAATTTCTCAAACAAATCTAGTTCTCTCCCTTTGTTAAAATTATGTAATTTGAATGGAAAACGTTTTTTTCCCCGAAAATTTGCTCGATTTTGGCAAGTGTTCTTTTACTCTCGATTTTATTTCTCTACCGCTTTGTTCTTTATATTTAATATAACAATCATTACAATTGAGTTGGTAAACCCCGCTTTTTGCTAAGTTGCCTATCTCGTCTTTATGTTTGGAGAGGTTGTCTTGTATCATTCTAATATTATATCTTTTATCTTTAATCACTAATTTATAATTCATTTCTTATAGTATTTACTATTATAGTATATATTTGTGTTATATAATTCCCGCCGTTCAAAAACCAGCCTCTCATCGGAACGTAGCGTCGCGTTGGCGGAGGTATCAACGGGTTCACTTTTGCAATTCATGTTGAGAGATGTGGTTGCAAAAATCATTCAACCTGATGATGAGCGCTAAATGGCTCGAAATCCGGATCGTTTCAAAATAAATTACTATGAGTAGGAACTATCTTTTTTAAAAAGGATTGAACACCAAACTCACTCCATCGTTCATCATTTCTGTTCCTATTTATACAGATTTTTGATTTTATCACTGTTTATTAATTGCTGTAACACGCAATAAACAAAATATTACAACTATACTTATAAATTAAATTAAAAAACAAAATATTGTAAAAAAAGTACGGTGTTGTTGTCAATATATTTGTTGGTTTTAATACTTTAGAGGTGCTTTCAATAAAGTAGAAGGTGATAGTCGAACACTTGATGAACCTTTTGCCCGGCTTATCCTGTCATTACCGTTGCCGCATCGGTAAAATCTGGAAACCATCCTTGCCGCAAAAAGGTCAACATGACCTTTCGAGTTTATCCTTTTATGGTTTTATTCTTTTTTTTACGAGCCAGCTTATAAATTAACCAACGACCTTTATTGCGAAATAATTATACGCCGTTTATACTTAAATTCGTTTTATCTGATATTTTCAAGGGCCGCTGTCGCAAAAATGGCCGGGCTTTTACCATGGGACGCTTTATTACGCGCTTGGAAAAAGATCAGGGCCTTTTCCTATAGTTTTTGCCCAATCTCCTAAACGCTGAATGATTCGCGTCCCGGCTAAATTGGCTCATCGGGATTTCTTTTCCTCACCCTTTCACTCCATTCTCTAAATTGTTCTGAGTCAATTTTTTATCTAATAAGGGAGAGGTTTTGAGCAACACCTTTAAACTAATAAAAAAAAGAAGAATCAGTTGATTAGAAAATACATTGCTATTAACTTACTGCGTTGATCTAATCAACTGACCATTTTGACGATGAAATAATTTCTAGAAACTTAGGTATCTAAATTGACTTTTATCTTCGTAGCAAAACAATAAGTCAAGATTTGGATTCTCTAATTTTTTAACAATAAATAATAGACAAGCATTAATGAAATGGTATTTTTAATAATTTTATCAAAACAATACTTAGTTGCGGTTATATTTTTATGATTCGAGTACATTTAGTAGAAATGATTTACTTGTAGTTGATTTTTGTTGGCCAGGTCTAAATCTAAAACTTGTACAAACATACTACGCTAATTCTAGAACAGGGATGTAATCCGTTGAAACAAAAAGTTTATAACACATGAGAAAGCGTTGTCGACCAGCTGTAGATGATTTTTTAGCATCAGGGATGAGGTCTAATCGAAGAGTATTAATATATCTTTCTTTCATTATTCGGTCTTCATCAGGGGAGAAAGATAATATACATGTTGTTAGTCATAATTTTTTTTTTTCAATTACTTAAGGTTTTTAGTTGAGATGAAAAAAAAAGTCAATGCCACGAGCGGGATTCGAACCGAAGACCTTCGGCTAGATTCGCCACTGACCAATTAATATCATTGAATTAATAAAGGTTTTAGCCGAGATAAAAGTTTTGAAAAATGGCAAAAAGGAGGGAAAATTCAAAAGGTGAGGTTGAGATGGGAAGTTAGTGTCTGAGCGGATTGATTACTTGACTCACGATAAAAATTAGACGTTGAAAACAAACTTTGAATTTACAACACAATGATAAGCTCTCTGAGCGTACTGTGAAGTGCGGATCTGAGTCAAGGATTCCAATTTCCAGCGTCTCCAATTAATTCCGTCTATAATTCTCCCTCAAATTATAAATGCTACAGTTCATGTTTCAAATCGTTATTCATAACGAACTACAACTTTTGTACGTGACTTCATCAAAACCTTCTATGAACTATTTTTCGTGGCCCGATTGACTAAATAACCCATTTTTAATTAATTAGTCCATTAATAATTGAAAAATAGCAAAAAGGAGGGAAGTAAGTTGAAGTGAGAGGTTGGCGTTCGAGTGGACCAAAGGGACGATAGCTGAAGTGGTAGAACAGTGGCGAATCTAGCCGAAGATCGTGGGTTCGAATCCCGCTCATGACACTGCCTTTTTTTATCTCAACTAAAAACCTTAATTAATTGAAAGATTTTAATTAGTCACGCGGACCGCGAAAAATTGTGAATTTAATGAATTAAAATGAAGTATATTTCACTAAAGCTCTCCGTGGCCATTTCGTTTGTCGCCGAGAATCAAATAGATTACACGGCATCTGAAAAATGGCAAAAAGTAGGGAAAACTCAATAGGTGGGGTTGAGATGAAAAGTGGATCGAAGCAACGATAACTCAAGAGGTAGAGCAGCGGCGTATCTAGCCGAAGGTCGTGAGTTCGAATCCCGCTCCTGACACTGCCTTTTTTATCTCAACTAAAATCCTTAAAAAATTGAAAAGTAAGTATCATTTTTTTTTATACAAAACAACGATTTGTACATTCAACAGTCAATAAAAAATGTTAATTCTACTAAAAGTTTACTCTTCAATTGGGCCACATCCTGATGCTACAATATTTGCGCATGGAAGGAGTGGAGACGGCAATGAATAGAATGGTTAAGTATTTGGCTTACGAATGGGTGGTGACCTCATAATATGTTTCTTAACGACTCACTCGTCTTAAAAGTGAGTTACTACATGCAAATTTAAAACATCCGGAATATTTTATTGCAACAAAAGAAACTATTTTTATTGTCAAAGCATGTAGGATTACAATAAACACATTTGGCCAGTATGACCCAAAGTGAAATTATTTAAAAGAATACAAAGTAAGTACTCACAATGGTGTGATTGGAGACGAGGCGAGTGATGTTGTCGGTGGTGGTTGAATAGACGCTCAGCCCGCCGTCGTCAGCGTGGAACATGAAGTGTTGGGAAGACGCCCAACTGGGCTTGACTCTCCAGGGCTTGAGATCTGGCCTCAGAGCTTCCTGGAGGACCATCCTCCTACCTGACCAGTATAGGAGTTCGTCGACGTAGCCCAGGGTGTAAATTGCGGTGACGATCCCGGACACGACTCCCCCGATGACGAGAAGGCTCAGGATCACCGACATCCAGTTCCTCCCTTCGTCCTGCTCCGAGATGACCAGCTCCTACAGCAGACGACTCGACAAAACATCTTACAGTCTTTCTTACACAGCAAGAACCAATCCCGTGTAGTTAATGCGAAGAAAATTTTTCTTATGCGTGCTAATTGATGGATTAAGATTAATTTAACATGAATAAATGAAGGCAGAATGGTTGAGACACGGCATATCTAAACGTCTGAAATTCCAATGCTATTTTAACTTTTTTTTAGTAATCTTGACATTTATGAGTATCTTTTTACATAAAATATAAAATGCTTTTATCAGCAATTTAAAACTCTTGATGCTTCCAATTGTTCCAAGTTGTTCAACATCCACATTCATTTTCTCACACCTTTAAATTTGAGAGTTCATAGTCACATAATTAAGTCATATACGTTCATATCAAACAGCTTAGGAGCTTACAGAATTTACAGACGTATTATTAAAAAAAAATAATGGCATTATTTTATAACAAAATTTCTAGCTATAAATTGACATTTCAGACGTTTTTTTATTATTCTGAATTAAATTTTAATGTATGTATAACGTGTACTAGGGAACCAAAAGTTCAGAAAAAATTTACTTTGTCTATATTTTAATTTGATTTATATTTTACTTGTAGTTACTTTGTTTATGCGTTGTGTATATTACATTCAAAGACCAATAATAAAAAATATTACACAAGCGCATAAAAAATGAAATGTGAAGTATTAAATTTTATGTTAACCATCGATTCAGAAATATGAAATATTAATTTAAAAGCACAAGTTTTTTCTATTCGTGTTGATTTAATTACTTTTTGATAATATAAATGTTATTCTATTTTTATCGAGAAAAAAAGCTTTTTGAAGATGATCAGATCATTTCATTTTATAAATTGATTCCTTTTGAAATTATCTCTGCCGAATTGTGAAACGCAATAATAAATATTTTATTTTGATTCTTTGTATGAAAATGTTGTGACAAGCCGTCTCAACCATTCCATTTTATTCTTTTAAATATTCCTATCCTAAAAAGATAAACTACCTTGGAAATACTGCACGTTTTTTTAAAATATTTAAATGGTTTCAATGTCTGCAATTCAATTACAAAATGAAAGTGAATAAATAGAAGACATGAGAGAAGAATTCGATCGATTGAAAACAACAAAAAATGTCGTCTCTCTGCCGTTTAAATGTTAGAAATACAGCGAGGATTTGATGGTTATTAAGTATTTTATTACAAATTTTATTGCCAATGAATAAGCATAGAATCTAGATTGTTTTTTTTCATACGCGATGGTCAGCTACGAGATGCGAGTAATTTGAGCGAGAGTTTTAGGAGAGCCGGGTCGTTTATTTTTTATGACGGTGAAATAATTTGATAGGGTGTGCCAATTGTTGATCTGTGTGTTTCCGAGGGTTGTGTTTGAATATTTCAGTTTCCAACTATGACCATATTTCGTCCTTTTTTGCATGATCGAATATTAAACTTGTCTGTATTGTTGAGCGTGTACTTTGTTCAAGGTGATTTGCAAAGATTGATTTTCCACCGGCGTTCCTAAATGATCTATGTTCTTTTTTGTCTGTTTATTTTATTTTTTTAATTTTCAGACTGCTCGATGTTTTTCCTCGTTTTGGCAAGTTATTCGGTGTATTCAAGTTATAATTTGGCGCTGAGGATACTATTAAAAAATTATTTATTACATAAACTACTGGAGAAGATAAAATAATAAATGACGTTAGCTCGAGAGATGGATCCGGAGTGCTTTCGGAAAGTCCTGTGGAGGATGAGTTTACTCTGCGTTTGCCGTGTCGATCGAACTTCTGTTGATGTTTGCAGAAGATATGGCCAGATGTGGCTGTAATTCCTCCACCCCTGCGGAAATTGCCCTGTAAATTCTCGAATTGGGAGACGGTCCTCTTCTTCGGGTAAAACGGCATGGTTACTTGCCCGTTTAATGCTTAACCAAGCTACTATTACAATGGTTATAGCGACGAGTAATGTTATGATGGTCATATTTCTAAAAATGCCAAGATGTTTTCTCGTTTCGTTATGAAATTATTTGCAATATCTTCCAGGCTGAACGCTTTTAGGTCTATCCGAAATTTCGTATTTCGAGTTTCATGGTTCAAGTTAATATTTGGCAAAATGAGCGGTTTATCTAAAGTTGTTTATTCTTATAGAAGAATAAACAACTTTTTTGGGGGGTTTTCTTTTTGAAAATTAATTGACTTTGGAGTGGTATTCTGCACTTGCACAGTCGATCGAATTTCTTTTGATGGTTTCAAAATATGTGGCCATAACAAATATATATATACTACTCCAATTCATATACTCTCCAAACACAGGGCCACAAACTCCCAGTCACTAAATAATTTATTTAATAAATAAATTTTTCTCGGGTAGTGTCCTCAAAGAGGTTTTTATCCCTATTTATTAAATAAATTATTTAGTGACTGGGAGTTTGTGGCCCTGTGTTTGGAAAGAAGCCGTGACGACGGATCGAGGCCGTGACCGTGTGAGTGACGCCGGTCTGTGACCATGAGTAGTCCGTTGGCTAGGTCCGATCGCGGTGAGTCGGTTGGCTCTGCAGAGGCCGAAGTACTGGGGTGCAGCAATAGCCGAGAGAAGCGTTTGGCGTTCGCGGCCAAGTGGGCCGTTTAGAAGGCGGGGTGATCAGGCTAATGCTGCGAGTACTTGTCGTCGACGGTGTTCCTTCTATGACGGCTCGTCGGAATGACGAGGTGTCTTCTGATGTTATCCATTAGTGATGTTTGAGACTTCGTCGCTTTCTAGCGAGGCAGTGCCTCTGCTTATATAAGGAAGTGATCTACTCTGATTGGATGCAGTATGGAGGGCGAGAACATTCTACAGATCGTTGTGGCATCAAGCGGTAGCTTCAAGAGGCCACTACAAATTATATAGTCGACGTTTTTTTTAAATGTTATCCATCTCCCAGGGACTATTCCCGGTTTGTAATTTTTTATTTTTATTGTGTCTTTGTTTATTAATTTGTTATTTATACCTATGCTGTAATCGTAGTCGCGCAGTACGGTTTTATATTTGTAATTAGTGTGGAACATCCCGAAGTGCCACTGAAAAACCATAACAGCGAAGCAAGGCGGAGCTCGATGATGGTAAGCGCCCAAACCAGAGGACATCATTACACCGACTAGCTAGCGAGTAGGTAGCGGGGAACACACCCGATGCAAATCCAATGTCCAATTTTCCAAAGATTGCATTACCCCGGTGGGTTGGCAACGCTACCCTACTCTACGCTCTGCGTTGCCCGCTGCCCAGATTTTCGTGGGTTCGCATCGAGTACAGTCGAAGAGAAAAGAACCGGGAACTCGTGTTTTTATTTCAAGCTGCATATTTTATTGTCGTTACATTAATTACAACATATTTATTTTAATATAAACCAAATTGTCCGAGATCAAAAATTAATTAGTTTTTATTAAATAAAATGGATGTTAATGGCTTGGTAGAAAATTGTTCAAAAAACCGGCATACCAGTTGTTGATATAATGAAATTGAATAACAACTTATGACTCGGGTTTGTTCATAAAAATTAACTAACAATTTATTTTATGATTTTGCTCATAAAATTACACCGTTTTTGCGAGTAGCGTCAGAACAGGACACTTAAATTATTTTAAGTTTATTTAAAACTGTGTATATGCATTTTTATCGCTATATTAATTACAAAATTCTGATTTTAATTTAAACCAAATAAAAAAAGATCCAAAATTCATGATTTTTTTTATAAAAGTTATATCATTATGACGATTAGGAAGAAAATTTATCAAAATACCAGAATAACTTTATTTAAAACAAGTTAAGTTTAACAAACATTTTTTAACATGGTTGTGCTCATAAAATTTAACTAAAAATTTATTACAAGGTTTTGTTAAAAAAAATCCATTAAGAACAAAAGAGGAGTTGCGATTGTGATAGTGATTATAGATGCGCGCATCCTACCAAGACGTGGCAAGGCGTTGAGTAGCGTCGCATAGCGTTGCATTGGGTGTGTTCCCCGTTAAAAAAAATCACACAGACATTTAAATATTTATTTAAAATGTTTTAAACAAGTACGGAGTAAGGACCAATAATTAAAAAAAAAGAAATAATTGTTAAGATTAATTTCACTGTCCGCCTGACCAATTAATATATTACAATTAATTAAGGTTTTTAGTTGAGATAAAAAAAGTCAGTGTCACGAGCAGGATTCGAACCAACGATCTTCGGCGCGATACTCCGCTTCTCTACCATTTGAGCTATTGTGACCTCGATCCACTCGGACATCAACTTCCCAACTCAACCGCACCTTTTGAATTTTCCCTCCTTTTTGCTATTTTCATTTTTTTTTAAACAGAATAATCGAAAAACAATTTACTTATTTACTTACTATTTACTTTTTACTACTTACTATTTACTTATTTATTTACGTATTTACAATTTACTTACTTATTACGAGGATACTTAGTAGAAAATTTTCTTTTTAAGCTGTCAAATTCATTGTCAAATTTTGAAATATTTTTCTCTACTTATTAATTGTTGTTCATTTTTTGAACTAGTTAAAGAATCTTCTGATAAAAGTTTAGTTAGTCATTATGACATCAATATACAAGAAAAAGAAACATGTCGGACAAAATAAATAAGATCGTTATCGTGTTTATTTTACGATCGTTTTTATGACGACATGAGTGATTAGCTAGAAAGTTAATTAATTGGGTAGGGCCCAGTGAAAAAGAAAAGAAAGAAATTTTGAAGCATTAAAGCTCACGAGAATGTGCAAGTAATTACTTCTCGGGCTAATGTTGTACCAGTGGACGGCGTTGGAGGATTTGAAATCGCGGGATTGTAAAGGTTTTTATTTATTTTTAACACCGCCACCAGGCCGTTATTATATATCCCCTGCTTAGCCAAATTAAATTGGCGAAAATCCACTCGGTGAAGGCATATATTTCCTGTTACCGAACCAGGATTAGGACCCTCTGAGGTTAGAATATCGGTTTTCACTTACAGGAAGCAAGGACGGTTCCGCGGCCCCGATATATTTCGCCGAGGGTTGTCTTTGTTCCGGGGGGCTCAGGGTTTAGCCAGTGGCATGAAACTTTCTCGACCCTCATTATACGGCCGAAATCTGCCCGTTCGGATCGGCTTAGTATCGAAAAGAGAAATCGGTCCAGTAGAAGACAGGGCGAATCCTTAAATTCCATAACGAAGCCGACTTTGCGACCGGAAGTTTTGACCCAGTCCAATTTTGTCAGGCAAGTTCAGTAAGTTTTTGCTATCGAGCTTCGTTTCGTTCTATTCCAATCGTGATCGTAAATGAAATGTATTATGTAATTTCTGTCAAGAAGGAGCGCTCAATTCACTTAGTTTTATACAACACTTTTTCAAATTATTCTCAATTACACTTTCATGGGCTAAGAGAGGATTCGAACGCAGAAACGCTAGGGTGACAAATATCCCATCCTAATATCTTGGCTACTGCTGTTTTGAATATCCTTTTGACCTGTTTTGAATATTCTTGTCGGGCCGGTTAATATGATAGAAATACAAATGATTGTAATTAAATTGTTTCATTTTATTTATTTTTTATTTTTATTTATTTTTATTTTCTTAATGCCTTTATGTATTTTGTATGCCTATTCCTTTTTTTTTTTGGGGGGGGGGGGAGATCGTGAAAAAAAGGCCCGAGCCGAGGCGAGAATCGGACCCGCGACCGTGGGGTCTACGAGCCGAGAGCCTCTAGCGCTAACCACTCGGCTACCGCGGCCCCATATTAAATTGTAAATTTGTAAAATAAATAAAATCGAAAAGGAGATAGCAAACCCTGCCTTAGGGACGATCTCAGACTTGACACGGTCTGTATGCAAGAAAGCTAATGGACTGTCGGTCTAAACAGGTTGAGACATTTTCTTACAAATAAGCATAAAAGGTACGGGTTTAATCAAAGGCCTCGAAGCAAACAGTGGCTTATTACATTTTCCCTCTGGACGGCCTAATTTGGTTCGAGGTCAAAAATTTTTACCACTTCCAGACGAAATTGGTTTCATTCTAGTGTAATGTATCGTGAACCGTTAAAAACGAAATTCTTAGGAATTTAATTTCGACCTGGTGAAGTTCACTTTGAAATTATCAATTCTCGATTCCTTGATAACATTGAAGGAAAATGGTTACATTTCTTAATTATGATCTAAGACCAACCAAATCTAAGTTGGTCATGTGGCTTCTACTGTTTTTTTTAGCAAGAAGAAATAGTTATAAATTGGTCGTCACCAGTTACAGGAAAGGAAACAGTAATCCGACACTGCTGACACTATGTCT
>CM077099.1:29030585-29052352 GCA_039619505.1 Cimex hemipterus
AGAGAGAGAGAGAGAGAGAGAGAGAGAGAGAGAGAGAGAGAAGTAAATAAACAAGGCCACATTTTTCAGCAAAACTGGATTCAAATTTGAATTCAAACGGCTAAAAAATTATAATTATTTTCTCATTCATTTATGAGATTTTTAAATTAAGAAAGAAAATCGATGAAGTGATTAAGAATAAATGAATAATCGAATTTTTATAGTATTTTCTATTTGAAGAGAAATAAATGTTCGCGATTACGGCGTTCCCTGCATACTAAACCAGCAAAACTCGTCAGTGTTGCATAAGTGTTGGTCTCGGGCGCCGTTAGGACCTGTTACATTTACATAAGCAACGCTGTACCAACTAATTAATATATTAGTTGGTTATATTAAAAATAATAAAGTAATGTTTTCAAGGAAGAAACTTTTTCAGGAAAGGGCCATTTTCGTTTCACATTTACGAAATGAGATGAGTAAGTGGGAGAATGACAAAGAGGGAGAGAAAATGAAAGAAAGAAGGAGAAAGAAAGGAAAGAGCGAGAGAATGAAAGAGAGAGAAAAAGCTATTTTTTCTTAAAACTTAATTTATTTTAATATAAAATCTCTCTTTAAATCATATTGCTTTTATATATTAATACACAATTAAATCCAATACAATAATCGTTTCACCCGATTAAAAATATGCATTGCTAGGTAGGCACGCGTAATTTTGGGTCAAAGCCGATGTTTGGGCTCGGAATATAGGAAACGTTTGCTCTATACGCCCCATATAACTGACGGATGTCCTCGGTTCCATAAAGAGAACGCGTAGGAATGCCACCGATATGAGATTTGTGCTTCAGCACGTCACCGAGTATTTAGGTCATCTGACCCGATTTTTAGGGAGAACGAGGCTAGCCTAGATATCGCTTCTTGTCTTTTTTTGCGTATATGGAGACTGAACGTATAATTTTTGTTTGAAAAAATCTCCTATTTTGTTTCCTTAACAATTGGGAATTTTATATTCAGGTAAAAATTAAATTTTTTTGGCCGATTTTCACCGGTCACGAAAGTATTTCTTCCTAGGGTTGTATTCCATATTCGAAACAAAACTCGATGTGGGTTTACCAACAAGGGCCTATCTAGCACAGGGGCGCTTCCTAAACGATGCTATACATATGACTAACGTTCAACTTATGCCGCCATGTGAGCGAACAATTTCGTAGAATTTACCCGTAAACCTTGCAATTTCAGAAAACCCCACAAATTGACATATTCTATAATCTATGTTGAATGTGTATGAACACAGACAACTCAAATTGTTGGATTTTTTAAAAAAGTTATTTCCAAGTTATCATCAGGAATTTTTTTAAGGTTACCTTATATTACGACTTATTATAAACTAATAATGATGATACTTCTCCTCTAGAAAAAGTGAGATCTATTTTTACATACTAAATATATCAACAATTACATACCACTAAAGCTGCAACTTCGAGGGAAAAGAGAATCGAGAAAGTAAATAACTACAAAAACAAACTGCTTAACCGCAAAATCAAACGGTTTGAACTAATAAAACTACTTTTTAGAAAAGTGTGTTTTTGGTTGTCTCCATCTGTTGTATATTGTAGGAGAAGCGAGGTAGGTAAGCTCCTGAAGGGTACTTAGCGAAGGATCATATTTTTGTTATGAATCGGGTATGTAATCGAAAAATCAAAGTGTTGTATATATAGCGTTTGACGACTAGGAGTAGATATTTGAATCATTTGATCAACTCCAATTCTGCCCCTGGAAGCCAAGAAGTCCATTTTAATTACATCAGAATTACAAATGAATCATATGATACCAGAGCAAGAATAAAATTGTAAGTAGTAGGAGGATAGTTCGGAGTTAAAAAATGTCTTCTTTCTCCCAGACACTTATAAAAAAGGAATTGCGACAGGATTTCCGATCTTATAAGAGGGAAAACACGCCAAGCCAGACATATTCGCAGGTCGCTATTGTCCCTAAATGTTTATGGAGTCTATCATGTTTATTATGTTCATTTTTGTGTTTTGTATTTTTTTTTTTCAAAATTCCTGCCAGGCTAATAACATTTTTCTCACTGTTTCTTTTTGGTTTTTATAGCCAAGATCAACAGTTGTCACAAATAAAATCTTTCTTTGACAGATTTTTAGTTCTTTCCCGAGGAGTGTGACTCATTCTTTTCTTACATCCCTCATCAGAACCGTCTTAGTATCGCTTCTTTTTAGTCCTGTTTTTTTTTGTAGTATCGATTACTTTTCAACTCACGAACTCTCTGAGGAGGAATAGTCCTGAAGAAGAACGTAAATTTAGCAGAAGAAGGCAGTAATTCTTCAAGACCATAGCTTGATTCCGAGTATTCTTGAATCTTAAATGTGTCTTTTTCTTCCTTCGAGGAATAGTCCTGAAGAAGAACGTAAATTTAGTTGTTACTGCCGAGCTTTCGACCTATTTTAAGGTCATGATGAGGCCAAAACAAAATTAAATATATCTATAAACTGACATATTTCAAATTTTTTTACAGATCTCCATTTCACTGAAAACCGACTTAGTCTCAATGTTGTCTAGACTGTAGCTGAGAGGTCGATGACCTTAAAACAGATCGGCATCTCGGCAGCAACAACTAAATTTACGTTCTTCTTCAGGACGATTCCTCGATTCAGAGAGTTCGTGAGTTGAAAAGTAATCGATACTTCTAATGTTGTAAATTGATAAAATAAAAAAAAATAAAAAAAACCTGGACTAAAAAGAAGCGATACTAAGACGGTTCTGATAAGGAATGTAAGAAAAGAATGAGTCACGCTCCTCGGGAAAGAACTAAAATATGTCGAAGAAAGATTTCATTTGTGACAACTGTTGATGTTGGCTAGAAAAACGAAAAAAGAAACAGTGAGAAAAATGTTATTAACCTGGCAGAAATTTTGGAAAAAAAATATACAAAACACAAAAATGCCTCGCACCGACTAACGGAACAAGCTATGTTGAACATAAAAAGAACAGGATTATTAGGGCTGAAACAAACATTAAAGGGTAAAAATAAAAAAACATGAATTGAAAGTGGACTCGGTACGTCATCTAATTTTCAGATTAAAAATGAACAAAAAAAGGCTACCAACTGGTCACCACTAGTTAAGAATAGTAAAAAAGGAAGGCCGCAATCAAATTGGACAGACGAATATTAGGAAGGTTGCCGGATGTTCTTGGCATTAAGAAACAAAACACCAAGAAATTTGGAGGGAAAAGGGGCAGACCAATTTTCTTTGTTCCTATTGCCAAAAGTCTGATTACTAATTTTCTGGTTAGTTCAACTTCTTCTCAACTTTTCCGTACGGTCCTTCTAATCTCATGAAACATTAAAGCAACTGTAAATTTGATTACACCAAAGGCAATAATATTCAAAACCCTATGAGATCCATTTATTTTGTTAGAATCTCAAGAAAACGCCACAGAAAATCACTTGGAACATTTACGAGTTTGTAAAATTCTTGCTTAAAATTACAGTAGGGTATTTTTGATTCTCTAAACACTGAAAAATATGGAGCTGTCAAAAAATAAGCTCCTAATAATGAGCAGTAAATAAATATACCAAATATTTCAAAGTTTCTTTATCACCACTGTAACATTAACTTATTATAGTTCGTAGTCCGATTGACCAATCAACATTTTTCAATTAATTAATATTTATGAAAGGTATTTGGTTAAGATAAAAAAAGTCAGCGTCACGAACGGGATTCGAACCCACGACCTTCGGATAAGTACGCCGCTAGTCTACCAAATATCTGAACTTCTAGAATTTTCCCTCTTTCTTTCCATTTTTCGAAGTCACGAGAGCTCATGTGGTAGAACAGCGGCTTATCTAGCCAAAGGTAACGTTTAATTGCTAAAATATTTTGATTTTGTTACAGCCGGAAAAACAAATTCCCAAAACTTATATTAGAAATAACAGTAGTAGTGCAAAATAAACCAAAAAGACTTTTCAAAATCAAAAAGCCTGAGAACAATAAAATCTGTCACCAGTCAATATGCAAGGGTAGAAAATATAATTTTTTTAAAAAGTCTTTCTTAATTATAACTTTGTTAAATTTTGTACCGGTGAAACCTGTTTGTTTACTTTGAATTATTTTCATATTTTCAACCGGACATAGCAGAAAAATCAATTTTTTAGCAATTAAGCGTTAATTTTACATTAATGATAATGACCATAATTAAGCACATTTGTTTACAGCTCATTAGCAGGGGCCACTTTTCTGCAACCTTCTTAACTGCCAGTATTTACAGGACCACGAAAACATTTCTTAACCTTTATTCAAGAACTTTGTATATTTGTGACAGTTTATCTTCCAAATGATTGTATCCTTTGTTTGTTTAAGAAAATATTAAATTTTTTGATTAGTTAAAGTTTTTATTTAACGTAAAAAAGTAAGTGTCACGACCAGGGTTCGAACCCACGATCTTCGGCTAGATACGCCGCTGCTCTACCACTTGAGCTATCGCGACCTCAATCCACTCGGATAGTAACTTCCCATTTCAACCCCACCTTTTGAGTTTTCCCTTCTTTTTGCCAATTTTCAGATGCCATGTAGTCTATTTGATTGTCGGCGACAAACGAAATGGCCACTGAGAGCTTTAGTGAAATATACTTGATTTTAATTCATTAAATGCACTGTTTTTCGTGGCCCGAGTGACTAATTAAAATCTTTCAATTAATTAAGGTTTTTAGTTGATCGAGGACACGATAACTCAAGTGGTAGAGCAGCGGCGTATCTAGCCGAAGATCGTGGGTTCGAATCCCGCTCGTGCCATTGACTTTTTATCTCAACTACAAACCTTAATTAAATGTAAAATATAATTTACCTAATAGTGATTTTAGTCCATAAAAAAAATTAATATTATATCCCAAACTTTTTTGCCATTTTTCAAATGTCGTGTAATCTATTTGATGACAAATGAATTGGTCACGAGAGCTTTAGTGAAAGTTAACTTCATTTAAAATTATTAAATTAACTAGTTTTCTTAGTCAGCATTACCAATCTTTCAATTAATTAAGGTTTTTAGTTGAGATAAAATCTAATTTAATTTATATGGTTCAAGGGTTAGAGGAGTCTAGTCGAAAATCGTGGGCTCAAATCCACTGACTTTTTTTATCTCAACTAAAAACCTTAATAAATAGAAAGTTATTAATTGGCCAAGAGGACCACGGAAACTAGTGAATGTGCAATAATGCTAAAGTAACTGAGAAAGTAAATATCTCAAATCTAATTGAATTTTGACCAATTTTGGCGATAGAAACATTTTCGTAGGATAACCGCTTCAAGTAATGACCTCTTTCCAGGTTTTAAAAGTAAATACTGATATTAACAACTAAAAATAAAAAATCTATAATAGGTTATGCACTTACAGTGACGATTGGAAGAAAGGAAGGATAGATGAACAAAAAAAAAATAAAAATAAAAAATATCCATCAATGGCCATTTTGTACACTGAAAATATCTAATATTGATAAAATATCTTACGTCGTAGTATTTCAAAAGTGTAGTTCCAGTCGTAAAACTATAGCTGTATGTACTATTGGGTTGTCCGGAAAATAATGCAGGATTTTGGTATTAAACAAAAAAAAAAAAAAGAAACTAGTTACTTTAAAGCAATGTTCTTTAATCAAAATAATTTCCCATACTCTCAACACATTTCTCCCAACGTGTTGGTAACTTATTAATTCCGTCTGAGTAGAATTCAGAAGTTTTAGAATTGATAAAGTCAATAAATGCATTTTCCAGTTCCGTTTGATTTTTGAATATTATGTGTTGTAAGTAGTGGTCCAGGTGTCTAAAAAAATGGTAGTCAGTAGGCGAGAGGTCCGGAGAGTAGGGTGGGTGAGGCAAAGTTTCATAGCCAAGCTCCAATAATTTTTGTGACGTTACACGTGACACATGTGGTCGAGCGTTGTCATGCAACAAAATGGGCCCTTTCCGATTGACCAAAGAGGGCTTCATTACTGCCAATTTCTGATGCATGGTATTAATTTGGTTACAGTATGATTCAGCATTGATGGTTTCGCCAGGATTTAAGAAGCTGTAGTGTATTAAACCAAATGAAGCCCACCATACCGTAACCATTACCTTTTTTTGATGAGTTGGGGGCCAACTCAATCGCCTTGAGGTGGTCAGCGACGGTCGTTTTACTGACTTTGAGTTGCTCTGCAAGTTCTCGAACAGTTGTTTTGGGGTTTTCTTCCACCACTGATCGCAGAACATCATCATTAAGAGAGGAAGGCCTTCCACGACCTTCTTCATCTTCAAGGCTGAAATCTCCCTCCCGAAATTTTTTAAACCATCTTTGCACAGTGCACTCATTAACACAACCCTCGCCCCAGACTTGGTTAATGTTTCTAGCCGTTTGGGCTCCGCTTCGGCCGAGTTTAAACTCGTAAAAGAAAATCGTACGAAATTCTCGCTTTGACATTATAAGGATGACTGAATTATTTCCAAGTAGCGGAATGCTACAGAGGTAAACAAACAATATCATTTGGAAGAGGATTAATAAGTGTTGACATTCATACAAATGAGTAATCCTGTAAACGTAAACAGAATATTTTATATAGATTTTTTTAATGAAAACTTAAAATCCTGCATTATTTTCCGGACAACCCAATATAATCATTCTGTTTGAATTTGAAAAATTGGTTTCCTTTCTATTAGCAAATAATAAAGCATTTTAATTGGAATGTATCTAATACTGACTAGATTTAATAAACGTATTGAAAAACATTTTGATTTTTATGTGAAGACGTGTGAAACAAGATGGTTACAGTACAGTTTGACTATTCCGATATTAATGCCAATTCATTTATGTGGGAATAATCTTTTTTCCTGGTTCGCACAAATATCCGATCTGCTGAAAGTTTTAACAAACCAAAATAACGGGAGCATTACATTATATATAACTACAATTGAAAAAGAAACTAAAAAAACACTAAATGTTAGTAAGCGTGCCAAAAAAAGTGCCATGCGTCCAAATTAATCGTGGGCGAATTAGTGCAAAAACGAGAAAACGCTAAAGCAGACTGTTGCATGCCTCCTTACCTCTTCCATCTCCCCAGGCTAAAGCATATCAAAAATTATTAAAGAAGCACATTAGTTGCTCAAGAATCACATGGGTGAAAAGGCGGCCGGCGCAGTTTCCAGCCTGTTTTCGAACCGGCCGGACACTGCGACCGGACGATGGGAATCAGATTTTGCCGTGGCATTCTTCCGGGAGCTGGTCCCGGTTAGAAAAAATAGGCCAAAAGCAAGGAAGTTGCTGTACAGCAAAGGCGAGAGAAGGATTGAAAAGGCGGTGGTGGTGTGAGATAGGCACATAGAAGGATTTTCATGGGGGTGAAAAAAATAGAACATTTGTACATATAGAACTAACTCTAATAAAGTAAAATCTAGAATATATTAAAATAACTGGTAGAATTATTTGTAATAAAATTTTCTAGTACTAAAATCACTGTATACTCTACAAAACGCTGCGACCTAGAAATTTTTCAAAACTTGGTTTAACAATGAAAATATTTAATGCGTGGAGAAAAACTTCTTCATGTCGGACGTAAAAACGATTTAATTTAATATTCTAAACACTGACTAACAGATAATTAAAGTTCTAAACTAACTTTTAAGTTATGATGGAAGTTATTAATTTCCATTTTAAAACTATTAATTTTGTGAAATCTATCAGCTAGATATATGTCCTATTTATATATAAAAATATTGTAATATTTCTCTGATAAACTATACGAATAGATGAAAAAATTGTTAATTATGACTAATAAACAAACTAAAATCACTCTTGCAACATCGTATTTGACTTTCTTTTTGGTCATCTATTTACCAATGTCGACTCATTATAGACTGTTAGATGTATCGACAATTTTTCACCCCTGGACACTCTTGATGAAGTCGGTCTTGAAGTAAAGAACAAATTCAGTTGCTACTGCTAAAGTATTTCCCTTAAACATATCAAATATACGTGGATATTTTGTTGAAACTGTGAGAAGTTAAGGATACGTGGAAAACTCACTTCTACATCAACATTATCAACAGGCTTCCTCATCGTTGTACTGTTTTGAACTCACGAGTATACATAAGACCGAGAAAGATAATTAGCCCGTAAAATAACTTTATACCCCTGGATAAATTTGAGCATAAACAACATGGTTACTCACCGTCTTACACGACTGTGCGGTTAGTTCATCCGAAAAAGGAAGTTTCATCAAACGTTACGGAAACCACGACGTAACCACCATAATCGTCCGCATTTGGTTAGAAGGTCATACCAAAAGAAAGAGCCCGATTGTTTCAGTTTTAAAGTTGTCAGCATATCTAATGAATTTCGGGTTTAGTTGTATTTCAATTTTTACCGATTTTCTGATGTTTGTTGCTTGAACATTTTACCCTGCTGAAATTGTTCTTTTTAACAATTGTTTAATCCTGATAAGGATTGAATAATAATAACGACTTCAGTTGTAATAACTCTTTATGCTTATTTTTTTAAATTTGCAATAAGATGCTAAGTCTTTACTCTTTACTTCCGTCTTTATAAGTACGATTGAGAAGATTGAGAAGTTCCAAGTAGGGTGGAAATGAAACAAAATTCCACTTACTCTTGAATAAACCAGTCGAGGCTAATTCTACGGTGGAAACTTGTCACACGCACTTAGTGACATTTCAACTTATTCCTCCTTGTTGATGAGAAAAGTGACGATTTGTGTACACTAAATTGCGAGGGCGTAAAATGTTTTCGTTGCCCAAACATGAAACCTTACGTACTTTGAAAAAATCGATTCAGACAAAAACCGTTACAATAAAACAATTAAACTATATAGAACAAACTAAAATATTTCCATAAGTGGTGGATGGTACCTTCTTTCAAATATTGACCAAGTTTGAGCAAATGCCGACGCGATCGTCTGTCAAACAATATTTGAGAGGAGATTCAATCGACCGCCCTGACGTGGCTCCTAGGTAATACCAACAACGCGAGATTATCTGGAAGATGGAGATTACGCACAAATAGTTTTTGTCGAAAAAAACTTTAATCATATTTCAATTAAAACAACACAATTCGTTGGTCTGATGTAATCAAACATCCACGGTAAGAATGAACATCATCCGACGAAACCAAGGCAAGAAACCTGATATTATGTTAAAATTGAACTATTAAAATTCCTGTCTTGGTCCCCCGTTTAGATTTTTAGAGGATTTTGTTTTCCTATTTGTAAATATAGTAAATGTAATTTAATAATAATTATATACTTGATCAATAGCTCTGTATATTTTCTGTTGTTTGTTTGTAAGCGAGAGGACTGATAGCCGAATATAAAGTAAACCACATCCATAATCTAAAAAAATGTATAAGCTTTCTCTTCCTCTGTAATTATTGAAAATAGTTTTGCTAGAAATTTTATTAAAAAAACTAAATTTCAGTTTTCATTAATAATAAGAAATGTGAGGTGTTTACTGACCGTTAGTCAATGGTTATTCGGAGATCGTGAGAGGTTTGGCACTCTCAACACGATACACAAGAAATGACACATCTACACGGAAAACAACTTTGAGACCTGAAGATGGTCTCAATAAAGTTCGAAACGTTGGCTCGATAAAGAAAATGTTTCTCTAAAACTTACGTCACATCAGACCGCATCTCACGATCTTCGAATAATAATATGAAAGCTTTATATTCTGGTTGTACTTTGTCCTTCCTTTTAACATAAAAAATATTCGTCACACAAGTAAATCTTTTAAACTGTCTGATTTATTATTTAGAGAAGTGAACTATTGAATTAGTACAATTTGGTTAAGTTGTGTGGTTAGTATGTGTTGTTCTTTTATTGTAATTTTGTCTATGACAAACCCAGGGTGTTTTTATTATTACCTCTTAACAGGAATTATCAAAACTGCTTTTATGTTGTTTCCATCTAAGAAAAGTTCAGTAATTGAACAACAAATTTTCCCAAAGTCAATAGAAAATAATCGTAAAGCGAGTCCCCCATCAGGATATCTTTGTAGATCTAATTTCAAGAGATAATCTCTGCGGGTGAAACCCTCATCTTCTAGAGAGAGTTTTATGCTTTACGCACTATTACAATGGAGTTTGGTGTCGGTATTCACTCATATATTTTTAAAATCTGCGACTTCCTTTCTTGGGTGTTGAGGCCCATGTTGACTGGGAAAAAGTATGCCTCAAATACTGAACTCTGTTAGGAAAGGAAATATGTCCAAACTAGATTTTCATCACATTTTTTATACGAATTTAAACATGAGTGAAGTGCGGCAATAAGGAAATTCACGGTGCACAGTTTTGGAAATTTTGATCTCAATAGAGAAAAGTCGTGGTAGGTCTTCTGTTGTGGTCGACTACAAACTCAAACGGTTGGTTGAAGGAAATCTAAGTAAGACAACACGGGAAATGCGGACGAGTTTAGTGTGGATCACTCAGTGTTCCCCTTCTGGAGCTAATTGGAGGTAAAGCAAAGGAGCTCGAAAAGTGGATACATTCTCTTCTGTTGCACCACCAAAATGATCAAATTCTCGATCGAATCAACACCTGTCATGAGAAATGGATTCTGTAAGATAACGAGAGGATACGGTCATGACATAACCGAGTACTCATAGTCAACAAGATAAGATGATCTTTAGCGTCCGCACCTGGCCTTTTCGGTCATATCGGACGTTTTGATTCTCAAGAAGAGAGCTGTCGCACCTCCGCATATGGCAGAGCAGTGTTACCGCCGCAGCATTGGTGTAGAGGCTCCCCAGCCCCTAAGGCCCAAGGACAACCTCGCTCTCCGCTTGTCCACTCCGAATGGTCGGGCCCGCATTAAGCATCGAACCGTATGCCGCGCCCAAAGAGCTACGTAAGCCGAAATACATCAGCCTGGTCTCCCGCGCACTCCCTGGATAGAGAAGGCGACTATATCTCCCAGAATATTGAGGCTTCCCTAGCGTAGAAACTACCGGATCCTATCCGGCCGCGGTTATTTTTGTGCAGTGGAATTGCTAACCACCTTCTATTGTAGAAGAGCACTTCCTATGGTCAAAGGCCTCTTATCGAGCTCAGCCTATACCTGTCATGCGCATTCGAGGGGCGCCATAAGACTACTCTAGATGGTCAGATTCTTCGCTTCTCCTAGGGTATCACGCCGGTCATACGCACAACAATGCAAAGCATACTCGAGTCAGAGCAGCCGATTCACTACCCGCTCACATTCGCTTACTCACACATGACTGTTCAGCATAATCATCGCGTCCTCAATGCCTTCACGCTGTCGTCCGTCGCAACGTCTCCCGTGAGGCCGGGTAGTAAGCAAGCTTCACGAAGGTCACAAATAGAAGACAGCCTCTGTCTATGTTCCGGCCAGGTGCGCCACCACGCACCACCACGAATCCATTCCCAGTGTGACTAGGGCTGAATTTGGAACATTTTTCACCTTGTGGTATAAACGGCCATACACCCTTCCCTCGTCTATGCAGACAGGATCTAGTGTCAATGGTTGGACAAGCATGGATATCCAAAACATTTCCAAAAATCTGTAACTAAAAGTGTTCTGGTGACTATTTCGATGGTGAATATTTGTTAACCGTAAGAGGCCGATTCTTCACAATAACGCCGGGCGAAATGTCGCAACTTAACGACTTAGAACCTTACCTCACCCTCCATATTCAACCTACTTCCCGCCTACAGTCTTCCACGTTTTTAGGCCTTTTGATAACTTCTTGAAGGATAAAATTTTTAGAGAGCGCGGTGAAGCCGAGAACGCCTTTCAAGACTTCATGAGTCGAAATAAGGATTTTTAAGACAGCGGAATAAAAGCGTTTATTGGCAAAAATTGTCATGGAATATCTGATAAATGGTTTTTATTTTATAAAAAATAATTTTGTCTGCCTTTTTGAAACCTGTAATATTTTTCACCAGCCCAATATGTTCAAAGTTTTTCTGACGTCAATATATTTTAGCTTGGAAGATTATGATTCACCTTAACCAGCTCTTCACGCGAGACACAACAGATGAGATATCCTCCCTTACCGCAAGATGACGCCATACAAAATTTCCTCTTCATGTCTAGAAGATTGATAGGATGATGGAAGTTATAGACACGACACCTCATGTAAACAACCAGCACTTCAGATAAGTCGAGCGGGTCAGAGGTGTCAGATTATCAGCCAGATAAGATATCGAGGACCCAATTAGTCTAGGGACCAGAGACGATAAAACGCCCTTCTTATCCCTTCTTATCATTGCAGCCCAATACACCAGCTCTTAGACCAATTAAACTAATTAAACAAATGTCTATAAAACCTTAACTTACTATTGCTGTTGCGTTCTGTGCGTCATAATGTCGGTTCAACTGTTGCAATCTTTTACAATAAAACTTATTTTTTTTTAATCTCTTCCACAGAGCGTTCATTTACCGTAGATGATCTGCAGTATTTGACTTGGGGTTCGATTTCTTTTAATTTTTTAATATTCTCTTCCCTCGGTTACAAGATCTTTGAATGGATTTAACCATTGTTTAAGAACAATTGTGGTATGTGGCACGGATCTGCGATTTATGTCGAGACAGAAATAAACTGTGGAAAAACCATCCATTACTCATGGCTCCAAGAGATGGCATGAACAGGATGTTTGAATTCAATCAAAAATTCCGAACACATCTGGGCATCCAAAAGGAATGGGAAGGAATGGAAATCAACTCCTTTAAAAATGGCACCATCCTTTGGTACACAGATGGATCAAAGATACAAGAAGGTACAGGAGCAGGAGTATTTGGACCTGGCATCAAATACTCGGAACCCATGGGAAAACTCACCAGTATCTTTCAAGCAGAGATTCACGCAATAGAAAGATGTGTCCAATTGAACCTAGATAAAGTATACAAAAACAAGAATATAGCTATCATGTCAGATAGCCAAGCAGATGGCATCAAAGCACTAAGTGCAAACATCATTAGTTCAAAGATGGTGCTGAACTGCAAAACCAAATTAAATTTATTAGGTACGCAGAACAAAGTCAGCCTCTGCTGGGTCCCAGGACACATGGGTGTAGATGGCAACGAGAAAGCGGACACCCTTGCAAAGAAAGGGGCAGCAACACCGCTGATAGGACCTGAACCCTTCTGTGGCATAGGAATCCACACTATCAACGAACATCTCAGACAGAAGGACAAAAAGAAAATAAGGGAACGTTGGAATTCGCTTATTGGGCACAGGCAATCCAAGAATCTTCTAACCAATTTTGGGAAGAAAGAAATCACAGAATGTGTCAAAAGAGGCAGGAATAAACTGCGAATCCTAACAGAATTCCTAACTGGACACTCTAGACTAAATGGGCATCTAAAGAAAATTGGAATAATCCAGGATGGCACATGCAGATTTTGCAAAGAAGCAGAGGAAACACCAACACATCTGCTAACAAACTGCGGAGCGACATTAGCCCGTAGGAGGAAGTGTTTTGGGATGTACAATGCCACCATAGAAGAACTTCAACCATTAAAACCGGGCCTATTAATCAAATTCCTTGATGAAATAGGACTCACCGATGTGCTTTAGGCGGAGAACGGGGGATACAATAGCTCTTAAAGGGCGCAGTATACAACACCCTGAAATATCATCATCATCATCATCATGTGCGATTTCAATCCCAATGAAGTCATGTGCACCAGCAAAGTTGGGCTGATCTTACAGTGAAAGATATCAACTTTAGGAAGAGCCCTTGAGAAGCACTCTCAATACGACACGCAAGAATGGTACAATTACGCAGTAAACAGTAAAGATCGAAACGTTGGCACGATAAAGAAAATGTTTTTTTGAAACCTACATCACACCAGACCGCATCTCACTATTTCTGAATAATCATCGACAAACGGCCACTAATCACCACACACCAGGAAGAAGATCCGTTGGCTCGTTTTGTCAAGCTGTAAATTGTTATCTACGTATAATTGTTGGGTGACCATTAGTGCATGTCGTTGTAAATTGTCTAATTTCATCGGTGGAAAGGTTTGGTTTGTGATTTGCCCACCTATTTGCTCCACAAGCTTTGCCGAACGTAATGGAGGATAACGGTTTAAGAGCATTACGAGGGCGGCATGAGAGAACACGCAATGAAGGCAGACGACACGCACCACGCTAACTGTGATAGATGGGCCGGTGTGTGTTTAGCATTTTAACAATTCTTCTCAATTCGGTTTCAAAGTTAATTACACCTTTATTGCACTATTTTCCGTGGAAAAAAACACCTTCTGCATATTTAGCGCATGTTCCAGAGTTTTACATATTTACATAAAAGATGTTGAGTAATTACGGCCAATCAATACCGAAATTTTTTGTCATAGCTTTTAATTTTAAAAAAGCCAAGAAAAACGTTAAAGTATGTAAGGTTTGTATATTTTTAACTTAAAACAAATTGAATAAAATTCGAACATAAATCCACCGAAAAATAAAATTACGTGCAAAAATTCGTCAATATCATTTAAAACAAATTTACTGCTCTTGAGTCAATCCTTACGAATATTTAAAATAATTTGTTGAAGTCGTGATGTTCGGTCAAGAATGAGGTAGTTTAGAAAAACACCATTTTTACCGACATTTCGACCTTTATTCGAGGCATCTTCAGGGCATAAAGTGCGGCGCTACAACTGTGGTGTCATATCGACTTTGTGTGAACGTTTTGTCACGATTTTAATCATGAACAGTTTCACACATAACCACTATGACTCCACAAGTTTAACACTACACTTTATGCCCTGAAGATGGCCCGAATAAAGTTCGAAACATAGGCGAAAATTATAAAAAGTTGTTTGACCGCTCATAACGACTTCAATAAATTATAAAACGACAAGTCACAAAGAAAAACATAAATATTTAGAATACATAGTACTTTTATAGATCTATGTAAGAAACTGTGAAAACCGCAACCGGTTTCTCCGTGACAGAACTGATATTCGTTTAAAAGTAATGTGGTTAATTTTGGGGAAACATTAACGGCTCGTAAAGCGATGTAGAAAAAAGAATCGGTTTTCCTCTCATTGCAACTTTTCCGCTGCTAGCGCTGACACGAGAATGGCTACTTTTAATTAAATGGGGCGTAAAACTAAAGAAACTTATCTCTGCTGAGATATTCTTCTTCTTCTTTTTGATATGTTTTATTTGAACAAATACTACGTAGTATCAATCCGTAATCATAGAGTTTTATTGTATTTTATCGTTCTTAGCTGACATAATGAGAAGTTATTTACTGACAGTTTAGTTGTAGTTTTTTATTGTTCAGGGTGTAAGGTGTGATTCGGATACGGACAGCTAGCTAGGACAGGATAGCAAACGGGTGATGTAAATTAAGGCGATTTGGGATATTAGCGATACTTATTAAGTAAAGTATAGGAGTAGACCCGAGACGACCCAACCTTCAGATATTAATATCGCATTTCAGATCGGCTACCTATTACCCGACGACAGATGTGAGTTGCTGTCGTGAGAATGCGCACCACCAGCATTAACACCATGTTTTGTTTACAGTAGTTAATTTTATTATCGTATAAAAAGTGTGGTGATCTAAACCTTAGGTTGATCGTTTCGTGAGAATGTATTTATAAGCGTGAAAGCCTGCATGTAATACAAGATTTACGATGGGGGAAAATTTAGTATTCACTAGTATGAGTAAGTACAATAGAGAAATATCGAGTACCATCTGAACTAAATTCATGAAATAAAAAAGAAAGAATAAGTGAATGAGTGGGCACCACCTCAAAATCGATAAATCTGTGATTGTCTACGTCTTTGGAATAGAGTGGGTCTAGATGAAAAATAAATTAAGTTTTAGTTGAGATAAAAAGTGAATGTCACGAGCGAGATTCGAACCCACGACCTTCGGCTTGATACTCCGCTACTTAACCACTTGACCTATTGTTACATTGATCCACTCGGGCACTAACTTTTCATCTCAGCCCCACCTTTTGAATTTTCCCTCCTTTCTGTCATTTTTCTTTTTGTTTAAACAGAATAATCGAAAAACAATTTGTTATTATAAGGATATTTAGTAATACATTTTCTTTTTAGCTGTCGAATTCATTGTCAAATTTTGAAATATTTTTCTCTACTTATGAACTAATTTTTTGAATTTAAACTAAAATACTTATTTAAAGCTAATAATTAGTCAAACGGATCACGATAACTAATGAATTTAATAAGTTAAGATGAAGTATACCTTCATTAAAGCTCTCCTTCATTTGTGACCGAGAATCAAATAGATTACACGACATAAAAAAAAAAAAAAAAAAAAAACTCGATAACTCAGGAGGTACAGTAACGGCCTCTAACTAGCCGAAGGGCCGTGGGTTCGAATCCAGCCAGTGACACTGATTTTTCTTATCTCAACTAAAAACCTGAATTAATTGGAACAGAATTGGTCTGGATCTAATTGGTCAAGCGGACAACGAAAACTAGTGAATTGAATAAAAAATAAATTCTAATAAAAGTTCATAGAATAGAATTTTGAGTAACAACATTATGAACATAAGTTAATATAGTTCGTAAGAAAAAATGCATACAAGGGGGTGTCGGTGGTCGAAACTGTTAAGGCGTTTACGTGACTTCATATCATCTCTGCTGTTGTGAAACACCGTAAAAAAATTAATGGTTGAGTGAGTTTGTTATAGTAAAAAAATAAGAAAATTCCTAATATACTTGTTCTTAGATTGTCCTGTTTAAACATTTACGTACCATTTCGTTAAGACGCTCAAACTAATGTTTACACAATTGCAATTTTAATGAGAAATGTGTGGTGTTCAGTGACAGTTAGCCAATGAGTATTTGGAGATCGTGAGATGCGGTCTGGCGTGACGTAGGTTTTCTTTGCCGGGGCAACATTTCGAGATTTGTTGAGATCATCTTCAGGGCTTAAAGTGTTTGTTTTATCTGTAGATTTGTCATTATTGTGTGTGGCGCTAGAGGGCACTTTCAACACCCTGATTAGGCCCTGAAGATGATCTCATTAAATCTCGAAACGTTGGGATGATAAAGAATATGTTTCTCTAAAACCTACTTCATACCAGACCGCATCTCGTGATCTCAAAATAATCTTTGATAAGAAACTTTGTATTATAAAACTATATCAATGAATTATGCATACACGAAAATTTCAGCTTGTTAAATGTAATTATTAGGATGACATGTAATTTTATAACATCACGGCTGTATCAATTAGAATTTTTTAACCTATATCCATATAGGAATATAAATATATTCGCTTTCCCCTAAAGAAAATTTAATTCTACTTTTCTATTTTGTTTTGTAAAAAAAAGGATAATTAAAGTATAGGTGCACAGGCTGCACAGCCGCATATATTTAATTATCATTCAAATTATTTAATTATTATTGCGTTAATTGTATATTTATTGTTGTAAGTTATAAGGTATCGTGGATGATTAGGTTTGTGGTGTCCTTATATAATTGTTCAAAGTTTGCTTCAAATTTTTATCATGTTTGATGAATTAATTTCTCGAATGATGTCCAACATTACACTCTGTCGTACATTATAACTTTACAATTTTTATTTTTGTAGTTATAATTTAATCGTTGGCGTTACTGGTAAAACTGGTTATTACATTTTTTTCCAAACTGGAAGCAATCAAAAACAGAAAGATGATTCCGCAGTGCAAAAAATGTCAACGTTATGGTCATACACAAAAATATTGCAACCACACTCCAATCATTCAGACTTCAGCATAGTGTAATACTAGACAGACTATCCATAAAACAGTTGGCTTCAACTACCCCAAAGAAATTAAAGAACTAATAAATCAGAAAAGAAAGGCTAGAAGAAGATGGCAACAATTCAAGTGTTCCTCCATAACTGTGCAGGTGGCCATCCCGCAAATTATAGAGGATGTATGATTGCGAAAGAACTACAAAAAAGAAAAAAAAACACATAAAACCAACCAATAAAAGTGATTCACTAGTAGTAAGGGATCCTCGACCCAGCTCAACTAACCAAGGAGTAACCTTTGCTCAAGTAGCCCGCAAAGAACTCCCAGGACGAACAATGTCTACGTACAATCAGCAGCACATGGACGAAATGATGGCCAACATAACCACCGCATTGACCAAACTTTCAGAGCGGCTAGAAAGACTAGAAGCAAAATTTGTTTCAAATGATGAGCCGATAAGATCTTAAAATAGCAACTTGGAATGCAAATGGTATACTAGGAAAAAAAACATGAACTGGAAATATTTCTAAATGTGCAGAAAATTGATGTTTGCCTAGTAACTGAAACCCACCTAACAAAACAGTCATTTTTAAAATTCAATGGCTACCGAATATATCACACCATCCATCCTAATAACAACCCTAAAGGTGGTAGCGCTATCATCATAAAGGACAACATAAGACACTTCGAAGATCGTTCTCTTCAAACTGATGAGATCCAACTCACCGTGGTCGTAGTCAACTCTCTCAAACAGAAAATAGCTATTGGCGCAGTATATTGGCCGCCAAAGCACAACTTAAAGTGTTCGGATTACTTGAGACTCCTAGAGTGCCTAGGCGAAAGGTACATAGTGTGGTGATTTCAACGCTAAACATGTTGACTGGGGATCCAGACTGACTAACACCAAAGGCCGCGATCTAAGGAAAGCAACGCGAGAGTGAGTCTATCATTCTACAGGGAAACCAACCTACTGGCCAACAGAATGTAACAAAATACCTGATCTCTTGGACGTTTTTATTACCAAAAAAGTTTCTCCTAACTTCATTAAAATAACAGAGAACTTTGATCTAAATTCTGATCATTCAGCAGTTATACTGACGCTAAGAAAAGTATAATAAAAAAACAATGCAAGCCAAGATTAGTTAATTTAACTACTGACTGGAATAGTTTTGCCTTAGACGTGGAAGCTAAGACAGTGCTTAATGTTCCTCTCAAAACGGAAGAACAATTAGATAACGAAGCAGAGGTGTTCAAATTGATGGTTGGTCTAATAAGACCAGTTTTAATAAATAAAAAAAAATTAGAAAAAAAGAATGATGTCCAACATTACACTCTGTCGTACATACGTGATTTATAACTTTACAATTTTTATTTTTGTAGTTATAATTTAATCGTTGGCGTTACTGGTAAAACTGGTTATTACATTTTTTTTCCAAACTGGAAAGATACTAAGGAAGATAGAGTAGGGATACAGAATGACCGATTTTTATAAAATTATATTTGTGCGATCAAAAAATGTAGGCATTGTAACAAATGTGTCCAAGGAGACAGGAAATGTTTTATTGAAGTGATTTAATCCATTATTTCTAGCTTTTTCCTTTCGTCATGCCTTTATTTTATGGTTATTTTTTATATCATTTGACTGTTTTTTTTTATAGAATAACAAAATATGAAGGAGACGTTTTGGGCTGGATTAGCCTGGGACAGTTTCTTCATCTCCGATAATTTATAACTTTTCTTCATTTCATCCAACGAAGAAAGTTTAATTTTTTATTTTTAAGAGCCTTGAAAAATACCTCAGCCTAGTTTGCTAGATTGCTAACGGTTGCAAATCTCATAGGGAAGAATATGAAATTATGATACGAACGAGATTTTATGCAACTGTTTTGTCTTGTATTTAGACCGAATTGGCAAACATGAAATACTCCTACTTTATATTTTTTTTTACAGTTAGTAACAAAAATATTACATGATGCAAATTTTTTTTAGGATGATAAGCAGTTTTAGCATAGATGGCTAATTGTTTTAAAAACAAAACAATTCAGATTGTTTTACGAATCCTTTAAAACCCTTAAATTCCGAATATCTAAAACAATTTAAATCATTCCCGAAAATGTAAATTTTTCTCTCCGCTGTTCGGTGTCCGAAAAATGAATAACCCAACTGGATTTTATCCACACTCAATATTACCACCATTGGAAAGCTGAATGCCTCTTTTTTTCAGGTTATGTCAATAAAATGTATATTTTTCACTTTTATATGTTAAGTTTAAAAACAATACTAAATAGACTTTTTTCTTACGTTTTTCGCTATTTCAAATGCTTCTGATTTTGTACAGCTATAGGAATGATAATAACTTGGAAAAAATATTTATACCTGTGCCAATTGCTGGTCTTAAGTAAACTTATAACGTAATAATAATAAATGTTTACGAAAACCCCAAATAGCTCAATTGTCTAATTCAGGCAGGAAAATACTAGGCCTGATGAGATTCCTCGCCAATTACAATTGGGGAACGAATAGAGACATTCTTTTAAGAATATTCAGCATGTACTTAGGAGAAAAGTTTCGATATGGAGCAGTAGGTTACTCTTCAGAGCGCATATCACTTTTAAAACCTTTAGATAGAATTTATTATCAAGGTATCAGGATTGCAACGGGGGCGTTTAGAACAAGCCCTTTACATAGGCTCTGCAATGATGCCGATGTCCTTTCTGCTGAACTTTTCAGGGAGGAGGCAGTTCTTAGGTTTGTTGCTAGACTTTGGTCTAAGCCTTTCCATCTTCTATTTCTTTCAGTTTTCCGTAACCCTCACCAAGATATGTACTCGTTCCTAAGAACTAGGACGAGACCTCTCGGAATCCGAGGTATTGAAATGTTGAGATTAGGAGGGAATACCTTGCTGTACACCCTGCGACGTTTTTACTTCGTAAAAATGTGAGACGGGGTAAAAAAGCTGGCCACAAGGTCATCTGCACCTCGACCTAAATAGATCTATTGTGCTCCTCTGTTATTTATAACTCACTGGCCAGCATCAGACTGTTAACCAACCCCGCGACAGCTTTAACAGCGGTTCCTTGGTGTAGGATCTTGCTTGTGGTTTTTCTTGTACCTATCTACCTAGACTTTCACAGAAACATAAAATGTGTTCTAAGATCTCCTCCTCTTCCTGGCAGTATCTGCACAGTGTATCTTCTGTCTGTACCTCCGGTGCATGTGCCGTCTTCAGTGGCAGTGCCTAGAATCCTGGTTCGGTTCGCCTTCCAATAATTGTTTGAGATGTTTTGCGCCTGGTCCTTCAATGATTCTCTTCGCGTGCCTCAAACCTGCGGTATTGTTCCACCACGCTTTGGACTCATTAAGGATCCATTTTAAGGTGTCTCCTCTTATGTGGCTGGCTGCTAAAATACAGTAGGGTTCAGGGCCTTCAGAGAGTTGAAGTGGCCCCCTTTTTTGGCCAACATCAACCTTTCTGTTGCCTCTAAGCCTAGAATATCCAGGAACAGATGGCAGGGTCAGTTCGTTAGTGTCTGTGACTTCTTCCTCTAAGCAATTTCGAACACTCTTTGCCTTCGCCTCGCATGATGAAAAAATGATTATCTTCCGAGAATATATTTCTAGCTTTATATATATATATATATATATATATACACTTAATAAAGATTTGGTATAAATTCATTTCTTTAAATTCACTGTGTTATATTTATACGTTGTACATATATACATACATACAGTGAAAAATTACAATAGATTTGGTATACATTCACATACATACAATGAAAAATACAATTATAAATTACACAATGAGTTTAAAGTAATGAATGTATATATACCAAATCTTTCATATATATATATATATATATATAATGTATAATTTGATATTTTAATAATACATATAATGAAAAATTTCAATTATAAAATATACAGTGAGTTTAAAGTAACGGATGTATACTAAATCTTTCTTAATTATATCTTTTATCTATATATATAGTATATATATATTATATATACAGTATATATATATATATATATATATATATAT
>CM077099.1:29083187-29094632 GCA_039619505.1 Cimex hemipterus
TATATATATATATATATATATATATATATATATATATATATATATATTATATATATATATTTTGCATCACCATAAACATAAATATCTAACATTCACTCCCCCAAAGAAGTCGATATTCCATGGGGCGGGGTAGAATTCTCAAGCTCTCGCTAATAACTAACTTTTTTGGAAGTTATTATTTACATTATCTATTTTTTTAAATTTTTAACAAGGAAAATAGGTTACATCAAAATCACAAAATTTCAGCAATTAGAACAAAATATACAGTAATTTGAAATGGTAGCAACTAGGCCAATTTTAACAAAGATTGAATAAAGTAGTAATACATTACACAAATAAGACTTGGGCTATGTCAATTGTGAACGTGCCCCCCTGTTTATCCTTCCATGTTTCTTAACCCAATTCAACCTTGCATAAATTTCGCTTGTTTGTATACTTTCTGTTTGTGTATTGCAGGTGTTTGACGTCAATTAAATGTGTGAAGCTCCTTTTATTCTTTTTCTGTTTTCTTTTTCTTCGGTCTTTCCATCTTGAACTGGTGTTTTTGTTCGTGACAGTGATAATGAGGTAATACTAAAGCCCAATGTAGAATATTGCAACCCAGAATGTGTTGTTTTTATTTTATTTTTATTTATTTTTTGCCGACAAACAGCTAAGGTAATAGCGGGCACTATTCTGAATTTTCTCTTTTTTCCTATAGATCATAGCTTACTACCTAGTCCATTGTGGAAGGGTTAACTTTTTAACTTCTGCTGAACTGTGGGACACATCGAACATGTGCGTCTTACTGCGTAGAAATCTCCTCTCCCACCTGGTGGCAGGCCTTGATCCAATCAATATTACAGCGACATGTATACACTCACGCTCTTAAGGAGAACAAAAACCTATTCTATATCGAACTAAAATAGTTTGACAGGTCAGCGGATACTGTATATTCTATCACAGACGTCCACGCTTAAACCGGTATGCAAATAAATACATTCTCACAGATAAAGCCTTTCAAGCTGTGTTGCTGGTTGCGCAAATATAACCGTTGTTTTGTTTGGCGAATATAATAAGTGTTGTACTCTACATATTTAAAATTTATTTCTTTAATGTTACTATACCTGCTAATTGAAAATGACATGCTAAGTTCAATTGTATATTGATACAACTAACTAATGAAAAAGGTTCCACGGGTCGTGTGTGCATTCTATGACAGCCTTAACAGGTATCACGAGGAACACCTACTTCCAATCTGGTTAGCTCCTACACAGCAGGAGGTAAAGCCATACTGAAAGCGCTGGAATACGCCGCGAAGATACCAAATAAAAAAATAGGGATTATGACGGACAGTCTCAGCACGATTTGCCAGCTACGCACTTTCAACTTTCATAATAAGTACGAATACATTTTAATCGAGATTGCCAGGTTAACCTTAATCAAGGCAAAAACAATGTAATATGCTGGATATAAGGGCATGCAAGTATAAAACATAATGAGAGAGTCGACAAGTTGGCCAAGGAGGCAACCATTGCGTGCAGCTAACCGTCGGAGACGTGATAAACTATATCAAAAGAGACGTGCGCAGAAAGTGGCACATTTGGTATGACACGGGTACAGCAGGGAATTTCTACCATTTACCATCTCATTATTCCCAACAATTCCCAAAAGAAGCCGTGCTTTCAAGAAATAGAGAGAGGAAAAAGCTTCTTCTCAACACTTACGGGACTCCAAACTAGCCATGGGATCTGCGGCTAATATTTATACAGGATTAACTGTAGAACAATGCCAAACTGCGGAACGTGCTTATTACTACAATTCACCGAATATGAGGCGCAGCGAGAACAACTTCTGAAAGAATTGGACACCCTGGGACAAGTGAAAAGGCAAAGGGTGGCACCGAGGTCTAGGACGCCTTGTTCAAATACTTCAAGAATTGTGATATTAATTTAAAAAAGTTGGTTATCCTATTATATCACATATATATTACTAATATATCACAATTAATTAGGGTTGTAGTTGAGATGAAAAAAGCTAATGGCACGAGAGGGATTCAAACCCACGACCTTCGGCTAGATATGCCGCTGTTCTACCACCTGAACTATCGTGACCTCGATCCACTCGGACACTAACTTCCCATCTCAACCTCACCTTAAGTGTTTTCCCTCGTTTTTGCCATATTTCAACTGGTAAGGTCACGATAGCTCAGGTGGTAGAGCATCGGCGTATCTAGTCGAAGGTCATGGGTTCGAATCCCTTTCGTGCCATTAGCTGTTTTTCATCTCAACTAAAAACCGTAATTAATTGTGATATATTAATTGGTCTAGCGGATCACAGAAATATTGAATTAATTATTTATACATTTATAAGTCTATTTATTTGTTTATTCACCTAATTATTCCTTTATTTAGATAGATACTTTGATTGTTTGTCACTGGTGCCTGAATCTGGCTGAATATCATTGATAAAGAAAAAAAAAACTAATGAAAAACATATAATGGCAGGAAATAGTACTATGAAGGGTCAGCTATGAAGGACATCCACCTAATGTGGAATTTTATTGTTTTCAAAAAATCCTTTATATTGGGTAAACTTTTTCTATTTGGTTTAAAAATTTGTAAGTTTATGTGTCTTACGATATTTACATCTAATACCTGAGATTGATTCATTAATAGTTAAATATTTTTTAGAACACTGACTAAGAGATCAAATCTAAAGGTTAAATAAAAAATGGATAAGAGTTACTAAATAAGTAATTAGGCTAGGAAAGAATAAAAAATCAATTGTTTAATCTTCTAATAATATAAGACTACTTGGCGTTTTGCTCTAATTAAAGTTCCCTATTATTTCAGACTTTCCCATCAATACCTTCCTGAATAATCCAAAAATTGTGTGTAAAAAAATGGGAACGCTGATAAGATTTCATTCTCTTTAATTGTGATGATATATTAACTTTGGTTTTCTTTTTTAATTGCAGTATGGGCGAGCGTAGGCTGTTTTATAATTCAATTCACAAGTAATTGTACACGGTGTGTGAACCTCCTTTTGTCCTTTGACAGAGACAATAATTTAGTTTATAAATAGGACTTTCTTGTAATTCTGAAAACTTATAGCAATAATAAAGAATAATGTTTAGTGATTAGTGACAGTTAGTCGATGGTTATTCGGAGATCGTGAGATGCAGTCTGGTTTGACGTAGATTTCAGAAAAAATTGTCTTTATTGTTCCGGCGTTTCGTGCTCTATTGAGATCATCTTCAGGCCTCAAAATGTTTGTTTTCTGCGTAATTGTGTCCATTCTTGTGTGTCGAGCACTCGAACACTTTGAGTCCTGAAGATGATCTCAACAAAGATCGAAACGTTGGCACGATAAAGAAAATGTTTTTCTGAAACCGCATCTCACTATTTCCGAATAATAAAGAATAATTTGTCACCTACCACAGGACATGATCCAGCCTATGGTCAATATCATTTTTTGTTGAATATTAATTATTTTATTTGCACAATAATAACACTAACGCCAGCGCTCCACCCAGGCCACATGCCATGAGAAACCTGAGTGCGTTGGCACTCAGTGTGAAGGGTTAAGGAGCATGTAGGTCTCGAAATTACCGTCGATCAGGGAAACCTGACAATTCGGGAATGTGTAGAAAGTGCTTGAGCAGATGAATGGAGAAGTTGGTCTTAAACTTTTGGAATCGGGGACGTATCAGTTCGTTGACAAAAGTAATTAAGAGATAGTTCTGGATAGAGATGCTAGTGAATAGGCTAGCTAGTAAGAATTAAAATAAAAATATACTATTCATATATTTTGAAAAAGGTGAGCCTAATATGTACAAAGAGATTTATAATTTGAATCCCAAGTGTTTTAACTCATTAGCTGTGGGTATTTGAGCAAGAAAGACATAGGTTTAAAATTGCCGGAATAGCTTTGTTTCTATAGCTTTAGTTGTTACACTACGTTATTCGTGAAATTTTGAACTATCATGTTTTTCTCTTTGGTTTGTCATTTATAAAACGATATCGTAAATAATGTGCTTTGCCAATAGCAAAGTCGAGAACTCAGTAATGTAAATGTTAAAATCAATAGGAAATTTAAATTGAAAGTTTCCGGATATGATTGAAGAGAGAACTAATTTTTGAATTGATCATTACCGGCTTTTTACTCGTACTACCGCATAAGTCAAACTAATGAGAGTTGAGTATATCGAAAATATCCACGCATTCACGTCATACTTTATAAACGTACTTGCAATTCTCGGCTTAAAACTGTAAATGTTGGTCTGTAATTGTGCGCTCGCTGGTAGATCAGTTACTGCATTTACTTGCTGTCACCTCTGGAAGACAGTGTAATGTTTTTTTCTATCAAAGACGGTTGAAAAAATAAATCACTTTAAGCACAAGTGAAAATTCACTTTTCCCCCTTTGTAGATAAAACTATCTAAACTCTGAATATTTTTGTACAAATAACCTAAAAAAACCGATCCATTATATTAAAAACTAACTAAATAAATTATAAATGTAAAATAAGCATTAAATTAAAGAAAAAGTATGGTAAGAAACATTATTATCTTAATTTTTCACTACGTTCTTTGTAATCATGTAATGCTGTTTGCCTACACTGGTGTATGAGGGAGAAAGATTAATTATTATGTAATTACCCTCTCGTGCCGTGGAACCCAAGAGGGAGATCGAATAACTTAAAGGAAGACCTTTGAAAAGTACTGTATTTACTCTATTCCCAAAGAACAAATTACATAACTAATTTTTCATGAAGTATTTTGGAATGTGAAATCAATGTTTCTCAAGTGTGACGCATGCCTTAAAATTCTAAATATGAATGTAAATTATACTGAAAATATGTTTACAAAATGGATTATGTAAATTTGTAAGTTTTAATCACCGCGATTCGCTTCTCGGCGCTAAAAAAGCAATGTGAAAGATATGATAAAAAGAATGTGTTGGCGTCGGTGGATTGGATCGTCATGAAGTTCTTAGGCATCAAAAACCCTGTCATTATGTAGTATTCGGACAATTTGACCTGAAGAAGAAGGATCATACTCACTCGATTAAGGATAGGCGACCATAGTTGACACTCAGTCAACTAGTGTCACTACTTTTCGTCCAAAGCCCATGTATCTGTCCGGCTTGCTTCTTGTGTTCCATCTAACTGAAGGGTGCAACTTCATGCCCTCATATAGAGAGCGCATAGGAATAAGAGAATATGAGATAGAGAATATGAGCACGGCAGCAATTATTTTGGCCCTGTTCCGAATCTTGGAGGAAACAGGGTTGTTTTATAGTATATAGAGCTGATATTTTTGTGTAGCCTAATGTGTGTTGATGAGTGATTGAATTTATTAGCGTGAATGTGTGAGGGTCGATGGCGGAACATTAAGAACCACTTGGTAAAAAGGGTGATGGAGGAATATGGAGTACTCCAACACCCTAACCGTTCGAATGGCCTGTAGATATGAGAAAAGTTTCAACAGTGAGGGGGAGTACGTAGGGGGTATATTTAGAGACTACTTGTGTTGGGGGCTGAAATGACCTATCTGCTAATAGCCCCGGGAGCCTACACGGCTTCAACTGCTGGAGAGAGAAGACCGAGGTCTGACTCCTGACTTCCAGCACTCGGGGTGGGTGATTCTCGAGACCTACCAGCAATTTATAGTAAATTACAAAACCTGCCATGGACTAAGAAAACAGATTGGATTAACTCCGTCCAAACTTTTAGTGTGTACATGCACACCCAATAGTAAATTAAATAAATTAGTCGTAAACTACTGTTCACTTTTTGTTTAGTTGTAATTTTTTCTCGCCACTTTGTTTCAAAATTGCTATATTTATTACAACCTAAGTTAAAAAAGAATTAAATTAATATATTGCACTAATAATAACGACTTTTTTGGACAGGGGCGTCCGACAGCTTGGTCATTTCAGCCCCGAAGCACTAGCAAAATATCGCTACACATGGAAACTTCGCAAGCTATCTTCATAAATATAAGAAAAGAGAAAGCCCTTTATGCTCCGTTTGCAGCACCGAAGAAGACGCAGAACATAAACTCTTCAGGTGTACCAAATTCAATGGAGAAAGAGAACGTTTGCGAAGACCATCGCTCAACAGCATGGCCGTCTAATCTCCATAAACTATTCTGTGATATGAAATCATTTGCAACACCGAAAGACTTTGACTCAACTACGCTTAACTGGACAAGTCCCTATTTATTCTGACTACTAAGTCCTAAATATTGTTGTTATTGATAGAGTTTTATTATTGTTATTTATTTATTCATAATTAAACATAGGTTTAGGGTTCCGGGCTTTTTTCCTCTTCTTAATAAGAAAATTTTAGATATGTAAATTATATAAAAATAAAACCAAGAAAATATACATATGCAAGGGGAAACCAGCAAGGGGAAACCAGCAAGGGGAAAACCTTTTGTTTTGAAAATATAGTTCCTGCGAAAACCGACTAGCGGTCTGGCCTGAAGGTGGTAATTTTATCCCATTTATTTGAAATCCCTTAGATATACAAATTAGATTAAGCTATAGCGTTTGTCCGTCAGTACGGGGTCTTCCTCGGCTGGTGGAAATGGTATGAAAAATGTGCCCATCAATTTACTGCCCATACTTTGGTAACCTCCTTGGTAGAATCTGCCAGCATATACTCCCCACCATCGATTCATAAAATATAACACTCGACCATCAATTATGATGCGGGCGTCACCATTTTACTCTTCAACAGCGCTATCGTGTGCTTTGTGCCAAAGAAGCTTTCGATCCAGCCTGACTCCCATATTTGACTTGGAAACTTAAGGACGTTCGCGTATATGTCGGATCCTCTCTTCTTTGTACAAAGTGGATTTCACAGAGTAGCGTCCTCGATCTGTATCGTACCGTAAACTTACACTGCCATTCTATCATTTAAATTCAAACCGGTTACAGAACGTTCCAGATAGTCAACAAGGTCCAAAGACTTAACCGTCATCTAGTCGCATAATTCTATTTACAATTGTTTTTAACCTAACTTCATCCGCTTCCTAGAGCTGTATATAAACAGCGACCGACCTGGACATACACGACCTACAAGGAAAAATAAAACACACTGAAGATTTAACATTCCCTTGACCACAAAATACTAATATACAACTTAACAATGAAACCAATTTCGACATCAATCATACAACTAGATTAACCCTAGTGTCCATTATTACTTTAGAACCGTGACCAACCATTTTAATGGTGCAAACGTTCACTTCGTCCAACAAAAAGTCAACAGTATACAAAAAATCCTAACGAACGCCTACTTCCCTTCCGATCACTTCCAAACAATCCTCCCGGGCAACTGGAAAGACAGTTGCCTGGGGGACAAGGTCTCAGACAGTGAAAGTGAAAGGTAATCTGTCTGTCGCCGATTAGCTTCTTCACTCGATTCGTTTTTATGTTATCTTTATGTTATCCAAGCGGAGATTGTTGCTCAATCAAAAATTCTTCATCACCTATAATGAAAAGATAATACACAACGGGTACATAGTTTATCGTTAATAAAACATTTTTTATAATAGAACTTATTACTATACTTTATTCTTAAATGTATAATTGTTTAATTTGTAATTTTTGAAAAAATCAATACTTACATAACATTCGTTCTTAGAAAAACAATGCCGAGACCTGAAAAAAAATTATGTATGTAATACTTGATTATAATACAAACAAAATGATTATGTAGAATTCACTTAAACGTTGTAAAGAAAAACTATTAAAATTGATAAAATAAAAAAAAATTCAAAATTTCTAAGCTTGTAGTTCTTTTTATATTAATAAAACTTTCTATTGTAAAACGATAATTTAACATACTCTTCGGTGAGAGTGTGGTGTCTGGAAAAAAATTAATTTATTAGCGTGAATGTGGGCTTGAGATCTTCCCCAACGATTACCGAGTACTCTTTGGTGAGATGCAATGTCTGAACAGTGAAATTATGAAAGTTGGCCGCGTATATTCATCATTCTTTTTATGTAAGGTTTTTGGTTGAGATGAAAAATTAATGCCACGAGTGGAATTCGAACTTATGACTTTCGGCTCATACTTAGTTGTTCTCTTGGTTAGCTATGTTTAAAAAAGGTCAAGTGGTTAGAGCAGCTGAAGGTCGAGGGTTCGACTCCTGCTCATGGCACTAATTTTTCAACTCGACCAAAAACCTTAGATAAAAATAATAATCGGTATAATTTATTTGCTTGCATCTGCTTGTTGAAAGTAATTTATTAGCGTGAAAAGAGGCTTTAAACATGCACAATCGGATATCAAGTACGTTTCGGTGAGAAGATTCTTTCATCTGCTGTTTCGGAAGAGAATGTAATTTATTAGCGCCAAACGTGAAAAGTGAAAAGGATTTTTTTTCGTATACATTTTTTTAAACCAGGACAGTTGCATTAAATTCTCTAGTATTTTTAATTGTGTTCTGGAGAAAATACGATTTTTATCGATTTTTGAAATGTTTTCTTCCCTTTTCAACTCGTTTTTATTACGGAAAAAAATTAGAAAATCTTTTGTTCTAGAATAGTTTTAATAACACAAATTTAGCCGTTATGTCGGATTGAGGGGAAAAGGAAAATGTGACATTTCAGGATTAATGGACGAACATGCTTAAATATCGACAACTTCGATATATTTTATACTGAAACTATTTAGTATTTCAGACTTCAAACGGTCATTACGGACATGTAGTTAAATTCAATGTTTGATTGATAAAGTTGAAAAGTGACTTGTGTTATTCATGCAAAATAAATTAACCCCTTCACCGTCGATAAAAGTTCTCCAGCTCAGGGAAATTACGCGGTTTCATGTGGATCAATTTCCCCGGCGTAAGGTTGTAACGATGACATTTTGAAGTTTGCTCCAGTGGTCTCAGCAGTTGGAAAACTGTTGTCGGCAGTTTGATCATTAGGGATTATTTCTAGTCTCGGCTATGTCAAGGGACGGGAAATTTTCTTACAATTGAAATTTCCCTTCACGAAAAGTTTTTGAACTTTTTTCTTTACCAATGTTTGTAATTTGTTTTTATGTGTCTATCAAAACAGCGATGATCAAAGGTATCCGGTAGTTTGATATAATTATAATAATCGTGTGATAAAGTCTTCAGTTTTGCTCGTCATGGCTGATTCTACAATGTTTACTGATTTGGTTTTTAAATTATTTAATTATTTAGCGTCAGAAGTAGCCTTGTCACATTATCAGAACATAAAAAAATTACGAGGTAACTAAGAACTCGGTGTTTAAAAAATAAATTCTGCTCATTTTTTAGCTTTGGCGATAATCGACCTTTCGATGAATAGGATTGGTTAAGATGGTACCAAGTCCGGAGATTACGGAAAGTGTGTCAGGTTGCCTAAACGAAGATTCTTTATCACCTCTAGCGGTATGAGGTTTCGTTTTGGGTTGTTTTTTTTTTGTTTTTTTTAACGAGAACAGGTTGGTTCTGGGCAAGGACATCCTCATTTCAGCTGGTTTGAGAAAATTTCTGCGGTAATGTTCTGACCATGTGAAGAATACGTAGTGCATAATGCCTGCCCTAGTTCCTTTAACATAAAGCATCACAATTTGTTTGTGAAAATTCGGTTTTCGTGCAATTGTGTGTCAGCCAATGGTCATAGTGTACTGTACAGGGTCCACTTTTCTTCGCAAGTGACAAACCAGTCCAAAAACTATTTTTGTACTTTACCGGTTAGTCAATTTCTGAGGGACCCATTTGTTAAGCTTCTACTTCTTATCAAACCCATGAAAACTAGAGCGAGTGGTTTCATCGTTTTCCTCGCAGTCTGGCAAGCTACTCATATTTTCGACTGGAGTCAACTTTGATAGCTTCCTTCTAAATATCATAAAAACAGAAAACCTACAAGATCGTCGTAAACATAAACCCTCCTTTGTAGATAGAAATGTTGATTGACGGTTTTCAAAAAATAAAAAGAACTTTTCGGGTTACTTTGTACTAAAGTGGCCATAAGATGGACGGGACAAAAACAATCAATTAAGCATGAGTTCTTTAACGATAATTTCATAATTTACTTTATGTATTAATAAAATTTTCTCTTATAAAAACTTTTCAATCTCTTTGAGGAATTGAACATGAATTGGTATTGTTTGTTGATAGTTTGTTTTCATTCAAATTTAATTAAGTGAAACTCTAAGGCGAATTGTGTTGCCCCTTGCTAAACCTATTCAACGAAATAATTGCTAATTCATTGGTTATTAATCAATAAATGTTCAATGCTATTGAACCTAATTGGCCATATAAATTAATTTAATCCGTTGTTAATAAATTAATTTGCTTCTACCATCCTTTGACATAGGCAGATAAGTATTATTATTTTCCACGGGCGCACATGTAAAAATTTCAGATCAATACTATTACTTATGTGATCATGGTTTTTGTTTGCATTTTGATCGAATGATCAATTGTGCTGAATGGAAATCTCAAATATTCTTGATGAAATGTTATTTTAATTTTTGTGTGCTTTAAATTTACCCTGAGGAATATCGAGTTCGCTGGGGCGAGAATGGAGGTTTGGGCAGTGAAAGCACTTTGTTAGCGTGTACGGCGGCATGAAACTTTCCCCGAAGAATATAGAATACTCTTGCTTGGAGAGAGTGTGTTTTCAGGAAAGTTAAAGTAATTTATTAGCGGAAATAGTGGATTCAAACTTGCCCCGAGGAATATCTTGGTAACGAGTGATGCACGACTAGAGGCATAAACCCTTCCGTAAGGAATGCCGATTTTTCTGAAGTGAGAATATGATTGCTGAAGTGGGAAATTTGCTTATTAGCGCGAGTTGGTGTTTAAAACCTGTGACGAGGAATATGGACTCTTCTGAAGTGAAAGTGCTCTGCCTGGAATATGAAATGTATTCATTAGTGTAAATGTGGGTATGTGAATCCTTTCGCATTGATTGCGACATTGAGGACTCCAGTCTTGTTGGGTCAATAAATTTATTAGCGTGACTGTGGGCTGAAAACTTTCCCAACAATTAACGAGTAGGCAGTTTTAAGGAGGCCAGGCATTACTTGATACCCTCTCGAGACTATTGGTGTAAATGTGAGATGTTTGGAAATGGAAAGTAATTTATTAGCAAGAATGAAGTGTTGAAACCTTCCAAAAGGAACCACAAGGACTCTTCGTTGGGTGTGCATTATCAAGAGAGTGATAGTAATTTATTATCAAAAATGGACGTTTTAAACTAAGGTGTAGGTGCCACAACGGTTTATGCGAACCTAAGTTAAAATTAATCTTCTTGTTGAGGTAAAAAAGTCAGTGTCGGGATTCGAACCAACGACCTTCGGCTAAATACGCCTCTGTAATACAACTTAGCTATCGTGAATTCGATCCCTCGGACACCAACTCTCCATCTCAGCCTACAACCGTTCGACTTTACCGTCTTTTTTCCATTTTCAAAAGTCGTGTAATCA
>CM077099.1:29262876-29280989 GCA_039619505.1 Cimex hemipterus
CCATTTCTGAACCGACGATGGAGCATACGATTATTCCGATGACCACAGGCTTACGAAAATCACGAGCAAAATAGACATTATCACAAGCAAGAAAAAGTCCACCAAACATCTGACAGACATTTCTAACATAGCTTCATCGGCTGATATTGTCTTAAATTTTTGGATATATTATGGCCGATTTTCCCCCCCACAATTTTACATTTCTTACACGCATCGTTTTGGTTTTGTGACTAAATCAGTTTTTGCATGTGTCGAAAAAACACATGACAACCTAGTGCGCATTTAAATATATTTATATTTTAACAAAACGATAGATTTTTTTTCAAAAATACACAATTAGCAACATTGATGCATTGCATAGTATTAATTGACTACATAATATATTTTATTTTTGAAAGTATTGTCCATTAGGCTTCACATCACGAGAAAATGTTTGGAAATATACATAAGAACGGACAAAATTTGTTTTTTGGTGATTTCAGAGTAATCTAGGTGTATATTATACATTTATTTGGGTGTTTTTTTTTAATTTTAAATTAAATTTTTATCTAAATTAAAAACCTTAATTAATTGGTCAAGCGGACCAAGAAAAATAGTGAATTTAATAAATTGGAGGCCTCAAAGTTTAGTCTTTGACACGGCGCTCATCACTGTAAGGTAAAGGTCCCGGGTTCGAATCCAGCGGCTCTGCATTCGAACCCGACATACTTACAAATATGACCTCTGCTGTTGCGAACCCTCTAGTAAAAAAAATTAAGATGAAGTGCTCTCCCTGGCCATTTCATTTGTCGTTAATCAAATAGATACAACGAAATTTGAAAAAAGCAAAAAGGAGGGCAAATTCAAAAGGCGGGGTAACGATGGAAAGTGGATCGAAGTCAGGATAGCTGTAGAATAGCGGTGTATCTCGCCGAAGATCGTGGGTTCGAATCCCGCTCGTCACCCTGATACTTTTTATCCCAACTAAAAACCTTAATTAATTGAAAGATATTAATTGGTCAAGCCGACCACGGGAACTAGTCAATATAAATACTAGGACTGAGTGGTGATTAGTGACCGTTAATCGATAATTATTTAAAAATCGTGAGATGCGGTCTGGTATGATGAAGGTTTCACAAAAACATTTTCTTTATCGCACTCTCGTGGGCTCTCTCGACACGACACGCAAGAATGGCACAAATACACAAAGGACAAACACTTTGAACCTTGAAGATGATCTCAATAAAGTTCGAAACGTCGGCACGACAAAAAAAGGTTTTCTGAAACCTTCATCACACCAGACCGCATCTCACGATCTCGAAATAATTATAAATATAAGGTTTTATTGCGATGTCCACGCGGGACTCTGGGTTTATGCATCATTTTAATGAGATTCAGAGTTGTTTTTTTTTTTTAAGACAATGTCTCTTTCCTCAAATGGATGGAAATGCTCTGAAATCGTCGGTGTTGATTACAGTTAAATAATGCATATGTAAAAAACGGATTCGTCTTAATACTGCCCCATTTTGGACTGCCATAAACTCGTGCGAAAATTGTGATGTCCTCATGTTATATCTCGTCGTATATTTTTAAAGATCAAAGTTAAATGTTGGATTCCATTTGGTCGACATTTTGTGGTGTTGGCCTTGTATCTTCTCAACCGTAGTCAGTTTCGATTTTAGCTCAATATTAGAAAAAAGTGGAAAAACTATCCAGAGGAGGAAGGAAAAACTGAGCTTTTAACCTTTTGATCAAAGAATGCAGACGAATGACAGTGATAACCAGCGGCCAAAAAAATTATTTGACTGTCAATTCGCCGTCGTCAGTGGCTGGCCTTTTCATTTTATCAGCCGTCTTGTTTTTTATGTTTATTACATACGGACTGTTCAAAGGGTACCTCTCCATCGACTTTATTACCTCCTGGTCGGATTAAGTGTTTGTCGATTTCCAATGTGAATATTACGTGGTATAATAACCAGTGAAATGGCATGATTATAGTCGAGCATGTTATTTTATTCCACTTTGATATTTCAGAAGTGAGGATTGGATAATTTAGTGCGGCAGAAGGGCCGAGAACCGCCTAAAAGACCGAATCTGTTAAATAATCGAACCGGCCGCTGTTGAAACCCCTCGGAGATAATTTATGAGGAGAGCCCGTTTAGCGTTGCGAGGTTTTGGGCTGAAAACTGAATGACACGATGACGGTGATTGCATTTCGAGGAAGGACTTGTAAAAATCGGGCTGTAAAAAGCCGGGACGGCCGAGGGTGTTTAGAGCAAGTTGAATATTTCATCTCCGCCACCTTTATATCACCAGGGATCAACCTTGCCCTGAATCGGAAAACAGCGCCGGCATGTTTCCTAAAATGCCCATCAGGATAACTTTCCTCCCCTTTTTATTGTTTACCTTCTGACCTCGTGTAGATTTTCATGACTATATAACCCTCACCTAATGGGCTGCATATCCATTCACTATTTTAAAAAAAATCGTGTTTTGGATGATGACTTTTAAAAAAGTTCTTTTTGATAACAAGTCTTTTATATTCCAAATTAATGTGCATTAAAAAAAAAATCAAAACTGTTGATCCGAGAAAGAGAAGGCGTCCCGAGGTCGGAGGATCGTACAACTTACCTCGAGCAATGAAAAAAATGATATTCCAGTTTTGAAGAATTTATTTGCTTTTATAAAAAAAAGTAGTAGAAAATACTTATCACAAGTGAGAGGCGATCGCGAGAATTTTCCGTCGGAACTGTCCTATTCGTTCTTAGATTTTTGGTTACTCTGGGTAGCAAAATTTAGGGCTGGTTATGTAAGCGGACGACGTCGCGGAGGCCGAATTATCTCGCAATATTCGCTTTCTTTTGAAAAGCGGCAAGAGATCGGCGTAAGCGCGTCGCTACTTATTTTTGTGTAGGGGAAGGTAAGGTAATAAAGGTAACAATAAATCAGAGATAGTATTCAGAGACATTTATTGAACAAAACTCCTTCTCTTAACGATACTCTAGTTGCTAATATTAATTTATCTATTAGTCAGCCACAACTCTACATCTGGGATGAGTCTATTGACAACGGGACTTACCCCACACGATACTCGCCACGATTCAGGTCCAGAGCATCTCTTGTCTCGACCTCTGGCTTGGCACGATGAGTAGACACGGGTGGTGTGTCCAGATGTGTCCCGTTCTTCCCGACTGGGTTTGCTTCACATTTGGACGTTCTTACCTAGCGGGCTACGTGCGTAACCATTCCCTAGCTAGATTTGGCAGATGTGTCACGTCGTGCCGGTCTGGGTCTGCCTCTTCAAGGTCGGTTGTCGCTTGTTTACCTAGTTGGTTCTTAATTTACAGTTTAAGGCTTACAGTTACATACAATATCATTTTTAAGCATGCTATTTTCCAGGCTGACAACACCCCCACTAATTTTAGTTTTTTTACAACTAACGTTATTTTTTTACGAGGGTTCGTAATAGGTTATATCAACCCTCAGGGTGCCGGTGATTTTGAAAAAAAGTCCATTTGCACGAATGTCGGGCTGGAATTCAGGGCCGCTGGATTCGAACCCGGGACCTTTACATTTCAGTGATGAGCGCCGTTTCAACGTCTAAACCATTGCTGCCAACGACGGCCCTAACTAACGTTATTCCTTGTGATATTTCGCCATGTAGTCTAAGGAGTGAGAGATTTGTAATTTAGTCGTTACGGATCATTTTGGTCCTCTTATCCTCGGTAGTCTGTAGAAATTAACCATTTCCAGAGTCTACCAGGAGTGCTTTGTGCCTAAAGAGGTGAGGTTTACAGAACCCAGCATTTTTCTTAGATGGGGTATTACCGTTTTTGGTCAATGTTGCCGCTGTCTGAAAATTCTCTTCTTCAGAATTTCGCGCATCGACCAAAAGAACCATGTCTCATGACAAGGATTGCAGCGACGATGAGTGGTATAGTGCTTTTCAACTGTGAAGCGTGACATATACGATGGTATCTTCTCATTCCTCAGAGTGGGTGAGAGAACCACAAGGATCAAGTTCTTTTTATGAGGTCTTTCTTGTCTTAGAGTCTTTATTCTAGGGCTTTGCCTAATGTGCCTGTACATTTTTGTTGTATTTTTCATTCATGATTTCTTCACAACTCCTTAGCTTGTTTTTCTCTAGCCTAAGTTTTTTCCGCATCTTCCATCTCGTGCAAGGTCTTCCAGGCTTTTTTTATGACCCATTTGGCAATGTCAAACACGTCGGTCCTATCCATTTCCATTCATACAAAAACTATGCCAGTTTTTCTGTTATTGGTTTGATTAGGGAAAGACATTGCCTAAAATCTTACACCGTCACCTCTGTAAAACGGACGATTTTAACGATTTGGCCTACCAGATCCAGAGGTGGAGATTTTAAAATGCTTAAATCTGTCTGACGCACCACACCATTGAGGATAGGAAGGCATAAATGATTTTCTATTAATTACAAAGTATTCCTGTAATTAAACGAGTGGGACACTCAACATGTCCACCCGCTTGGCATCTCTGGCGAGGGGTCGAGACCCTTTTAAAACACTTTCTCAAATTATTGTCAATTAAAATTCCACGGGCTATGGCGGGATGAGAACTTTTGTACAAATTTGACTTACAATAGCGACGAAACAATGGACATTGCGAAAAAATTTAAATAGACTGTTATGGAATCCCATGTTCGTATCGTCTTTTTTTTCTTTTTTTTATACCATTGCTCGTCTTGTTTTTCATCCAACATTTACTATGACTATACATTTCACACACATTGGATTACAGCTGTTGTTTTTTAAATGGAATATCTTTTCAAAGTAGACAAACACGGTCTCGTATAGACGAACGCCCAATATATTCGTAAAACAAACTAGGCCACGAACCGTCCGACTTATCACTCGCGGTGTATTTGAAACTGAACCAAGCTCCCTTCATAAATAATAAATAAAGTTTTCTCTCGGCCTTTGTACAGTCAACATTGGGCCGTGATTTATCGCCTCTTTTAAAGTGAATGTACGTGTAAGATAGGGTATGTTTGCGCGGAAAGCCCCCCCCCCCCGGTCATTCAAGTTGAACTTTACAATTTCAATTATTGCAGTATAAAAAATGTTCTGGCATGTGGCTATGTCGGTTTTTTTATTTAATAATCGCAATCTGCGGAATGACCTACAGACCCCAACTTAAATATCGAGCAGTTAAGAAGAAAAAAATTTACAATGCTTGCTTGTATTATATTAAAAATAATTCATTAGTTTTCGTGGATTCGATTTCGTATTTTTGGAAGTTAGGACCCTAGTCGAATGAAGTCACAATAGCTCAAGTGGTAGAGTAGTGGCATATCAAGCGGAAGTCGTGGGTTCGAATCCCGTTCGTGACACTCACTTTTTATCTCAACTAAAAGCCTTAATTAATTGAAACATATTAAAAATAATAAATTATTATATATTAATAAATTATTATACTAAGCTAAAACCACTTTAAAACTATTTAATTTGTCTCGTTATTAATAGTATGTATGTGGAGAGGTTAATAAATTTCTGTAAAGGCAAAAAAATATTCAGAAAATAGCTGTCGTAATGAGGTTCATGGAACATATTAATTAACGGCTTACAAATAAATTACAATTATCGATTTCTTAAAAAAAATAATAATGCGTGGTGATTAGTGACCGTTAGTCCATAATTATTCAGAAATTCGACCACATCTCCCAATTTCAGAATAATAATAATAATAATCTGTGTTTACCTATTAAACATTAATACATGATTTTACCAGTCTAAACGTATGTAGAAAACGCTCCTAATTATTTTATTTCGTACTCAATATTCATAAAGTTTGTAGGTGTCTCCAATCACGTTCCTTTCCTTACACAACTTAAAAATGGACCGTGAGCTTATTTATTTTAGCTTTTGAAGAGGGACCGCTTTTTAAAGTTATCGACAATCATTATATTCTTCATTATATTCTTTCCAAACTATCCTCAACTTTAATCCCAGTCTTAGCTATTCTTTTTTAAAATAGTCTAATTCTTGGGCCATATACTGAGGGTCTCCCATGCAGCCACATGCGGCTTTTAGTTGAGATAAAAAAGTCATTGTCACGAGCAGGATTCGAACCCAGGATCTTTGGCTAGATACGCCGCTGCTCTACCATTTGACCTATCGTGACTTCGAACCGTTGGGACACTAACATCCCATCTCAACCTCACCTATCTAATTTTTCCTCCTTTTTGCCATTTTTACCATTGAGGGGCTATTAAATCCCTGTTGAAAAAGATACGTTTATTCATAGAGTGTACTATGCTCTTTGAGCTCAAGCTAAACTTTTGAAGATCAGTCCACAACATATGTATTTAAGTGTGTAGACATTAGCAACCGTTAATCGGTAATTATTCAGAAATCGTGAGATGCGGTCTGGTGTGATGTAGGTTTCAGAAAAACATTTTCTTTATCGTGCCAAACGTTTCGATCTTTATTGAGATCATCTTCAGAGCTCAAAGTGTTTGTGCGTAACTGTGCCGTTCTTGCGTGTCATGTTGAGAGTGCATTCCTCTTAATAAACACAGCATCAATTACAGAACAGATATTTGTAAATCCCAGGCCCTGATGATGATCTCAATAAAGATCGAAAGGTTTGGCACGATAAAGAAATTGTTTTTCTGAAAACTACATCAGACCAGATCGCATCTCACGATATTTGAATAAATATGAATTTAAGGTTGGGTGAGCAGGTAGATCAATTTTTGTAAATGATGGTTCTATTTATAGAATTTATCGTTTAAAAGAGTTAAACAAGTTAAAATAAATTTAACTTGTCCGTACATCACAGTAAAAATTATTCCAATCTACTGGAGTCAGTAATTGTTTATACAGTTATCATCATGTGGGGCGTAACACTATGCTTCCGAAGGTGTCGGCCCAGTTTAATAAAGTTGTAGCGGAGGACCTGTTGATAAGGGACCGAATTTTCACTCCTCACGGGTTTTAGCCATAGTCACGTCTTACGGCTTTATCAGGAGCGCCGTGAGGATCAAACATTCGCAGCGGGGTACACATTCGTCCCTTTTCATGCGTTAGTCGCTAGCTATGTATGAGCTCAAAGAAACCCTTCTCTGAAGGAATAACATTTTTATTAAGATGCTATTCGAGCAGGAGGAGGTTTGGTAATTTTATAATTTTGTCACGCCTTGCATAAATACTCGCGTCTCCGACCTCCTACAATCTGTTCAGACAACTTCAATCTTATCTTCGGCCATTTTGTCCCAAATGAGTTTGCTTTATTCTTTATAAGTTGTATTTTTCTCGAAAACAGGCGACACTCCGCTCTTAAATAAATTATTCCGATATCGTGAGATGCGGTCTGGTGTGATGTAGGTTTCAGAAAAATATTTTCTTTATAGTACCAACGTTGACTCTCAACGCGACACGCAAGAATATCACAAGTACACAGAAGACAACACTTTGAGCCCTGAAGATGATCTCAATAAAAAATCGAAACGTTGGCACGAAATAGAAAATGTTTTTCTGAAACCTACATCATACCAGACCGCATCTCACGATATCTCAATAATTACAGGTAGCAATGTTGGCTGCAAGACTGATACAATTCCTGACTACTCAACTAGCCTAATGGTCTTAAGGGATAAAATGTTTCAACAAATCGAATAGAAATTTCGCAAAAATGAATCTTTTATTTTTAATTTGGAATTAAATTGATCATTTTCAGGAAAAAAGAACAAAGAAAAGCAAATTCGTTTTAGGGCCTACATGGAAACGTATAATGGAAAATGAAATCATACATTTGTCGACAAATTATACGAGATTTGATGTAGCTGTAAGAAATGATATTTCTTTAAAAATAAATACGCAGAATATATTCAGCGCAAACCTGGAAAAAGCGACTATGCGGAATTTAAAAATATTTCTAAAAAAGTCTTTTTCTATTTCCTCAAAAATTACCCAGATTAAGTAGTATATCTAGACGTAGAAAAATACCATAAATTTTCATAACATTCAACTTCCTTCGCAAAACACTAACACGCTCAACAGCATCAGAAATTATTAGCCACAAAAACTCATGGTTTTCCGCCTGTAGGTTCACGACGCCGAAATTCAACCCGAATATCGAATTTTCACTGGATAACGTCGAAGATCGGTCAGTTTTACTAACAAAACTCACGTAATGTATTCGGACCTTACACCGTGATAAATGTCTACCGCCGGCACATAAGTCATACAGATTATTATTGTATAAGGGACTTGATAGTATCTTATTATAATATTCGTTCCATCTTTCCCGTGATGTTTTTTAAAATTAGATGTGTGTTACTGTCTCTCAAGTAGAATCCAACAAGAGATAACTGCCTCAAATTGTGCTCCCTATGCAATTGAAACGCTCGAGAAGACACCTTCCATTTTCTAGCAGAATGCCCGATTCTGTTTGATTTCAGATTGAGACACCTAGGTCTGTTCGAATTAACAAGAGTGTTGACGTCCAAGGAGCTTTTATTTTTTGTTATTTTTCGGCTGACCAAGGTTCGCCTCGGGAGGCCCTGTTTGACACGTCGGGGCCGCATTGTTTTTATTTTGCAAGCGATAAAGCCGGTGTCTTCGGCCTTTGCCCATGAATAAGTCAGTCTCTCGGTTGCCTGGGTCAGCACAAGACGCACCTTCTACCAAAACGATAATCGATCGTAATATCGATTTTCTCTTGGCTCTCGACATCGATTTCTTCGATTCACCACCGTGTCGTCACACGGACATGACGCAGAAATTGTAAATAATTATCTATTAGCGGTCACTAATCTTTACATATTAAATAAATTTACAAATTCAGTATGTTTTTATTTCGTTGAGCAAGTAGAGTTTATGCAAAAGGAAAAACAAACCGCTTTTAAACTACAAAATTAAAACAAGAATTTATTGACTATACCTTTTCCAAGAATCTCCTATTTTATTTATTTATTTATAAACCATCAGTTCAAATAATCGTCTAACATGTACCAAAATCTGTGGTAATCACAATGTTTAAAAATATACATAAATTATTCATAAAGCAACAAACTAAGAAAGCCCATAGTTCTAAAATATAATAAAAATTAATAAAGTAATAATATAAAAGTATATGCATATAAATAAATGTGTGGCAAAGAAAAATGACTGATAGAATATGAAAGGGAAATGGTGAAATGTTTTCATTTACTATAATTTTTCAGTACTATTCGTCTGATTAGTTCTTAGTTAGTAGTCTGTAAGTGGTGACTGAAGGAAACGCAGTTACAAAGAGACATGTCTGGATTGATTGAATATTTTTACATCGTTGCAAAGAGCATTTTTAGCTGTAATGCTTTATCACCATCTCCAAGACATTTAAAAAAAGGATGGTAAAGGTATGTCACGTTCGGAGGAAAAAATGTAGAATAAACAAATTACCTATTTTAAACGAGGATTTATTAAAATCAAAGAAAGAAAACCGAAACAAATTAATTAAATATTCTCTTGAAATAATAATACAGTACAATAAAACAAAACTCTTCTTTTCTTTGTCAAATCTAAAATAATTTAAAATAACTAATAATATAATAGAAAATAATTAATCGTTTAACTACAAAACGAACTATTACTGGAGGTAAATTAAAAGGGAAGGCCCACCTTGCGAGCCCTGGAACGGTTTTTTTTATCAAATAAAGATTCCACTAATTAACATGAAAAATACAGCTGGGCCTCAATTTTGTGCTTTCAGTCTGACCGCTGATGCAAAACTCCTCTTGCTTTATCGCTTACGCCTTTGGCCCCTCTCTATGTCCACCTTATTGGCCTATTGTAAGGAAAGATTTCTGTTTATTTTCAATTGCATCCTTTTGTTTTTTATTTTCCCTTTTTATTCAACAATTTGTAAGGTTGCGTCACATGGGAACGTTACAGATATAACACAATTAATTACGGTTTTTAGTTGAGATGAAAAAATAGTTAATGGCACGAGAGGGATTCGAACCCACGACCTTCGGCTAGATACGCCGCTGCTCTACCACCTGAGCTATCGTGACCTCGATCCTCTCGGACATCAAGCTCAGGTGGTAGAGCAGCTGCGTATCTAGCCGAAGGTCGTGGGTTCGAATCCCTCTCGTGCCATTAACTTTTTTTCATCTCAACTAAAAACCGTAATTAATTGTGTTATATTAATTGGTCGAACGGACCACGAAAACACTGAATTAATGAGTTACAGATATAAATGAAAGCCCTGAGGCCAACCTGATGTGAGCGTGAAGGGGTGTGATTTTAACGACATTGATTTAAAGTAAAGGTAATCTCTTTTCAACATGACAAATATCTTCCCAGCTTAAAATCACTATCGCAAAAAAAAAGATGGTGAAATTTTATTGTCGGAAAATGTACACAAAGTCTACCTCAAGTCAAGTATAACCGACTGGAAATAAGAATATTGGTAGTAAAATCGGCCCTTTGTAAAACAATGTATGTAATTTTGAAATATTAATTTATTGGTATATAGGAGTTTAAGGGGCAAGGTTTAGTCTTTGACACGGCGCTCATCACTGTAAAGTAAAGGTCCTGGGTTCGAATCCAGCGGTCCTGCATTCGAACCCGTCATACTTACAAATGGGCTTTTTTTCAAAAACACCGGCACCGTGTGGGTTTATATGACCTATGCTGGTGGGAACCATCGTAAAAAAAATAAATAAATAAATATATGAGATTAAGTTTAACATGTAGTTTTTCAAAAGGTTTCACTGTGAAACTCAAATGGTTGGTCTATAGTATCCAATGTTTGTCTCAAATTTTAAAAATAATTCACTAGTTTTCGTGGGCCGCATGACCAATTAATATATTTTAATTAATTAAGGTTTTAGTTGAGATGAAAAAAAGTAGGGAAAATTGAAAAAGGTGGGGTTGAGATGGGAAGTTGGTGCCCGAGTGGATCGAGGTCACGATAACTCAGGTGGTAGAGCAGAGGCGTATTTAGCCGAGGGTCCTGGGTTCGAATCCCGCTTGTGACGCTGACTTTTTTTATCTTAACCAATACCTTTCATAAATATTAATTAATTGAAACATGATTTGATAGGTTAAGGGCTGAGAAATGAAAACGAGATTTCTGCGAGGATCGACCAGTTGTTCGAAGAAAATATCAAAATTGGTTGCATGCAGATTTTCGTCGATGGAAAAAAAACAGGAACCGAAGAAGACGGACTACGCGGAATATCGGAATATCAAAAGCGGAACGAATCAGACCAATAATCCAGTTCATATATTATATTAATGATAGATTTCACTCCACGGAACCGGTCGAAAGGTGTTCGGTGTTACATCGTTTTTTTAGCAGTCCAGCCACTATAGTACGTCACCGCATTCCATGTGTCCTTCCAGCCCCGAACGTAAACAGTCCTCGAACCAAACTGATTTGTACTCTTAATCACTTATAAATACATTCTTACCTATTACCTGAATACCGTCAGGGTGGAGTGTACTTGATATTCCTCCATTATCCTCTTTTTTATTTACGTTTAATGGCCTCATGAACTTTGCATATCCAGCCATACAATATATTGCGTATTCGTTTTTTGGGAGAGAAGGGTATCGGGAAAAAAGGGCCAGAGGCGAAGGCGGGAATCGAACTCGCGACCGCGGGGTCTACTAACCGAGAGTCTCTCACACTAACCACACGGCTACCGCTCAGTTTTTATTTATTGTATATTTTTTGAATAACAAATCATTGTCAATCATCAAACAAATGAACAAATAATAATGCCAATAATAAAAAAAAAGAAAATCGAATCTGATTGTATTATCTGTTCCGTTTATATTCTTCTAAAGGTCAATTTTTAAAGGATTTACGACCAATCCAATTTTATTTCCACAATAACTCGGCCAAAGTGAATCTTGTTTTATTGTTTCGCTATTTTTAATTTGGGAGTAAATCCATCATACCCCTTCAATAATGAAAATAAAACCAGTGTTGTGCCTTTAACGTAAATATTTATTGGGCGCGAAAGAAATTTATCGATTAAACGATCTCTTCAAACAAACCTTGTGTTTGTCCGAACAGAATACATCTGTACATGCGTGCTATTCCTTCTAATCTACTTCCCGGCAATAAGGACGAACAATTATTTAAATGTGCTATAATACTGTTGCTTTAAGGCAGATAAATACCGGTGGTAAACAATCCGTAATGTACTTTCTTAATGAGATATTTGTATACTTTTAAATGAGAAGTATGGCAAGAGATACAGAATGAGCAAACAAAGCGTAGTGAAATAGCTTTTCGTAAATTATTTGTTATAAAATCAAAAATACTGCTGTACGAACTACCATATGAAAAGGTTTTTGACGTGGTTAAGCGTTTGTGAGCTGAATGTTTCTCCTGTCTCAATATCTGTTTAAAATTGATATTTATTCTCAATTAATTAAAGTTTTTAGTTGAGATAAAAAATGTCAATGGTACGAGCGGGATTCGAACCCACTATCTTCGGCTAGTTACGCCGCTGCTCTACCACTTGAGCTATCGTGACATTGATCCGCTTAGACGCTAACTTCCCACCCCAACCTCACCTTTTGAATTTTCCATCCTTTTTGCCAGTTTTCAAAATTTTAATCTCGACTAAAACTTTTATTAATTGAATGATTTTGACGAAAAATATTGAATCATAACAATAAGTAAAATAAGTATCACTTCACTAAACAACTTCCCGTAACTACTTCATAATTCTTGGTATTATTCCAGTGTTACTAAACTATTGTTTAATTGATGCTTGTGTCATTATCACTTTCACAATCATCACCATCACTTCCGAACAGATCTCGCGGTAATTATCTCTTCAGTCGGTGGGAAGGGTTTGAGGGGATTCGTCGGGATGCGAGGTTTTTTGATGTGCTGATTTACGGTAGTTGGACTATACTCAAGAAAATTAATTAAGGTTTTTAGTTGAGTTAAAAAAGTTAGCGTCACGAGGTGGATTCGAACCCGCGGCCTTCGGCTAGATACGCCGCTGCTCTACCACTTGAGATATCTTGTCTTCAATTAACTCGGACACTATCTTTCCATCTCAACCCCACCTTCTGAATTCTACCTCATTTTTGCCATTTTTCAAATGTCGTGTAATCTAATTGATTGTCGGCAACAAATGAAATTTGAAAAATGGCAAAATGGAGAGAAAATTAAAAAGGTGGGATGAGATGGGAAGTTAGTGTCCGAGTGGATCAAGGCCACGGTAGCTCAAGTGGTAGAGCAGCGGCGTATCTATTCTAAGGTCGTTGGTTCGAATCCCGCTCTTGCCATTGACTTTTTTTATCTCAACTAAAAACCTTAATTAATTAAAATATATTAATAGGTCAAGTGGGCCACGAAAATTAGTGAAGTTAGTACATTGTTGAACGTGTCTGAACGTTAATTCTCGACAGACAGATTGAAAGTCCTCTTGGCGGCTTTTGAAAGAGGGAACTTTCGATAACAAATAAAACCTATAATTAGAATTCAATCGGTAGCTTGTTTCTCCAATTGCCCCCACGCTATAACAGATCGCGATTTAAACATTGTAGAAGAACAAGGAATGAATCGGCTTCGAAAGGGTGAAACATAAACGAACCGATCGGCGGTGCCGAAGAGGGAGTTTTGTTGTTGTTGTCAGTCCAAGTTTTGAACAAGTTTCATGTCGTTGCTCAAACAGCACGTACGCCAACATGTAATCCGATGCCCTCTTCCATCAGCTATTCTCTTTTTTTGCTTTTCACTCCAAAAACTAACACTGCAATACTTCCATTTTCGAGAGAATGAAAGCCATCATAACAATCAAAAAATTGTTTTTAACAGTTTGAAAATACTTAACGCGAAGAGCTATAATATCTAGTTGTAATAAATTTGTTTTCTAAATTATTTGACAAGCATTTAAATTTATTGCTATGGAAATAATTTATGGGTGGAGTTAACTTTTATCCATTTTAAAATGCGAAAACGTGAATTTATCGATTAGAATTATGCAGCAGTTTCAACTAATCAAATATTATCTCAGACAACACAGACGGAATTCGTTTCCTGGGATTGGAATTAATTAATCATTAATTGGCATGTAGTTTTAGTGGACGTGCAAATTCAACGTTTACAACATCCCGAAGGGGCGTTCGCGTCTCTGGCGCAATTTACATGCACGCCGGCTCAGCTCGGTAAATTTAATTCAATGCAAATCGAGGTGGAACGAACTCCCCTTCAACGTTATATCTTGAAGGATCCGCGGGGATGCGCAATTCCTCAGAAGTGAATTTATTGCAACATGGCCCTTTATTTAAATTATGAAGCGGTCTCACTGACCCTTCCTACGGTGCGTTTTTATTTTAAATCTATCCCAAGGCGAGGCGATAAATTAACCACGCAACCCAGAAAAATGTTCAAAAGTTTGTTAATTGCCGGACGATAATTTATAGAAGGGGAATTTTCTGGGGACATTATTGGACCTTCCTGTAATATTTCACGTATTGGAAAAAGAAGCGCGAACGATTCATTACTTAATTCGACGAGTCAGAATATTTTTTTTTAGAAAGTTTTATTCACATCAATAGAGAGATTTTTCTAAACGTTTCTGTTATTTCAAGGTTTACAATTTATTTAATGTTTTTAGTTGATATAAAAAAGTCAGTCAATTTCACGAGCGGGATTCGAACCCGCGGCCTTCGGCTAGATACGGCGATACTCTTCCACTTGAACTATCGTGACTTCGATGCACTCTGACACTAACTTTCCATCGCAACACCACCTGTTTGATTTTTAATCTAAAAACTAAAAAAGATATTAATTGCTCAAGCGACCATGAAAATTAGTGGATTTTACCATTATGTTTAACGTCTTTCAGTTAACGTTCCCGCCATTTAAACACGTTTGCATAACTGATGTTGCCTCCAACGCTCAATTTCCTTTGGAGTTCGTAGTATAGTAAATTATAGTCGTACCTTGCAACCTTGTTTAAAAGATAACGTTCAAGTATTTTATGAATTCTGTCTTGATTGCTGACGGCAGTTTGGAAAACGTAAAGAACTTAATACATGCCTTGTCGAAACTGATAGCGAAATCGGAATGGGCCTGAGTCATTGGCCCTATCAATCACTCACACAAGAATAAACGTCCCATTGCCACGCCTGGAGGAGCTGCTTGGGGAACAAAATTATTAATTAGGAGTGGACGCATCGTTGAGCAGAGTCAAAGTGTAGCGCTCTTGAGAAGGACAAAAGCTTATAAGACAGTCCCAACTCCCGTTCCCCTTGCAAGTCCTTGCTTCTGCCCCACCACTCGACATTGTGCTCCATGTAGAATTGCAGACCGACAACTTGAAGATGGGCAAGAGGCTACAATGTTGAGCTTGGATGCCTCACGTAGAGATCGACAACGACATAGTTCTAGGAAGTTGATCCGGGACTTTTTACAGTTTGTATAAATGGATGACAGGAAAGGTGGGACAAAAGCACTAAAGGAAGGCTAGCCCACCGTTTCTAAAGATTGAGGGTCGAGAAAGAAAATCGCGGTTTCAATTCAGTTAACGACACGACATGGGCATGTCAACGCTTATCGGCACCGGTTTCGTGCAGCCAACAGTCAAGCCTTCTGAGTGGATGACATGGCCCAACAGAGACTGTTCAATTGTCACCTCTCTGAGAGTGCAGAAAACCTTTAAAACTTTCTTTCCTGCACACTTGGCCACCCTTAATGGACTGATTAAAGGAAAGAAAGTCTTTTAGCCGAGCCATGTAAGGTACAGCCAATAAAGTACCAGACTAGTTTATAAATTTTTTTGTAAATAATTAAGGCACCTGCAGATTTTAGCTGTACTCTGAACTTCTAATATCAGTGATGATGACTAACCCCTTATATATTTATTATTTATATTTTATAGTTATATATCATATTTATTGTTTATATGTTCACATTTATTCAAATATAGTACATATAGTTGTAATGAAAATGTATTCTTAAGGATTAACCAGGTCGGAGAGACCGATTAGTTTTGGTAAATTAATAATAACAAAAATAGTTCCCTATCTTCCTTGTCCTTCGAATTTTAGAACAAGGTCGAAAGAAGCCATTAAGTGTAGAAAGATCTATGAATTTTGCGTACTATAGTAACTAGTCTCTAGCTGGTATGGAGTCTTCCAGTCTTCCAAAAAACCCTGATATATGTGGGAAAAACCCTCCTAGTACAAATTAAACAATTACTTCTGGTTGGATCAATTTTGAAGTACTGTCGGTTGGTGCACTCATTAGTTGATCAGATTGAAGGGTAAAAAGGCAACCAGTTACGTTACGTTCCAACGTCGAACCTGCACACCAGGGCTCATAAACACCTTCGAACCAAGTCCGCCGCTACCTCCTGTTTTACTTAGATAGCAGACTTACATGAAACCCACACACAAGATTAAAACGACAAGACAACAAAAATTAGGGACTGAGACAAAATCAACAAGCAATATTAAATAACGGTCATCAACTTATTTGGACGTACGGAGTCGGGTTACAGGGCTTGCCAAATAAATGTGCCAAATCAAACAATCCTTTCAATATAAAATTTCATTCTTCAATGCTACCGTCCATGTTACCAATCAAATGATCCATAAAGACCTTAAGATCCCATTAATGAAGGATCTGATCCGAACACGCTTCCTCAATTTCCAATCTAAATCTTCCCTCCACCCTAGCCCACTGGCCTCACACTCCTTCCACAACGTCCCCCCTTACAATCCTCCACGCCGTTTAAAACGACGATGCCCTCGTGACCTTTTATTTTAACTCGCCCAATTAAATAAAAGAGAGTTCCAGCACTGGTTGGTTTCTCTCTCCGCTGCCTTCCCGGGTCTAACAGATCTGTCAGATTTGTTTATAACTACACTATTTCCTCATTGCAAATTTTACTCCAGAATGTATTAGGTGAAATAAATCTCTTTAAAATAAAAAAATACGAACTGTCAGAAAAATAATTATAAATTAGTAATTAATCCGTATTCCAATGGTTTTTACGTACAAGTTTAAAATAGGGCGGAAATCAAATTGATTAGCGTGTCACTCCCTGCAAATCACCAATTTCCACACGACTGCTTACAACTAGAATTTAGTTTTAGAAGGTTCACAGTTGTAAAAATAACTGATTCAATTGTAGTTTTTTTTACGAGGGTTCGCATCAGCAGAAGTTATATCAACCCTCAGGATGCCGGTGTTTTTAAATAATAATGTACAATGTTGTGATTAGTGACCGTTAATCGATGGTGGTGTGAGGAAGGTTTCAGAAAAACATTTTTTTTTGTCGTGCCACGTTTCAAACTTTAATGATATCATTTTCAGGACCTAGGATTTATAAACATTGTTTAAATTATACAAATGCATGGTAGAATGTGGACAAAAATGAATTCATACAATGATAGAAATTTTAGATTCAATCTTTTGCAATCATAGATATGTTGCTTTATTTTCTTGCTTATATTGCGACGTAATACCGATGTAATTTTATTTACATCAGATTTATTTGTTACAGGCGTGGGATATTTAATTCTGGAAAAAAATGTGTGAGTTGTAATATAATTTTTAAATTAATCAAATTCAATATCGATAACATATGTACATTATCATCATATCACACAAAACATAATATAACATATAAAACAATCATTATATTCCTATATCACTATATTCTATATAGTTCAATTCTTCGACAATTTGGCTTTCCTTTCTCTAATTAACCCCGTCTATATAATCCTGAAAAGACAATCAGGCCGAAACATTACCCCCTTTTTTTCCCATTGCCGGCTCTTTTCATCTCAAAGAAGACATACAATATGCAAAACAAAAAAAAGAAAATATATCTATATACTTTGGATTTCGAAAAGGTGGGGAGAGAAGTCGGGATTGAAAACATTTTTTATATGAGGAGTCGGCTTCTTTGAGGTGAAATGAGCCGACAATGGGAAAAAATGGGTAATGTTTCGGTCTGATTATCCTTTCAGGATTAGAAAAAAGATGATAGTTTCCACATTTTACATCTATTTGTAAAATGTAAACAATGTTGGTAAATCCCAGGCCCTGAAGATGATTTCAATAAAGATGGAAACTTTGGTCCGATAAAGAACATGTGCATGACCGCATCTCCCGATCTTTAA
>CM077099.1:29281389-29302858 GCA_039619505.1 Cimex hemipterus
TTGGTCCGATAAAGAACATGTGCATGACCGCATCTCCCGATCTTTAAATAATCATTAACAAACACATTAACACATATAATACATGTTATATTATAGTAACTTGTAAATAACATGATTTTTTTTACGAGGGTTCGCGACAGCAAGGTAGCAAAATATCATAACCCAAATTGAGCATTTTTTAAATGGTTTCTCTAATGAATAACAATTATTATTGAAGATAAATAAGAATTGAATTAATCCATGGAATGGTTAAAAATCTAACATGATTTCTATTTTTAAGAAATGTTACGAGGATATTTTATGAATAATTTCCCTGAAGATGATCTCAATAAAGATGGAAACGTTGGTCCGATAAAGAACATGTGCATGACCGCATCTCCCGATCTTTAAATAATCATTAACAAACACATTAACACGTATAATACATGTTATATTATAGTAACTTGTAAATAACATGATTTTTTTACGAGAGTTCGCAACAGCAGAATATCATATAAACCCTCGTGGTGAAAAAGTCTATTTCTAAGTATGCCGGGTTTGAATGCAGGGCCGCTGGATTCGAACCCAGGACCTTTACCTTACAGTGATGAGCGCCGTGTCAAAGACTAAACCTTGCGGCTATAGACACCCCGTAATTTACTTTATATCTTATTAATGAGAATTTCGCCCAAATAAATTATGAATCGTAAAACCCATTTTTTTTTAAGTGGTTAAATTTGATTATCCGTGTTTTAATATGCCAGTGAAACCGGCAAGCATAATATTTATGCGTATTCCGGCCGAGTCGTCGTCTCTAGATGCAGGATCTCATCAACGTATAATACAGATTATATTATAATAACTAGTAAATAACATGATTTTTTACGAGGGTTCCCAACAACAGAATATTATATAAACCCTGAGGGTGAAAAAGCCTATTTGTAAGTGTGCCGGGTTTGAATGCAGGGCCGCTGGATTCGAACCCAGGACCTTTACCCTACAGTAACGAGCGTCGTGTCAAAGACTAAACCTTGTGGCTACCGACGCCCTAATGGTATATTATTAATTATGATTTGCAATTTTAAAAGCAATTATTATTTTTTCTTGCTCCAATGATATTTAATTGCGGTGTTTTAATGCTTATATAATTTTGTAAATAGTATGCTTTATTTCTACCTTCTGTTCTGTTTTATTTTTTCATCTAGCCATTAAAAAATTTCAAATTTTTTATAAAGATTATACTCATGCATTCAAAAATTTTACTATTTTCTGAACTATTTGTCATTTTAGAGCGATGGATTAAGGAATAATACTGTTTAAAAGCTTTCTATAAATTAAGATTTTTAGTTGTAATAAAAAAAGTCAGTGTGAGGGGGGGGATTCGAACCCAGACCTTCGGCTAAATACACCGCTGCTCTACCATTTGAGCCATTGTGTCTTCGGTCAATTCAACTCGGACATTAACTTCCCATCTCAACCCCACCTCTTGAATTTTTTTCTCATTTTCGCCATTTTTCAACTTTTTATTTCAAGTAAAAACTTTAATAAATTGAAAGATATTAATTAGTCGACCACGAAACTAATGAAATTCACTATTTAAAAGAATTAAAGGGATAGCAATGAGTAGAGATTAGTGACCGTTGATCGATAATTATTGAGATATCGTGAGATGCGGTCTGGTGTGTTGTAGGTTTCAGAAAAATATTTTCTTTATCGTACCAACGTTGACTCTCAACGCGACACGCAAGAATGGCACAAGTACACAGAAGACGACACTTTGAGCCCTGAAGATGATCTCAATAAAGATCGAAACGTTGGCACGATAAAGAAAATGTTTTTCTGAAACCTACATCACACCAGACCGCATCTCACGATATCTCAATAATTACAGGTAGCAATGTTGGCTGCAAAACTGATACAATTCCTGACTACTCAACTAGCCAATTGGACTTAAGCGATAATATGTTTCAACAAATCGAATAAAAATTTCGCAAAAATGAATCGTTTATTTTTAATTTGGAATTAGAATGATCATTTTCAGGAAAAAAGAACAAAGAAAAGCAAATTCGTTTTAGGGCCTACATGGAAACGTATAATGGAAAATGAAATCATACATTTGTCGACAAATTATACGAGATTTGATGTAGCTGTAAGAAATGATATTTCTTTAAAAATAAATACGCAGAATATATTCAGCGCAAACCTGGGAAAAGCGACTATGCGGAATTTAAAAATATTTCTAAAAAAGTCTTTTTCTATTTCCTCAAAAATTACCCAGATTAAGTAGTATATCTAGACGTAGAAAAATATCCTAAATTTTCATAACATTCAACTTTCTTCGCAAAACACTAACATGCTCAACAGCATCAGAAATTATTAGTCACAAAAACTCATGGTTTTCCGCCTGTAGGTTCACGACGCCGAAATTCAACCGGAATATCGAATTTTCACTGGATAACGTCGAAGATCGGTCAGTTTTACTAACAAAACTCACGTAATGTATTCGGACCTTACACCGTGATAAATGTCTACCGCCGGCACATAAGTCATACAGATTGTTATTGTATAAGGGACTTGATAGTATCTTATTATAATATTCGTTCCATCTTTCCCGTGATGTTTTTTAAAATTAGATCAAGTAGAATCCAACAAGAGATAACTGCCTCAAATTGTGCTCCCTATGCAATTGAAACGCTCGAGAAGACACCTTCCATTTTCTAGCAGAATTCCCGATTCTGTTTGATTTCAGATTGAGACACCTAGGTCTGTTCGAATTAACAAGAGTGTTGACGTCCAAGGAGCTTTTATTTTTTGTTATTTTCCGGCTGACCAAGGTTCGCCTCGGGAGGCCCTGTTTGACTCGTCGGGGCCGCATTGTTTTTATTTTGCAAGCGATAACGCCGGTGTCTTCGGCCTTTGCCCATGAATAAGTCAGTCTCTCGGTTGCCTGGGTCAGAACAAGGCGCACCTTCTACCAAACCGATAATCGATCGTAATATCGATTTTCTCTTGGCTCTCGACATCGATTTCTTCGATTCACCACCGTGTCGTCACATCACCGACACATACCGTCATCCGGCTCTACAGGCACTTTCGTTGAAGTGAAACCCAGCAGCAACCTTCAGGTCAACACCGCCTATTTCGTTTGTTTCGAGAAGCGAATCTTCAACCCACCAAGTTTCATTTCGTCTTTTTATTTTATTTTGTTTTAATTTTTTTCCTAAAACCCTGTCCAGTAGATTGAATGTTAATTATTTGGATTAATAAGGAAAATTTTTTATCATTTTAAAAAAAATAAATAAATTGTAAATATTCAGTTCTTTAATTTCAAAGTATTATCAATCATCCTTTCTTTTTCCCCAAATCCCTTTTAAATATAATAAATATTTGCTACCTATTAAAAGGAGAAGAAGAACAACACAACAAAATATAATTGTATCCCTTGAAACGGGACGGAAGTTTGTGGGTCAATTAAGATCTTCCCTTCGCCCCAACAAAGGGAATTATATATTTTTCAGTGTCCCACCTTAATAAACTTCGTTAAAGAAGCCTGGAGTTACAGAAAGTAATTAATTTTATATATATATATATATCATATTCGCAGATGTTTTTCTTTCACTTGGTAATATATTTTACGGGTCTTTTTTTCCAAGAAGGGTTTTTACTGATAAGATGCCCTGCACAAATTGTTAAAATTTATTAAAAATAATACTTTCATGTACTTGTTTAAAAAAGAATAATAATTTAAAAAATTTTTTGCACGTTTTTTTCGGCAGACGATTGATAACTGTAGCCGTAGTGTGATTTAATTTATTTTATTCGCGGCAAACCCTACATGCAACCCATTCGATAAGCTTGTTTGAGATAACTTACAGTTGTAACTCATTGAACAAAGTACATTTTCATTTCGTTTCGTTGCACAAACCCGCTCAAAGCTCCGACGTCCTTTGAAAAAAGTACATACTCAACCAAACGTATATTGGTTCGAAGAATTGCAATCCCTTCGATCACAAATGTATTCCAGTGAATAAGAACATTTGATAAAAGGTGTAGTTTTACTGGAAACATTTCTTTTTTTAAATTAGGAACAGCAGAGACCATATCAACCCTCAGTGCCGGTGTTTTTCCAATGCAAGGCCTCTGGATTCGAACCTGGGACCTTTACCTTACAGTGATGAGGGTCCACGCTCCGACGCCCCAAAGAAAATCAAACTTTAAAAACGCACAAATCGATAAGCGAGCTAAAGAAAATTTATACGTACAAATTATTAATAATAGGGTGGGAAGAACTATTGTATATAATCTATACAAGCAAAAAATCCCATATGTCATTGATTCTCAAAAGATCAGAGGATAACAACTAGACCTAAATTATGCAGTTAGGTCACAGAAAAGGCAAAAATTACTTTGTGCCGTTTGTAAATAATCCCAAAGGATAAGTACCACTGCAATTCTTACGGAATTTAATTGTTTAAAACGGCACAATTTGAAAAGAAAGTAACTTTAATTTTTTTTTGTAAATTTAAATTTATTTATTGAAACTGGTCTTATTAGACCAACCATTAATTTTACAATAATATTATAGAATAAATAAATATTTACATTATTATAAACTCATTGGTACAATTCACAAATATTCACTATTCACTTTTAACTACACAAGTTCATATGGCTTTGTTAGTTTTAATCTTCTGACAATGTTTCGGTTATGTAAGAGTTTGTTCGCTTCCACATTCTCGTGCTGGCTGATGCAAACCTCGTGAAAGAATGAATGAATGAATGAAAACGTACATTATTACATAAGCAAAAGAGATTTTAAAAAATTGTACATAATCAACAAGCACATTTCGGCAATGGTTATCAACCGTCTGCCGGAGTCGGACTATAAATTTTTAGTAAACAAGGAACACATTTCTTCTGAAGTATTAAACAAAAGAGAGAGAGAGAGAGAGAGAGAGAGAGAGAGAGAGAGAGAAAATTATATAAATAAACTAAAATAATAACATATCTATTTATGCACATATAAATAACCAAGGTGTCTCTGAAATATTCAGTAAACAATTAATAGTTGAAATAAAATAGAAGCATTTTCCTGTAGTTCTAGGCTTCTCCATCCTCAATCTTACCAGATTTAAAGACTCGGGGTTATTTAATAAATTGATTCGGTGCTCTCTCGTCAACGTGGGCAAGCCTATATGCCATGCTCGGAACTCCGCTAAAACTGGGCATTCTGCTAGAAAATGAAGACCGTCTTCTCGAGCCTGCCTGTTGCAGAGGAGAGAGAGAGAGAGAGAGAGAGAGAGAGAGAGAGAGAGAGAGAGAGGCACCTATCGGAACTATTGACTCTTGTGAGGTACAGTAACTCGCACCTAATTTTGAAAAACCAGCAGGCTAGCGGAATGGACGGAATTTTAGAATCTTGCGCTATGTTCAAGAAAGGTTGGTTAATATTAAGGTCTTTATAGAGCAAAAACCTAGAGGAATTTTGGGCATGGAGGAGACAGTTCACTGTATGAGAAGTGCGGATATTGTTAATTCATTTTGAGTGTAAACGTGGCCACTCTTTGAAAATGTCCAGGTAAAAGTTGTCATTCAGCTGAAATTGTTGAGCCAAGTTATTCCAGGAAGAGAACCATGATACATTTGATCTTATGATTTCCAGCGGTGTATTCTTAGGAAGGCGGTAGTTAGGAAGGTTTAGGACCCTGTAGACATAGGAAGTATGTAACTGTAGTGCAAATTGAAGCAAAAGTTCTACTGAGGTCTCGAGGTACATCATATAGTTAGGCGTGAAAGAAGGGAAGTGATAAATTTTACGAATAAAATAGCGTTAAAGGGATTCAACTGTTTCATAGCGCTGGAAACCCCAAGCCTGGGAAGCATATGGCACAATCGAGAGGCAAACAGCCAAAAACACTCTCTATATGCTGCACACCGGGACAAGGTTATTGGAAGTGAATTTACCCCAAATTGAATTCATTGCATATTTTGCAATATGAGTTTTTCGTTTGAGATAATAATATTTATCTGTACTCATTGACTGTTTCAATGCGAGAGTCCTTAAAATACCAGCGTTCATTAGCCGCTAGCCTGCCTCCCCTACGAAAAACCCTAAGTTTGGATTTATTTAGGTTAACCGAAAGTTTCCATTTATTACAGTAAATCTCTAAGACAGTAATATTTTTTTGCAGGGTAACCGGTGAGTCTGAGAGAATCAAAATATCCTCCGCGTACAAAAGAACCTTTATTTCAATATTTCCGTAGCGTATACCGTATTCGAGACAACCCGGGAGATGGTCTAGGAAAAAGAATAATAATAAAGGACTTAAGTTTCATCCTCATCTAACTCCTGAGCGCACCTCACAATATCCCGAGATACCTCCCAACGATTCCCGAGCAAGATTGTTTAAATAAGGATCTCAATATTGAAAGAATTTTTATTGAGAAACCAAGGTTGCTGTGTTTAAGTATAAGCGCGTTCCTATCCTCACAGTCAAAGGCAGCCTTTAGATCCACGAAAAAGGCATATAATTTCCTATTTTTGTTTAAGTCTAGATTAATAATGTTGATTAACGTAAAAATAATGTTTATGGATGAGTAACCTTTCTTGAACCCACCCTGCAACTCACTTAGGAGGCTATTGCTTTTGACAACACATAACCTTGTGTTTATATTTTCGCCGTGACTTCATGGGTCTTAAGATTGGATCTTAAATCCTGATCATTTTACATAAGATTTTATTTTGGAGTGTTTGCATGATTTCGATATTGCTGCGTTTGGTACAACACCATAGTTGAATACTATATGCCTACATAGGCTTTATGACTTGTTTATATAATAATAATTTATTTTGTATAGCAAGATTGGAGCCTTGTCCCGTCAACCAGAATAGTTGTCTATACCTTAAACCTATCTCTGTGCTTTTTTTCTTCTCGTGTTCTTTCCATCTCAACTTGGCCTCTAAGGTCATTACCAAATATTTAGCTGTATTGCTGTATGATATAGTGCATCAATTGTGACCGACGGAACATGATTAACATTTTTCGCTTGTAAAGATTAGATGATTTATGCCGATTTATCCATATTTTCGTCCATTCTTTTATCTTATTACATGCATTTTAGAGGATTTTCGTTGAATGGTTGATAGTCGGTCCTACTGATATCACCGCTGTGTCATCCGCAAACGTTGCAATTTTTACTCCATTTTTGGAAAATCACTGTACAACAAATAAATCAGTGGGCCTAATATGCTACCTTGTGGCACTCCTGCATTTGTTGTGTTTAATTTTGAATATTGATCTCCATGTTTGACTCTAAACAGTCTGTCAGTTAAAGTAGGAACTGATACTATCGACGCTTTGGTAGCTTACCTTTTAGTTTATTTATGAGTACTTCGTGCCAGACCTTGTCAAAAGCTTGTGAGACATCAAGAAAGATAGCAGAACAAATTTGTTTTTCTTCGAGAGATTTATCTATCACACGTTTTACTCGGTCTATTGTTGAGTGTCTTGTTCGGATTGGTGGTCAGTAATGATTTTCTTTTTTTCCAATGTTTATTATTTGTTTTAATCCTTAAAATCTTTCAATAGAAAGAAGTGGCCAATCTTTGCCAATTATACGATACAGCTAAGTAAAACCACGATTTCTTAATTTAATTATTGATAAATGCTTAAAAACTTGTTAAAATTGAAATTATTTTGTTATTAAACTGAATACTTTACATCCTGCATGTATTAATCAGTTGGTAAGGAATTTGAAAAAAGTATCAGCTTAGAAGACGGACTCTATCCATGCTTTGTGCATTTTTCGTTACCATTTTAATGCAATACTGTATATGATATTACCGATAAAATACGTTCAATAAATAAGAAAAAACAATGTTTTTTATCAATTGGATTAAAAAAATCCCTTTAGGTAGGTAATTTAGCCATTCGTCTAAGTCAAGATATAAAACAATGGTTCGACTCGATTTGCAAAGTGGCCAAATCGAGTATTTCTGTGTCAATTGACTTTTTAAAAACGAAAATAGTAACAAATGAATAGCGAGACGGTGAGGAAGATTTATTAGCAAGAGAATTCGCCGAGGATCAGAAATGATTTATAGAGGAGTTTTGGTAAGGCTGTCACTTTTCACTCCCGGGCTGTATTGATAAGCGGGGTTTGTTCGTCCAGAATTTTTTTTTTTTTTTTTGACGTCCCTGGGAAGCAGAACGGCATTATTTATTTAAGTGTCGTCCAAATTTATGTAGGACACGTCGGCCGACTGACTTTAAACGAAAATAATTCGATAATGTTTGGTTCTATTTAATTTTTAATTGTTTAAAAATTCATTCCGGGAAATTCATGTTTTCTTTTATAGTTTTTAAGGAGGATACGCCTCCCTTGGGAAATAGATATTTCCCGTTAAAGGCTTATTCAAAAACTCGTCCCGAAGTTGATCAAGTGAGACGGCAATCGCCATTACTCAGCGGTTTCATCTCCAACTTAACGAATCCAATATTCGCTAATTGCTGAAACCTCCAGGCAAAAACTTAACAGCGGGTAGATAGGTCAAAACTTCGTTATAAAAGATTTATATTATCTTACCGTCATTCCTTCTTTAGCAAAAAACCAATCGTGTTTCGATCAAAAAGCCTTTCATATATCACAAAATATAATATCCAATGTGCTATAAGATTTTTTTTATGTTTGAGGTTGGCAAATTGATAAACCTGTAGTTTATATCTGATCCTATTTTTCATAATCTAAATGGTTTCTACACATAGTCACCACTGAAGATGACCACCGAAACGTAGCCTGAACCTATATTAAAATGTTAATAAATCGGCATACAAGAGGTTAAGTTGTTAGCGTTACTAACAAAAACTAATCGTGTTCTGATCATAAAACTTAGTTTGACTTCCAGACGTGGAGAAAAAAATTTGTTTGCAACAAGCACTTACTAACATATGATTTAAATTTAAATTAATTAAGTTTTTTTAGTTGAGAGAAAAAATCAATTTAAATCTATTTAAAGAACTATTCTGTTTAAATTTTATTTAAGGAAACACTGTATTTTTTAAACCTCTTTATGCTAAAGTACTAAAAATAATGATAAATGTCATTGTTATAAAAAATATAATATACAATTTAACACTTAAATTTGGATGTCATAAAAAATCCTCATAACATTTTTGAAAAATAGAAATCGAGTTACATTTTTAACAATTCCACGAATTTCATAAATTGTTATTCATTATAGAAATCATTTAAAATTTGGGCACTCTCAACACGACATGGCTCAATTACACAAAAGACAAACACTTTGAGCCCTGAAGATGATTTCAATAAAAGATCAAAACATTGGCACGATAAAGAAAATGTTTTTCTGATACCTACGTCACACCAGAACGCATCTCACGATATCTGAACAATAATTTAAAATATGTTCACTTTTGGGATACAATATACATTTTTTATACGAACTACAATCACTATTAAAGTAAGTTATATTTTATAATTAATTAAGGTTTTTAAGTTGAGATAAAAAAAGTCAATGGCACGAGCGGGATTCGAACCGACGATCTTCGGATAAATACGCCGCTGCTCTACCACTTGAGCTCAAGTGACCTCGATCCAATCGGACACTAACTTCCCTTCTCAACTCCAGCTTTTTGAATTTTCCCTATAGATCTAATCAAATAGATAATATGTATATCAAATCAATCAAATTGCACGGCATTTGAAAGATGACAAAAAGGAGGGAGAAGTGAAACCTTAAAAATAATAAATTATTATATATTGGCTTAGTATAATAATTATACTAAGCTAGAACCATCTTAAAACTATTTAACTCGTCTCTTTATTAATAATCCGTATGACGAGAGATTAATAAATTCCTGTAAAGGATTCAGAAATATAGAAATAGCTGTCTCGGCGGAAAATGAAATTTGAAAAATGGACAAAAGGAGGGCAAATTTAAAAAGGTGAGGTTGAGATCGGAATTTAGTGTCCGAGTGGATCGAGGTCACGGTAGCTCAAGTGGTAGAGCAGCGGCGTATCTATCCTAAGGTCGTTGGTTCGAATCCCGCTCTTGCCATTGACTTTTTTATCTCAACTAAAAAACTTAATTAATCAAAATATATTAATAGGTCAAGCGGAACACGAAAATTAGTGAAATTAATCATTTATATTGTTGAACGTGTCTGAAAATTATTTCTCGACAGACAGATTGAAAGAAGAAATCCTCCTGGCGGCTTTTGAAAGAGGGGACTTTCGATAACAAATAAAACCTATAATTAGAATTCAATCGGTAGCTTGTTTCTCCAATTGCCCCCACGCTATAACAGATCGCGATTTAAACATTGTAGAAGAACAAGGAATGAATCGGCTTCGAAAGGGTGAACAATAAACGAACCGATCGGCGGTGCCAAGGAGGGAGTTTTGTTGTTGTTGTCAGTCCAAGTTTTGGACAAGTTTCATGTCGTTGCTCAAACAGCACGTACGCCAACATGTAATCCGATGCCCTCTTCCATCAGCTATTCTCTATTTTTTTGCTTTGCGCGCCAAAAAATAACAATGCGATACTTCCATTTTCGAGAGAAATAAAGCCATTATAACATCCAAGAAATCATTTTAAACAGTTTGAAAATACTTAACGCGAAAAGCTATAAGATCTAGTTGTAATGAATTTCTTTTCTAAATTATTTGACAAGGATTTAAATTGAATTCAGAAAGAAAACATTTCCTAGAATTTTGTTTTCGGGATTTTCATTGGATGGGCGCCACTAAAGTCAAACATAGTAAATTAAAAAAAAATCATAATGCAATAAATCCTGCAGGCCACTTTCAGTACAGGAAAGATTCACTTAAGTGTAAGAATGCAGTGTTCTATTTTATCTTGCTTATATCTTTATCGTTCCTAACGGTCATAATGACAATGAAGATAATGAAAGTGAGGCATGATTTCAGTTAAAAAAGTCATAAAGACCATATGAGAGACCAAAGAGATTTTGTACTTTCTAGTTGGTTGAATCTCCTGGGCCAATTTTGCGTATCGTTAAGAATTATGGTGATAAATTTGCATTTCGTACCTGTTGATACAGTAGCTTTTACGTTCGCTTCGAATCGGTACTATTTATGTGTACGGGTGAACCAAACAATGATGAGAAGAGTGTCCACGTTGGGTCGAGTGGCGCTGTGCCAAAACCAGGGGGAAAATAACCATAACTCGTTGTCAGGAAATGACCAAAAAGTGCTTGTTTACTTCCGTAAACCAGACCTGCCACTTATCGCAAAATTATATCCACAGGTAAGGGATAAACTTCGAACAAATCTTTTGTTTAAAGGAAAATTAATACAAAGCCACTAAGGAAGGATTATAACGATCAAGTGTCATAAATCAAACCAAGCTTCTTACAGCGAGGAACAATTATAAATTGGAGCACTCAACTTTTTTTAAATTTTGTCGTTATTTTTGACTCGCAAAAGAGCTAAAACATGATCAAGTGAGATATATATTTCAACTTTATATTATGTAAGATAATATTGATGATTGGAGTAACGATACTTTCTAATATTTCGACCTCAACAGTTTAATTTATGATTTTTCCCTCTCGAAGGTCATCTAAAAAAAACTACAACAGTTATTCTTTTAATCCGCACAGTTTCTGATTTATTTTAATCCTTCATCAGTTGAGTTAACGCAGTGGTTAAAATAGTGGCCTTCAGTCATTAATATTTTGCAACAGTTTCTGTTAAAAAAGAGCCAGTGTGGCTTATTTAAGTCCGACTGGCGACCATTCTACTACTACCTTTCGAATCTTCCATTTTTTTTTGGCATTTTTTAAATTGGAAGTTAGTGTACGAGCGTGTTACAAGTGAACATGCGAGGAAAAAGTTTTATCGGCACCGGGGTGACCAGACTCGGGCAGAGGCGAAGATGCTCGTGGTGAAGTCGAGTGAGGCCTTTAAAAGGCCTAAGACGCGTGGGTGGCATTTGAAAGCAGAAGAAAGCCTCGCCAGGGCTAAGCGGGGACGCTGGCGAGGAGTGGGGCCCGACGGGAGCGGACAAGGGGGCCTCGGGCAGAGACTGGTCGGTGTGGACGAGCAAGGCCAGAGGGTAAAAAGCAACGTGACTGAGTTCTATTCGATTAATTTTTGGATTTTTTTTATCGACATCGTGGCCTGGAGGGTTCGCGTGTGCGAGGGGAGAACCGCTCCGTTACGACGAGGAAAAAACGACGCGTACGAGGTTCGTACTTTCAAGTGAGACTAGAAGATTGGTTCCTGAACAGGTTTTTTATTCTTTGTAATTTTGAAGATTGTTTAATTTTTTTGCTTGTTTTACTTGTAATACAGAGGACATTATTATTTCACTTCCTTGTTTTTTTTTATTATTTCCCCGGGAGTTTCACTGTTCCCCCGAGAGGAAGAGAATAAAATAAAAACAGTGTGGCGCTCGATTATTTCTCTTTCAGGGACGAAGCGGCTACGGGAAGAGAAAAAATCTCCTCTGAGCCCCAAGTACCCGGTGACCGGGTGAATTTCCAACGGCCCGGCTAGGAACCGTAACTAGTTGATCGAAGTCATGACAGCTGAAGTGGTAGAGTAGCAACGTATCTAGCCGAAGATCGTGGGCTCGAATACAGCTCATGACACTGCCTTTTTATCGCAACCCATATCTTACATAAAGATTAATTAATTGAAAGATGTTGTTTCGTCAATCGGACAATGAAATCTTATGAATTTACTAATTAAACTGAAGTATATCTTCTCGAAAGCTCTCCGTGTCCATTTCATTTGTCGCCGAGAATCAAATAGATTACAGGAAATTTGAAAAGTGGTAAAAAGAAGGAAAATTCGAGAGGTGAGGTGGATAAGGGTTATCGGTATCTGAGCGAGTTGAGAAGGGAAGTTAGTGTCCGATTGGATCGAGGTCACTTGAGCTCAAGTGGTAGAGTAGCGCGTTTCTAGCCGAAGGTCGTGGGTTCGAATCCCGCTCGTGACGCTCACTTCGTTATCTCAACTAAAAACCTTAATTAATTGAAACATAATAATTGCTCAAGCGGATCATGAAAACTAGTGAGCTTTAGAGTATGTTCTTTTTCGTCCCCTTTTGTACGATGCACAGAAATTATTGCCGAAGTTCCATCGGTTGATATTCCGATTTTGCTTTGTAACTTTATTTTATTTTTATCTTGCTGATTTATTTCGCTTTGGTTTAACATGACACAGTGTGTTGTTTTCGTCATGTAGGTTGGCTCTGTCAACGATTTGTCTTAGGAATCTATCAACTTTCTTCGTGTCTATGGACATCACTGCTATTTTAATGCCAACTTCGCAGTTTTGAAGATAACGCCCCTATGATGGAGACGTATCTCGGCAGGAGATGGGCTTTTGTGCTGACAAATTCAATACTTACTTTCAATGGAAAGTACAAGGATTTACGCCACGGTCATGTCGCCTGTCGAAAATCAAAGGTGAGGAATATGTTGTTCTGCCAGTACTGCATTTACGCGTTAAACGTAACCGTACTTGTGTGCGCCAATTAATTTCAATTGTTGAAATATGCACATGCTCCAATTCCTCGAAGTAGATTATGTATGTGAACCACTTAGTGTTAGTTCTAGGCTATCGTTTTAGGTTTGTATGTGTCTTTTCTTTATTATTTGGTTGATCGGGTTTTAGATCTGAAGTAATATTAATATCTGATTTGTTCTATGGATTAGTTAATTTGTACTTTATTTCTTTATTTTCTTTGTATTAATTGCCTTAAGGACTGTTTTAATCTATAATTTATTGAATAGATAAATGTTTTTTTTCTCATTATTTCTGTAAATGTGGTTCATTAAGTATTTGCTTTTGTGATTTCGTCGTGTTTTCGTATGCGGGTTTCGTTTATGATTTTATTCGTTTGACTTGTTTATTAGTTTATTGGTTTTATTATTTTATGGTGGTCCTCTTCCGAGCTGTTTTAATATTGAATTTGTTGAATAGATTATTCAGTTTGTCTGTTTCTCTCTTTGTGGTGTAAAAGTGCAAAATTCGATGTCACGTTGTTACCCGTGTAAACCCACTTACCCGATGCGACCCTATGCTATGCTACCCAACTCTACGCTATGCGTTCCCGACTTTCCAGATTTTCGTCGGGTCGCATCGAGTACAGTCGAAGACAAAAGAACCGGGCAATCATTTTTTTATTCAAACTAAATATATTATTGTCGTTATATTAATTACAACATACTTATTTTAAATATAAACCAAATTAAGTGTTATTAAAAATTAATTAGTGTTTATTTAAAAAAATAATTTTAATGGTTTGGTAGAAAATTAATCAAAACGATTACGATTTTTTTAACATAATGAATTTAACTAACTATTTATTGTACTCGCTTCGGCGGTACATATGCTAAAATTGGAACAATTTATTACATGGTTTTGCAGATAAGATTTTTTTTTTGTTTTTTTTTTTAAGTTTATTTCAAACTAAGTACATGTAATTTTGTATTAGAAGGCGTTGCTCAAAACAGTGCATTAAGAACAAAAGATGCGTTGCGATTTTGATCGTGATCATTGTGGTAAACGCTGCGGAATGTACGCGACGTGCACTTGGGTCGGATAGATGTGCGCACCCCACCAAAACGCGGCAAGGTGTCCGGTAGCATCGGGTAGCGTCGCATGGCGTGTGTTTCCGGCCTTACGATGTTGTGAGATTTCGCCGAGTTGTCTGCTGTGTTTTATCGTCGAAGCTAGCAAGGCTAGACAAACCTAATGGTAATCGGTAAATTAAAGTTTTATTACCCCAGCACATAACACGGCGAAATATCATATATGCATAATGGTTGAAGCAGTACACTTATAAGCAACCTGTAAATATGATAAATAACGAATGATAGAAAATAGATTCTTAATTGAATAAAATGAAAAAGTTAAAAAAGCTATATTTTGTCGTATTTTCAATGAAAAATTAAACAGTTAATAATAATGTTTCATTGTAATAAAACATATAAATCGTTTTTAGATTAAACGATTAAAAATTAATAATTAAAAATTAACCATAATTCAACTCTCCTTACACAATGATTCAAACTGTTAGTACTACGACAATAGGAGAGTTGGCAGCGGTTGGAAGAGGATTCGGTGCACCTCTTCTCATCTGGAGGTGACAAGCTTTCCCGGACTCACAGTCTGGCTGACTTTGAGGATCTTTAATGTCCGTAACTAAGCTATAAGCTCTTACCGGACAGGCCGATTCCCAAACTGCATGCTGACGCACCGTCGTCGAAACAACGATGTAGTGGTTTCGCACCCCGAAGGGTTGTTACCGCCACGCTTACATTTCGCCAAAAACGGGTATTGCCGCACACAAGGCCGCCTGACCGACATACATCGGCCACCCGACCCGCGTACTCCCTAGATAGAGAAGGCGCACTCTATCTCCCTGAGTATAGAGGCTTCCCTAGCGTAGAAACTTCCGGGAAACGCCCCGGCAACGGTTTCGGATTTAAGTGAGATTGCTACCCACCCCCTAGGTTAGCACTGTCTACGGTCAAAGGTCGCAGCCAACGATTCGCCCACACCGGCCATACGCATTCGAGGGACGCCATAGGCCAAGCCTAGGTGGTCCGATCCTTCGCTTCCCCTAGGGTACCACGCCGGTCATACGCATAGCCGTGCAAACACACGCAGGCATGAGACCGCCGATTCACTTCTGGCACCAGGCGCTCGTCTACGCAATCGAGGGGGTAAGACATGATCATCACGTCGTCAACGCTTACATGTGTTCTCCCGACCCACGATCCCCGCGAACGGGTCACGTCGGTCATGCGCAACTCACGAAGGTCGCCGGCAGAAGACAGCCTCTGCCTAAGTTCCCGCCAGGGGCGTCACCACGACCAACCACGAATCCAACCGCAAGTGTGACTGGAGGTACAAAAAAATCCTGAACGGGGATAATGTCCTATGTTAACGTCGCATTAAGACATGTGAAAAAAAATGGGCCGAAATGAACCCCCGCTGAATAAGATCAATTCGCACCAGTTACTGGCAATTCCGGTTATTTTCAATAAGTACGCAACTATTTTTGATATAATAATCTTATAATTGGCAACCCACGACAACCTGGCATGTCAATTGAATCTGATACGAAAATACGAAAAAAGATCACCGAAGCATAATAGGAATAAGGAAGAACGGGAAAGCCAAGTAAACAATACACAGTTTAATACATAACTAAACCAAAAAAAAATCAATTTATAGAAATTTTTGGGACCGTCTTTTACTGAGGATATTTCAACTACGATATAATATAAACCTTCGGTTTGGTTGTAAATCCTTTAAAAATTGGCCTTTAGAAGAATATAAACGGAACAGATAACATAATCTGGATCGGTTGGTTTTCTTTTTTTTTTTTTTTTTTTTTGTTTTATGAGGGTACATTTGGTCCGTTTATCTGTCAAGATCGAATACAGAGCCTTTACCTTACAGTGATGACGGGCGTGTCAACACTTAAACCGTTGCGGTCACCTTCAGAATACGGATCTTTGATGTTAGTAATAATAAAAAGTTATACGACAAAAGCATTGCCAATACAGGTATTTTTTATAAGTTTTATTTTGTATCTTTGAATTATGATATAATATTATTTATTATATTAGTTGAACAAGTGGTTTAAAAATAAAAATGAATAGACTATTTGTTCTGATTCAAAATTACAATTACTTTTTTTATGAGATATGTTTTTAGAGGTCGAAGTTTTAAGCAAGCGTACGATCTTATCCCTCGCCTTGTTATAAATAAATATAAGAATTGAGACGTTTGTTAATTGACTTTTTTTCAATATTGCATTCATTAGGTACGGGAAGCCAATGAGAGCCTGAGACTTTGAAAAATTTCCATAAATTTTAAATAATCTGTTATCCAGCATCACCACACGTTCTCCTATCAAGGAGAAACAAAACTAAAGTGATGTTTCATAAATCTCGGCATTCACAAGAATAATAGTCGGTCTGCTAATCTAGCAGAATTTAAATAGCATGAACCCACATTTTATTTATTACTTACTTATATGTCTTAATATATCAATTAATTATGTCCTTGATCAGATAAAATTTTAATTTTTTGGCTTAATGATAGACAATTATATTATGATGTCTGCTAACCCTCTAGATGAAGCATTAAGATAAGTGCGTTTATGACGTGACAAAGATATAATCAGTATGAAACATGTTGCCGATTTTTTTTTTTTGGTCTGCTTATGTTCGTCGGACATGATTCGTCATTTCGCTATTTTAAGTGTGATGTTTTGTGAAAATTTTATCATCTTTGTTTTATTTGGACATCTATTTTTTTATATGTACGATATGGGGTAACTTTGGTGTTTTTCAATTCTCGATTCGGGTGGATCGACGCTTGGTATTCAACATGGCAAATCAAGGAAAAAAACCCGATATTATGCAGGATTTAAAAAAAATGGTTCCCCAAACAAATTTGGAGTTTGGTTTGATCAAGTTTTAAACTTAAAACCATTATTATAAGCTTATTCTCTGGCTCAAATAATGTCAGAAAAGTGAACTCGTTTATCAAAATTTTTATTTTTTTTTATTTTTAGCCCCCTTTGCCCCCCTACTGGGCATCCTGTTCCTCCCTTATTTTTATTTACCACATCAGATAGCATTTTATTATAATCTTCTTTTAAATTCGTTGTTATAAAAAAAAATTTTTTTTTGGAACAATAGAACGGAATTAACCAGGTAGATTGTTATCTGGAAGAGAACTTTTGCTTCGACAAACGCTGTCTCGACCGAACGACCAGTACGGGGTATCTTTCTGCCTGGAAAACTAGAGGGTAATTTTAGGATAGTTGGGCGGGTTTAGGCATTCGAAAGGCCACGCAAATTGCTGTTGTCACCTGCGATAAGGGAGCGCAAAAACCGCTATCGTGCACCATCTGTGGCGTGACGTATGAGCCTCAATCAACCGGTGAGCCCTTCGCTTTGGCTCTCTAATTGGCAATTAGACCTCGGGCTAAATCTTGCTCTGTCCGGCTAAAGGGCCCCTTTAGAATACCCATGTAAAGCAATTACCGAAACCTTAACGAATCCTCGGTGGGAAAGTGGAAAAAAAAGAAAGAAAACAGAACAAATTTGGTTTGGAACGGTCGACTCGCGCTCATTTCGACCACTGTTGCACAACGATGGAAAATTAACTCGCATAAAAAGTGAAATAGAATTATTGAACTGCTGGAATGACATGGGCGATATTTATGGGGCTGATAATTTTTTTACAGGCGTCCTGTTCATGATAAACAACTTTAAAACATGGACCGTATTTTATTGCTCAATATAAAGGGGGTAAAAAATACCGATACGTTAACTTATCCGTGAAACTAGACTCTTATTTAAGCCGAATACGAAATACCTTAGGAAAAATGTCTACTCCACTCTGAATTTCCAACAAATAAATATACAATTTGCTCATGCAAACTGTCTGTTAAAAAATACTGCAGTCCTTAACATTTAATTCCCTAATTTCGTGGACCGCTTGACCGATTAATGCATTACAATTAATTAAAGTTTTTCGTTGAGATGAAACGATTACACGAGATTTGAAAAATGGCAAAAGAAGGGAAAACTCGTAAGGTGGGGTTGAGCTGGGAAGTTAGTGTCCGAGTGGAACGAAACCACGATAACTCAAGAGGTAGAGCAGAGGGGTATCTAGCCAAAGATCGTGGGTTCGAATCCCGCTCGTGCCATTAACTTTTTTTCATCTCAACGGAAAACCTCAATTATTTAAAATTTAATATTTAACCACTTTGTAAATTATACTTATATCTCATAAAATAATAAGCTTTGATGAATGCATTATCAATTTTTGCCTTTTTACAGGCTCGTCGAATCGTTGGATTTCTTGACAACCTCAATTCTGATGAAATAACCATAGTATGTGTGCAAATTTACACAAATTTATTGATGCCTGGAAGCGCATGACGGGTCCCGTTGTGGACAACCTTGTTTAACCATGCTTGCCAATGCTGATGCCTCGCGTTAATTAAAGAACAACATAACGATTGAAACACGTAATGGTGATCAGCTTCGCATATAGCATATATACTACATGCATTGGAGAATTTTAGAAAAAGGCGCCAGCCTGAAACAGGGCGCCACGAAAAGTTTTATATATCTTGGATTAAAAAAAAAGTATTTTTTCTCTCTCTTCTCTTCATGGTTCGACCATGTGAATACGTGGTTTTACATTTATGTCTTCTGATCTCTCCTAAATTAAATATATATATATATATATATATATATATATATATATCAATGTGTAAAGATTAGTGACGTTAATCGATAACTATTTACATATCGTGAGATTCGGTCTGGTTTGATGTAGGTTTCGGAAAAACATTTTCTTTATCGTGCCAACGTTTCGATCTTCATTGAGATCATCTTCAGATCTCAAACTATTTGTGAGCGCTCTCAACACGACACACAAGAATGTCACAAGTACACAGAAGGCAAATACTTTGAGCTAGCTTTTAAAAAGATTATACTCATGTATTCAAAAATTTTACTATTTTCTGAACTATTTGTCATTTTATAGCGATGGATTAAGGAATAATACTGTTTAAAAGCTTCCTATTAATTAAGGCTTTAGTTGAGATAAAAAATTCAGTGTGACGAACGGGATTCGAACCCATGACCTTCGGCTAGAAACGCCGCTACTCTACCACTTGAGCCATCTTGACTTCGGTCAATTCAACTCGGACATTAACCCATCTCAACCCCACCACTTGAATTTTTTTCTCATTTTTCAACTTTTTATCTCAACTAAAAACTTTAATAAATTGAAATATATTAATTGGTCGACCAGGAAACCAATTAAATTCACTATTTAAAAGAATTAAGGGGATAGCAATGAGTAGAGATTAGTGACCGTTAATCGATAATTATTGAGATATCGTGAGATGCGGTCTGGTGTGATGTAGGTTTCAGAAAAATATTTTCTTTATCGTACCAACGTTGACTCTCAACGCGACACGCAAGAATGGCACAAGTACACAGAAGACAACACTTTGAGCCCTGAAGATGATCTCAATAAAGATCGAAACGTTGGCACGATAAAGAAAATGTTTTTCTGAAACCTACATCACACCAGACCGCATCTCACGATATCCGCATAATTAATGATGATGATGAAATAATGATCCGTGAGATATTAAAAAGTATATTTAGATTGTACTTCATCATAGAGACTGTAGCATAGGGCTCGTACGGATTTTCTCCATGACGAAGAAAAGTAAAGTAAAAGCCAAATGTTTCATGATTCTGCATAACGCAAATTTTAAGGCTATTCTTAATCCTTGGTCACGATAGTTCAAGTGGTAGAGTAACAGCGTATCATGCCGAGGGTCGTGGGTTCAAATCCCGCTCGTGATGCAGATTTTTTTATATAACAAAAAACCTTAATTAAGTGAATGATTGATAAATTGGTCAAGCGGATTCAAGAATATATTTATAAATTTAATTGTAGTTGATTCCGAACGGACAGGTTTAATAAATGGCGTTTTTAGTCACAGTTGCAAGTGATATTTCGACCTCCCATGCACTGAAGTAAGCTTTTTTTAATTCAATTTAATTTTTTTAATTACGTCGCTTATTAAGCCTGCCATGCTTGTTGAATAATGCAATAAAGGGTCGATGGATGGTATCATTGTTTTATTTTTCAATTTAGTTTAATTCAAGAATGCCTTTTAAAGGAGGAATTGAAATTCGCCACACAGAAGGGGAGATTTGGCGGCTGACAAGAGATCAAAATCGATACCGACTTGATTCGTAATAAAACCGAGGGCAGGAAGGACCGAAGGGTCGGCCACACTAATTTTCTACCTTAACGGCTGCTTTTCGTTCTTTATATTCTTCGACCTCACTTATTGGTTTTTCCCGGTCTTCATTAATTCTTAGGATGAAGGAACACAAAGGGCCAATTCGCCCCGCTCGATCCCTATTCCTCGTAAGGTTAAACTGGTCGAAATGCTATTAAAATCGAGACGTCCTTCTCTAAATATGACAAAAGGTTTGGTTTTGACATGGAATACCGGTTTGGAACTAAATGATGTCGTGTAATTGCCTTAATATAATTCTATTATAAAATTTGTTCAACGTCTGTTATTTTGTTTAGTAAAAACGGAAAGAGTACAAAAATAAAATATTATTTGCTTAAGAAAAACCTCTTAAACATTGAGACCGAATGTAGTACCACGGCTTCCGCATGTGGCGCCATGATCTTAAGGGGCAAAAAAGGAGTTTTTAATTAGTGTTAATATATTATTATGTTTTGTGTATTATTATGTTCTGTGTTTAATATAGTTGTTTGTTCTAAGAGTGGTTGCTGAGCTAAATCCTACTACCAACAAGCTCAGAAGTGGGATTCGAACTCACGCCCACAGAAGTGGACTGCGAAGTATGTATGTATGGCAAAGTTAAGGTTTACTTTTATGTCAGAATGGCCG
>CM077099.1:29337568-29349486 GCA_039619505.1 Cimex hemipterus
GTGAGGCAAAGTTTCATAGCCAAGCTCCAATAATTTTTGTGACGTTACACGTGACACATGTGGTCGAGCGTTGTCATGCAACAAAATGGGCCCTTTCCGATTGACCAAAGAGGGCTTCATTACTGCCAATTTCTGATGCATGGTATTAATTTGGTTACAGTATGATTCAGCATTGATGGTTTCGCTAGGATTTAAGAAGCTGTAGTGTATTAAACCAAATGAAGCCCACCATACCGTAACCATTACCTTTTTTTTTCCCTTTTCCAATTGCCTTGAGGTGGTCAGCGACGGTCGTTTTACTGACTTTGAGTTGCTCTGCAAGTTCTCGAACAGTTGTTTTGGGGTTTTCTTCCACCACTGATCGCAGAACATCATCATTAAGAAAGGAAGGCCTTCCACGACCTTCTTCATCTTCAAGGCTGAAATTTGGATTAATCAAAAATAATTGTAATTTAATTTTTTTTATTATTACAATTATTTTAATAAAATTTAAAAATAAAAGGCACTGTATGGCAAAACCAATTAATTCAAATTAATCGTTTCTTATTTTTCAAAATCAAATTCACACCTTTTTTTTTCTTTTAAACTTAAATTAATACAAAAACATAAAATCAATTCACCTTGTAATAATATATAAAAAAAAACTTAAAATATAATTGAGACGTATATAAACTAAAATAAACGTATGCGCAATCCCCAAGGAAATAAAATCAAGGAAATATGGAATAGGAAACAACTCACAGGAAGAATGCCGTTTTCTTGATGAGCTATGATGAGATGTGTTTTTAACAAGTCCAGTTGAAGCAGATACGTATGATGTGGATCGTTCGCTGTCTACCAATCGAATCCTCTGTCCACCGCCTTTTAGCCTTCCTGCCCTTTTTCCTCCGACAGGTTCCAAAGTCCTTCTCGTTCCTTTCGATTTGTTTGTTACAAAAATATGCATTAAACAACTAAATCAGCCATAAAAAATTCATGATTATGTTTTCAGGTGAACTTACAACAAAAGAACTAGAATGTCTATGAAATAGTTACATCATTCTGTGTGAATTTTAGTAGTTTTGTACATTTTGTACATAGGAAAATACAGATTTTAACATTTTATCGCAATAGTAATGACTAGGGATAAGCTATTCATTTAAACCGATAGTACTGATGTAAGGATATATTCAGGGTGTCACGAGAATAGATATTTCCGGATGGTATCCCAAAGGTTAATCCTTACTGCCCAATTGCCATACCGTTTGGTCCGTCTCCGAGGGAGTGGTGCAAAATTCGTCTCATAGGATTTCAACTGATACGTCAATTCATTCCCAACGCATGCTGTTTTTATTCTCAAGTCACTCACTATTAAATACATTTTTTCTTATTTACACAACTTTCATTCTACTAAAATACGCCACTTAATCTGAATAGTTAATGTACCATCTATTATTTTACATTACACATTCACGATAATTTCGTTTAATTTCATGAGAGCCTGTTACAAGATCGGCTTATCGGGCGATAAGATTGTGTAGGTGGTTCGATTTATGGGGGTTTGGGGTCATTTTTATAATGCGAAAAACGTCAATTGTAGGAAAAAATGAATAGTTTGTAGGTCAACATTATAACGATACGTAAGGAAGATGATTGCTTAAAAAAAAAACTTATATTATAAGATTGTATCCAGGAGTTTCATTTTTGGAAGGTTTTTTGACAATATGCTCAACCTTTGAAGGATAAAAAGGTTTCGGGAGAGGCTTTTTGCTAAAGTTAAAAAGTGTTTTCAGCGTTTTCACTAAACGCCCTCGGCTTTTACACCCAAAAAATATCCGCAGGCCACCCAAGGCTCTTGATATGTGAGAGCTTCTTTGGCTACTCGGCCCATTGACACCGCCACCTTCTTTTAATCATGTTTTTTTATTGCATTCTTATCGTCAGAGTTCGGGACCTTTACGAACTACGTTACTGCCGTATTGTAAGAAATCAAAAGTAGACAGTTTAGAAAGTCTGGAAAAGCCGACAAATCAAATTTCTAAAGGAAGGGACACGAATTACATTTCAAGGAAGAAATATTCTTTAAGTCATTTGGGATATCTTGTGTTGGTAAAATTGTCTTTATGGAGACAGTGAGAGAGGAGAAAGAGTGATAAATAAATACGTTCTTATATCTCCGATCTAACGATGAAATATAGAGGATAAGAATGCGATCTCCATAGAGCGGTAGGTCATCTTATATCCTTGGATGTTTGTGTCTCTCCAATTTTACCGAAGTCCGTTAGAAGTCGTGCCTAGGCCGGATTAAAAAAAATGAGGCAAGGACAATTTTAACAATTCCATCCGAGGAAAATTACCGTCCGGTCGAATAACTCGGAATTAGTCTCGCCCTGACTGCTCCAAACAATAAATCAACCAGTTTTGTAAACAGAACACACATTAGCATAGTTCCCGAAAGTCGAAAAGGGGTCGATCGTTTTATTTTTATTTTTCACCACGACCACCCGCCGTCAGGGGGATTCGTCCAATTCGGCAGGAACGAACACGTTTGGAAAAGGTAGATAACGGAGTCGGGGATGAGCCCCAAGCCGAAGGCAGTCGGGCGATTAGGTTTCGCCGGGAGATGCTATCTGGGAGCAAATTGCCCAATTTCCTTTCCTCGTGCCACATACTTCTTTTCGAAAGGAATCTGGCTCCCAGTTCGAATACGCGTTTTCTTTGAGTGCAACAATTCCCAAGGGTAAAGGAGAGTGAAACGTTCGGTAGTAAAAACGGGAAATATTTTTAATCCCTGGCTGTTTATAACCGTTAAAACAACTAAAACAGTACAAAATCCAATTTAAAACGCTATTACTCTCCATGAATCACTTTTAAGGATTTCAATTTTAAATTGTTTCCCAAGGTTGCCGATATTACAGAAAAAAGCTAATTCGATAGAACAATATTATTTAAAAACTCGAGTACTCTGGGTTGAGCGTGTAGCGTCTGGAGAATTGAAATAACGTATTACCGATAATGGGACCCCGCCCCAAGAAATATGGAGTACTCTAGGGTAGTGTATGTGACCATATATATTTGTTTATGGTGATGTATTTTAATGGGTAGCGTATGTTTGGTATGGTATGGTGATAAAGATGCGAGGAAGCAGGGTTTGTACTCTACCGGCACTGCAGCCTTCTGGCTTATTGTACCTTCCTAGTTTCTTAGTCCAGTGCAATAGACTTTATCCTTCTCCTTAAAAGTCTCTGGACATTAACGGTCGCACAATTTCATTCGCTTAGTTTTTTCCATATGTTAGGTTAAATCTCCATTGATCTGTTGCTTCACATCCAAAGATGATATGGGTGGCTGTTTCCTCCTCATTACATAATCTGCATCGTTGTAACCCATGTTGTTCTCTCAGTTGCCAGTGCCAGTTATTAGTCCTACCACTCCTCTGAGTATATAAAACAACCCTCACCAAAATTGGCAAAAACACTGCTACAATTGGAGAGGGCAAATCTCAGAGGGGTGGTAGGACTACTAACCGGCCATTGGCATCTGAGAAAACATCTACATAACATGGGCATATACAATAATGATCCCATTTGCAGACTATGTAATGAGGAGGAAGAAACAGGCACTCATACCATCTTCGAATGCGAAGCAACGGCTCAATGGAGGTTCAATCTGACGTATAAAAACGACTCAGAGAACCACATTGAAGCAATAACAGTCAATGACTTGATACTTCTCAGAAAAAGGATCGAGTTGACTAAATCAAGGAACTAGGAAGGTACAATAAGCCAGAAGGCTGCAGTGCATGGAGCACACAAACCCCACTTCCTAGTACCTTTTCCACCATACCATACCATAACATACTCCTCTGAGTTTGGCCCCCGCCAATTGCAGCAATGCTTTTGCCAGTCTTATTGAGGCTAACTTATCGTCATAAGTTTAATATGGCTAGCGCTGCTAAAATTGACTTCTTCTACTACACACTTCTCCTTTTGTTTTGTTTGGATCCATTCTACATTTCTTTTTGTTATCCTAAGTATACGTTCGGGGCATATGTATGATCTTGCAGATCCTCCTGTGGCCAGGCTGTCTGCTTTCTCGTCACCCAAAATTCCCCTGTGCCTTGGTTCCCAAGATACCACCAGGTTGTTGTGTTTCCCCGGGTTTTGAAGATTTTAGATGCATTCACGGACTACTTTTGATGTAGTTCTTATACATGCTAATGGTTCTTTGCTATCGGATCTTATGAACATTTTTGTCTCTTTTAAGATTTCCCAGGGCACAAGCACTGATGGGATGTATTTCTGTTTGAAAGACCGAAGTGTACTTCCCTAATCAGTTTGATTGCTCATGTTTTGGTATTGTACTAAAAACGCTTGATCCGGTTCTTAGGTTTGTTTTGGAAACAACTGTTTACCATACCAATGTATCTATGTTGTCCTGAGTTCTTCCTCTCCTTTATAGTCAGTTCATACTTTGTAAAATGTTGTGAAATTGTGATTGTATGCCCGAATTATTTAATTTCTATCCAATTTAATTTCTGGAGCCTAAATAAGCTTTCCGTAGCCTTTCCTTGCATGAATATTTCCAGTGGAAGTAGGTTTAGTAGAATTTCAAGTGCACTTGAAGGGGTTCTTATGTTTCCATTTTGTTTTCCCAACCTGATGTACATAGTCAGACTAGCATTTTAAGAAGATTACATTTAAAAACAGAGAACAAGATTCAGCCTCTTAAATGACTGCAGGTTGAAAAAAAACGCGCTGAAGAACAGAAAAAGAAGGAAAACACTCAAGGGCAGGCCGTGACCCGCCCCATAAACCATCCTACTTTATATACTATAAAAAAATGGACCCCTTTATATACAAGAATACAAATAATATAATATTTAAATTTAGGTTCTCTTAAATCTTACATAGAAGTGGAATTTCGTCTTGTCTTGCGGGTTTTGCCTCCCTGGAGCATAATTACACGGAAAAGACGTTACGAAGGGGCTTCAACTCTAAGTTCAAAGTTCTTAATGAGCCTCCGTTTCGTTCGCTATCGACAACTAGAGGCAGGCTGACACTCGTCTAACCGACCTAAATTTGTCATTAGATCAAGAAAAAAATCTTGGAATTAAAAATAAGAAAAATAAAGAGAATTACGACAAAACACTATGGAATCCATGAATACAGTTAAAAAATTAATCCCCTTCGGGTACAATAACTAGGTGCGTACGCCGTCCATAACAAAGTGGAAAAATTAAATTTTAAATATTCCTTTTATTTAAGAAAATAAATATGTATCAGTCGCGAACATATCGCCCACTTAAAATGAAATTTTTTTAAAAAAATATAGAAAAATAAGTAAAGTAATGGGAGCCACCTTGTCGAGAAGAGGAATTTACAAGGGAAGGAGGATTTTCAACAGAGGAGGATTGAGGGAGAGGAAGAAGGACCAACTTGTTAGAGGGTCGGACGTACAACGCCGTCGGAGCCGGGATGCACCTCCTCCATGCGACCTATAGGCCAACTGAGGGGGCTAGAGTTGGTGCCATAGAGGTAAACGATATCCCCTTTCTTTAGATTTTCCTGATTTCGAGTTCATTTATGTCTCTGTATTTGCGTGTGGAGGTACTATTTTGACCATCTTTTCCAAAAGAATTGGGAAAATTCATTGGAAATAACATGTATTCAAAAAAAAAAACCAAGAAAGAAAAACTAAATTTAACAAAAATCACGGAAAGTAATAATAAAAAGATAACGAGCAACTCCTGTTTTTGTTCAATAAGTTAAAATTACGACACCTATCAGTAAATTAATTTGTTTATGTAAACATTTTGACGCAGAAAGAATAGTATTGTGTTTTTCGATTGAATTAGGTTTCGACTGCGCTACCCGGTATATTTTGTTTAGATTACGCCTCCTGGATAAGGATTAATGGGGGTTGGAAAATTTGTTTTCGGAAGAATATTGGATCGTCGGAAAAGAAGCGCGAACTCGCCCCTTCTGGCTGATAAGGTATTCCTGGATGGTCGGCTGTTATTAAAATCAACAAGGGAACGCTTCCAGCTATAACTCACCGACTGGATTAAATTATGTCAGGAGGATTAGGAGAAGGTTTTTAACTCACAATGATAACTTTTTCTAAGCTAAGCCGTCGTTTTTTTTGCGTGTTTTTCGTTAGGCGCCCGTGAGTGGAATTTTGTCTTGCTGGAAAATTGTAGTGGCCTAGTTTTTTTTATGTATCAATTGTACAATTAAGCCGCGTTTATATAGTCTTCCCGCTAACGAGTCCCGGGTGTTTCACGGAGTGAAAAATGGCATTGTGTGGTTTTAGGAGCATTAGAGATGCAACGGGCAGGAGGCCAGTTCTGCTTACCTTTAAATGCCACTGCCGGTTTAACCCACCGCACCACACTAATCACCTCCTAATGTGACCTCTTTCGCTTTTTTCACTAAAAGTCCTTTTAATTTTTGCGATTATGAGAATAAGGTAAGAATGGAACAGCTTGTTTAAAACCCCGCTCATCCATTAATGAGGTAAAAATTGTGCTTAAATGTGTAGTACCTAGAAAACGTTAATTAATGACTAGAGATCATCCGCATTAGATGCGGTCTAGGGTGAAGTAGGTTTAGAAAAAATATTTTCTTTATCGTGCCAACGTTTCGATCTTTATAGGCTAAAAGTGTTTTTTTTGTCTAGATGTTTTACTGTTGTGAGAGTTAGTTAGTGTCAACCTTCTCAACTAGATATACACCAGTGACACAGAACACTCTTTCAGCCATGAAGATGGACAGCAAATAAAATAATCAGACCGCATCTAACGATCTCTAAAATAGTCATTGTGATTAAATCCATTACAGTTCGTGGTCCGATTGACCAATTAACTTTTTTCTATTTATTAATATTTATGAAAGTATGGCTTGAAATAAAAAAGTGAGTGTCTCGACACACGACCTTCGGATTGATACGCCGCTGCTCTACCACTAGAGCTATCGCGACTTCGATCCGCTCGGACGCTAACTTCCCATCTCAACCGCACCTCCTGAATTTTCCTTCTTTTTTGTCATTTTTCAAATGTCGAGTAATCTACTTGGTTTTCGGCGACAAATGAATCGGCCTAGGAGAGCTTTAGGGAAGTTATATTTCAGTTAATTTAGCCGACGATCGTGGGTTCCAATCCCGTTCGAGACACTGACTTTTTAAACCTCAACCAATACCTTTCATAAATATTAATTAATTGTTCTTAAAGTTCATTTTTGCCCATGAAATTTTGTTAAACTATATCTATTTCATAATGCCTTTGTAAAATTTTCTTACGATTTAATTTTAAGAATCGAGTAGAATTAAAAATCCTTTGGTAAGACTATAAAGTCAGTTTTCTCGTCAATGGGATTTTAAACCAACTGAAATTTATTTCTTCCGGACCAGAAGTCAATTATGTTCCTATTTCACAAAAAAATGTATAAAATGCATAAACAATATTAATAAGTCAATACTCAATTAATTACACACAATTTTTTCGAAACGAAAATTTATTGTCACAGGCGGACCCATGACGTTAGGCTAAATACACCGCTGCTCTACCACTTGATCTACCGTGATTTTGATGGGTTCGAATCCCGCCTATGACACAAATTTTTCATTTCGAAAAAATTGTATATAATTAATTAAGTATTTATATATTTGAATAGAAGCTGATAAAATAAAAATTTAGTATCAATCTAGAGTCACACCGTACACACGTCACAGTCCCGCTAATCTAGTACAACCGTTAATAAAAAAATGTTTCTATACGAAGCCGCAACTTGCTTACAATAGAATAAAAGCGGGTAGTCGAAATGAGAAGTTTCTGCCTTGGGCGATCGAAGTCACGGTGGCTGAAGTGGTAGTGCAACGGCGTATTTAGCCGAAAGTCATGGGTTCGAATCCCGCCTGTGACACAAATTTTTCGATCCGAAAAAATTGTGCTTATTATTGGGTATTTATATATTTGGATAGAGGCTGGAAGAATTAAAAATTTAATATTAATAAGTATTACTTTTAGAAGTATATCTGTTGGGGTAGGCTTTCAAAAATTAACATTTTTAATTGTAAACAACAAATTTTACACTAAATACAAGATTACATATTATGGAAGAGGCCAGAATACAGCCTATTATGCTTTGTTTGTTTGTTGTGTGTGGAATTCATTTTTTTAAATGTAATTGTTTGTGCTTTATTCACTGAAAATGACTTTCTCAAATTGATCCAATCGCCAGGACGACGTTTAGTATCTTCGAAGATTAATGACCAGAATATTCGGTCTAACAATAGCATTCGAGAGCGATAATGGAAAACCAAATAAATCTCCATTAAACATTTACCATGGTTTTCGTGGAATTGAAAGATTACGATATTTTTTCTTGGGACTCATCAAATTGCTCAACAAATTTGGTTAATCGCCCATTTTAATCCCGATGTTTAGCTGCCAAATTTCCACACTGATGACCAATTTAAATCCATAACATTAGGCTAAGAGGAGCCCAAAGAAAAGTGGATCCGATAAGATGATGAAAGGATGACGATCTTCTACATGGCAGAACAAATCACAAAACTTATACTCAACACATATTATAGAAAAATAATTATAGAGTAAACAAAGGAATGCAGAAGGATGAACAAGCCAACAATAAACAATTTAAACAATAAGCAACGGTTATAACCGTCTAAAGAAGATGAGCTAAAAGCTCGAAATCCGGTTCGTTGGAAGACAACCATCCCTAGCCATGCCTAAACTGTGAATAGGAACTATCTTTTTAAAACGCCATCATTTATCATTTCTATTCGTTGTGTCTTTCTTGAAAAAGAAAATGTTCAAAAATGCCTAATTTTTCTAATAATTGGTTTAGTGGTAAGCTGGTATGGTGTATCGATTTATGGCGGAATAATGTTGGGATACATTTATTTATTTTATTTATTGCTATCTGTACATGATATACATTGAGCAAATAGTTAAATCTGATAGATCTGCCAGACCAGGAGGCAGTGGGGAGAGAAACCAACTTTCTTTAATTGGGGGTGGGGGGTAGAAGTTATTTCGGTGGGTTAGATTGTTAGATGGTCACGAGGCCATCGTCGTTTTAAACGGCGGAACGGATTGTAAGGGTGAGATGTTGAGGAAAGTGTTAGGGCTAGTGGGTTAGGATGGAGGGCGAGTTTAGAGTGAAAAGTGAAGAAGCGTGTTTGGATAAGATCTTTTACGAAAGGGATTTTAAGATCTTTATGGATCGTTTCATTTGTGACGTAGAAGGGAGCATTGAGGATACGGCGAAGAACTTTAGATTGAAAGGACTGAATTCGTTGAATATTTGATGATTTAGCCGAGCCCCACAGCTCGACTCCGTAGGTCCAAATAGGTGTGATGAGTGTTTTGTAAATGGTTAGTTTGTTATGTATGCTTAGTTTTGATTTTGATCCAAGAAGGTGTCTGAGTAGTCCATATCTTTTGTTAAGTTCTTGCCGTTTTAATCGTGTATGTGGGTTCCAAGTCGTAAGTAAAACCCAAGGTAGCGGACTTGGTTCGATGGTGGTATTATTTTGTTGTAAATGTGCACTGGTGGACAGGTTTGTCGTTTGAGTGTAAATGTAACGTGTTGGCTTTTTTGTTCGTTTAACCTGATCCGCCATAGATTGCACCAGTTGGTAATAAGGTTCAGGTGTTGATGGAGTGCTTCTGTAGCTAGGATAGGATTGGAGTGTGTTGATAAGATTGAGGTGTCGTCCGCGTAGGTTGTGATTTCTGTGTTTGGATGAGTGGGTATGTCAGCAGTATAGATGGTCTAGAGTATTGGGCCTAGGATACTACCTTGTGGAACGCCAGCTTTGATTGGTGTTATAGGTGAAAACTCGGTGCCGATTCTAACTTTAAACCAACGATCTGAGAGGAAGGATTTCAAGATTAGGTAGTAGGAATGAGGGAGGATACATTTTAACTTATAGAGGAGGCCGGGGTGCCATACGCGGTCAAATGCTTCCGTAACATCCAAAAAAAAAAAGCTGAGCGGTATTGTTTGTTTTCTAGAGCCGAGGAAATCGTGTCGACTACTCTGAAGCACTGCTGAACAGTGGAATGGAGAGGTCGAAACCCAAATTGATGGTTAGGAATTACGTTTTTAGAGTCAAATATAGGAATTAGTCTTTTAAGGAGGATACGTTCAAAGATTTTCGATAAAATAGGAAGGAGGCTTATTGGTCTATAAGAGGATGGGGCACTGGGGGATTTGTGTGGTTTTGGAATTGGAGTTATTAAAGATAGTTTCCACTGGATAGGGAAATAAGTTGTGCGAAATTTTGCATTGTAAATAGAGGTAATGTACACTATTGTTTTTTTGGGTAGGTTTTGGAGGATTTTAGGGGTAATTAGATCATGGCCTGGAGATTTTCTTTCGGAAAGGTGGATATAAAATATATATAAATAAAAAGTGACAAACGCAATAACAGATGTTAGTTGCTAAAAAGTTGAGCTGAAATTGGTATTAGCAGAACCAATGTTAAAAGACGGTTAAAACAGACAGTTATAAATTAATTATATAAGTCATGTTGTAAGTGCCATCATTTGAATATTCGTCAGAATTATCCGTTTTTATCACATGTCGAAACAGCACTAAAGTAAAGTTGCAATTAGAAGGGGAGGCAATTCCCTTTGGTCTACTTACTCAGGCAACTGTTGCTCTCTGCTATAGCTTATTAAGATTTTACCCTTTGGCTCTTATCTACGCCATTGTGAAAATAGTACTGAAACGAGAATGGGATAATGGATAAATCGGCCTTTTTTTCCCCAGTGAGAAAAACGTCGTTTAAATGATTTCCTTTTTTAATTTTTCCCTCCACGTTACTTACGGAGGGTCGAATTAACTTTTTCCGGAAGAGCACTCCTTGGAAACGGGCGAACTTTTCATCCGAGCCGGCCCAAGATTTACACCAATCGAACGTAATGGACAAATTATTAAGAGGACAACTTACAAGAGAGGGGACTTGAATAAACTTGGAGAACGGGGGAGGGTTTCCACAGTACATAACTAATCAAGTACCTCATTTGTCACTGTTTCCGGCTAAAGTTAATACAATCCTTAACATACCGTTGTTCATAATTCACATTATGTATTCAACCATATCTATGAGTTAGTGTTATTTAATTCGAGTTTATGATTTATTTACTACGTCACTGCGTTTCAACCGTCTACGGCCTGTTTATTTCGTCTATCTGATAAAAATGATAATAACCGACGTTTTATTTTATGCCAACTTTCTACCTCCTGTCAACCTAACTTTTGACTTTTTTCTATTGCTTTATTCCTTTCAAAACTTTTATTATGATTCAGCTTTCATTCTCTTAAGATTTTTAATCTTAGAGAAAGAGATAGATACATAGATGGGTACAGAGGAAAAGAGAGAAAGAAAAGAGATAGAAGATAAAAAGAAAGTTGTATAAGGAAAGGGGAGAGAAATAGGAGGACGGGATGAGGGGAAATATAAAAGAAAGAGTGTGCAGAGAGAGAAGAGAGAGAAAGAAGGGGAGAGAGAGTGACAGTGAGACCAGACAATCAGAAAAAGAGAGAGAGAAAAAAAGAGAGATAGAAGATAAAAAGACAATTGCACAGAGAGAAGAGAGAGAAACAGAAAGAGAAAGAGACGGGGAGAAGGGAGAGAAAAAGAGAGAGAGTGGGAATATGTGTTACCGAGACCGGAGAAACAAAAAGCGAGAAAGAGGAAAAAAAGAGATAGAAGACAAAAAGAGAATTGTACAGGGATAGGAGAGAGAAACAGAACGAGAGAACGATCCTTGGAAGATATAAAAGAGAAAGAGAGGAAAGGGAGAAGGTAGAGAAAAAGACAGAGTAAATGATAGATACCAGGGAATCGGAAAGTAAGAGAGAGAGAGAGAGAGAGAGAGAGAGAGAGAGAGAGAGAGAGAGAGA
>CM077099.1:29366033-29401275 GCA_039619505.1 Cimex hemipterus
AGGTATCAGAAAAACATTTTCTTTATCGTGCCAACGTTTCGATCTTTCTCGATCTTCGATGCCCAGAGATAAGTGCACTCTCAACACGACATGGCACAATTACACAGAAGACAAACACTTTGAGCCCTGAAGATGATCTCAATAAAAGATCGAAACGTTGGCACGATAAAGAAAATGTTTTTCTGATACCTACATCACACCAGACCGCATCTCACGATATCTGAATAATAATTGTGAAAATAAATTTTTAAAGTAACGTTTTTTAATAGATAAAATTTAGCGTTTTGGGATGTAGGCCAACGTTTTTCAATTTAAGAAGAAAATTTAAAAAAAAAACCTATTTTTAATTCTAGAAATGTCATGACACTTGCGCATTTAAGACAGGTAAAGTTTAGTTTTGTGGCGGAATAATTTTGGTTGAATTTAATTAAAATTTAAGGGGAGTCGGTGGTAAAGTCCCAGGTTCGAAAAGGCCCTGAACCTAACCTATTTACAAATGGCAGCCAGTGTTAAAAAAGTTGAATGACTCGAATCATTTAGAAAGATTGAGGTAGTGAACGGTCCATGTAGCGAAGGCTTCTTGTTAGATGATCCGTTGATTAACCAATAAGAAAAGGCATTTGAAAAAATGAAACCCTTCAACGGATAACTGTTTTCGTAAGTTCTTCAACCTCGTATAAAATTCCGTAACTCTAGTTGTCTGATTTCATTACCAATTTGATCAAATTAAAGTGAAAAATTATCAGCCGGAAAAAAAACAAGCGCGCCTTGCTATAAAGTAATTTTATAATTTATGAAATTATTGTTACAGATGATATAATAACTTTCCTCTAGTTTATTTTAGAGTGATTAAATTATTCCGATACAGCCTCGTATGCGTTGACGTTTAAAGGGTTGGGATAGAAATACTTAAAATTGTGAGAACTCCTTAATGATACTTTCAACCCATGGGGCAAATTTGAATATACTCTCATTTGAATAACAAATGAGAACAATAGCTCGTTATTAACTTAGTTGATCCAGATATCAATCTTATCGTTATTTAAATTATAATAAACGTCTAAATAGTGAAACAATAATCCATTTTATACCTAAAATGCCTATTTTGATTATGTTTTAATATAAAACAAAAACAAATTTGAGACTTTCTAGTAGAAGGAAGCTAGAATTTACTTTTGTGTTTCGTTATTTATATTTTATTAGCTCTCATTTTCATAAGTGATATCTTTAAAAAAAAACACTTTCCTGTTTTTATGATCGGCGGAAACATAACTATAATTATGGAACCTTGAACCCCATGTACTCACGTGAATCATCCGTTGAAAACCTTATGAATAAGTATAATTAATAGAAACGAGATAATTGGCCTGACTTGGTTAACTTCGTGCAAAACACTATACAATTAATCTTTAGTTATTCCACCTTAAAAAAAAAAAAAAAAAAAAAACACTCTGATCAATATTTGAACTAGCAATAAATTTTTAACATTGATTTTTGCTTTATCTCAATGATAATTATGGAATTTAATTTTTTTTCATGTTTTGAAATAATGATAATTAAACCTTAAAGGAGGTGAAGGGTTATCAACTTAAAATTCTATGAAGTTTTGAGACTGAATACAATTTGACAATGATCCTGTACTTGCTTATCAGAAAAGCAAATTATAGCTCTGAGGAATTATAAATTTTCTTGTTCTTTTTTTATCTAAACATTAACTTAATTTAAAGATTTTTCGTACATTTTTCATTCAACTATTACAAATCTTGAATATTATTTTTTAATTGTTTTGTTTTGGAACAACACAGCCCAATGAAACTTGCGCCGTAAACCTTATTTTGTTCGTCATCATGAGTCATTACCTGCAAAAAGCTATAGTTTCGACCTAAATATATTTTTTGTTATTTTTTTTAAGTATTCACATATCGTGAGATGCGGTCTGGTGAGATGTTGGTTTCAGAAAAACATTTCTTTATCGTGCCAACGTTTCGCTCTTGATTGAGATCTTCTTCAGGCCTCAAAGTCTTTGTCTTCTGTGTACTTCCGCCATTCTTGGGTGTCGTTTATAAGAAAGGCACAAGTACACAGAAGACAAACACTTTGAGCCCTGAAGATGATCTCAACCAAGGTCGAAACGTTGGCACGATAAAGATCCGTCAAATCACTAATCTCTTCACACTTTTGTTAAGGTTTTTTATTATTATATTTTTATATGAATGACAAGATCCGTATTCTACCTCTATTAAGTAACTGGAGAAAGTTACTTTTAAGTAAGGCCTTTTTTAGAAGGCACGGCTGCATTTCTCTTGAAAACAATGGTGCTGTACAAAAATAAGTGTTATATTTTTTCGTCTAGAACAACATTTTCGCTTAGGAGAAAAATTATACAGGGCACCTCAGGCCCAGTTCGTTTTCAAAATTCCACAAATGCCCAAATTATTTGGACCATCAATTTAAAGGATTTTTTAAAAAGTGAAAACAATGTCTAAAACGGATAAAATTATGGCAAAAATGAACCGGATGCGATATCAACGGTTATAATTGAAAAACACCTAAAAGGATTTGAACGTGAAGCATGCCAATTTAAAGAAGAGAAGCGACGAGAACCAGTTAAGTACCATAAAAATACATTTAAAAAAATTCTATAAGAAAATACAATTTTTTTTCCAGAAATTAACGTCGTTTTTCAAATGGAAATAATGACCTATTTTAACTTTGAGACTGTTATAAAATTTACTTCTTTAAACGAATTAACAACCGTGAAATACCCATAGGAATTTGAGAAATTTAATGTTAGAACTTGTAGTAGGAATATCAGTCGTACAAAACCATCAAAAATATTTTATATATATTTATTTGACGAGGGTTCGCAACAGCAGAGGTTACATAAACCCTTCGGGTGCAGGTTCTTTTGAGAGAAAAAGAAGCCGATTTGTAAGTATGTCAGTTTCGAATGCAGGGCCGGTGGATTCGAACTCGGGTCCTTTACCTGACAGTGATGAGCGCTGTGCCAACGCCTAAACCGTTGCGGCCATCTACGCATTTGGCCATCGAAATTATCAGTCAGTTAATTTACTCCGATTTCCGCAAACGTCTGTACCAGGGGGAAGGTTATGATGCTAGAATTTTTAAACAACAGCATTTTGTTGATTTGTCATTGTAAATAATGTGTAGATATTAGTGGCCGTTAATCGATAAGTATTCAGATATCGTGAGATGCGGTCTGGTGTGATGTAGGTTTCAAACACTTTGAGTGAGTAGAGATCCTTTGATTGAATATAAAATATATTTTGCATTGTATAAATTCACTTTTCCACATCCTCAATGTATATATTGTTTTTTAATCCCACGCTCTGAAGATGATCACAATAAAGATCGAAACGTTGGCACGTTAAAGAAAATGTTATTCTGAAACCTACATCACACGAGACCGCATCTCACGATATCTGAATAAATGTAAATTATACCGAATCGGAATATTTCACATCATAGAATATTTTTTGTTTTTGGTTTAACCAACTATGATGTTAATTGATCCAATATAATATTTTTTATCCTCTAATAATTGGCTATTTAGGAGCCTGAAATTTTTCATGAGATTATTCATTCCTTGGGTTTTTAGCAAACAAATGCCAGAAGTTACTGTGACAGCGATTAGTAATTCAATTCAGCAATACTACACAACAGTGAAAAAAAAATATTAAAAAGAAGTGATCTTTTAGAGGGTAAAATCACCAAAAAAAAGGCCTATGGTCCTATATGGACGCTGATCGATAGAAAAGAAGTGACACGTTGGTATAAACGGAATTTATGAAATCGGCGAATTTATTGTTGATCAAATCTATAACAAACTAGGGTATGAAAGAAGAGAATTTGGAAGGCGTCCGTATGACAGGCTTAACGACAGGAATACTGTCTGGACACCGTACACCATCGTCGCAAAAAAAGTCAGCCGTAAAATAATAAAAATAATACTCGTAGTAATTAGTTGCAAGACCCACCACGAGGATATGCAAAGAAAGATTGAAACAATCATGTATCATGGAATGCGAAATTTCCAGCGCCACTGACACTAAAAACGTCTCTTTTCCATCCCAGAAACAGCCCATTGCGTTCCGTCCCTTTGCCTTCCTATAAAACTTAGTTGCCCCATCCGAGCCAAAAATACTTCACTCTCATGTTAGAATATTATTTTCTCTCAGAATCGGTCGCCCGTTTATTTATTTTGGCATAAATCAATGTATTTACGTTTCATCTCTGGAAGTTATTATCGAATGATTTTCACTTTCCGCCCATCATAGTTGATGTCTCCCAATGAACATAAATGCTTTAAACACTGATGTTTATTTAATGAGCTCGTTCGTCAATTGTTATAGCCTAATGATGGATTTTCTTTGATTTTGTAATATAAATCGTTTTACGCGTCAATTAAGTAGGTAAGTCGTAAGATTTTCACTCGTCGTGTAATCTCTCATCACGTTTATTGCAGAGAATAATAAAGTGGACGGTTTATGGGCCGACAAACAGCTGAGTTCATTGCCGGCCATCTGCGTGTTTTCCTTCTTTTTCCCTTCTTTCGCGAGATTTTGTTTTGAACTGCCACCATTTGAGCGTCTTGATCTGGTTACTGACTCTGTGTTCGTTGATGTAGGCTGAGCTCGATTGGAGGCTTTGACCGTAGGCAGTTTCCACTAGGGGGTGGTCAGCAATTCCACTTTAAACAAAACCGCGGCCAGAGCGGATCCGGTAGTTTCTACGCTGGGGGAAGCCTTAATATTCTCTGATATAGAATAGCCTCTACCTAGGGAGTCCGCAGGAGACCAGGCTGATGTATTTCGTTTTAGGTAACCCTTTGCATGCACCTAAATTTTCATGTATATAAAAGTCACGATTGAGGGATTTTTTTGTGAAAATTGCCGCTCTTTTCGTGAAAGAACCTTCACCGTCTGTGGCCCAGTTTTTGAGATCGTCGCTCCGAAACAGCCTTCACCTCGTCGACGGAACCGTTTTCCGAGACGACACTTTTCTCCGGCTGCATGACGTAACCTGTTCGCTGCCCGCCCGACCATGGCTCATCATGCAAATCCCTGCCGGAAATAATATGGAAATTCAGGGTTACATTCTCGTCCTGCCGGCGATAATTACGAGAGCGAAGGAAATAAGCCGGCCAGTCCAGCGCCGAACAGCAAAACCCCGCTCTGACAGCCCTCGGATCGTCCTGATCAACCGACCCGATCGCCGGTTGTCTGCATGACTTACTCCCTGCCTTTACACTTTGCAAACCTAGTGGAAAAATAAATAAAAACCGCCGCTTTCGTTGGAAGTTTGTAATGGTTAATCGATACATATAAAGACGAAAAAACAGATTAATACAAATCACAAAATAACTTGCTAATTACGAGCCGGTTAAGTAATAAGTAGAAAACACGGAAGAATTTAAAAATATCAATGGAAGTTGAAGGTTGATGAAATTGGTACAATCACAAAAATGTTGGTATTTAAACGAATTTATTTTATAAAGACATCCAAGCTGTCCATTGAAAATTTACTCGTTCACCAATTTTAACCTGTGGAATGGAATGGTAGCAAAGGTACTAGGAGGTGGGGGTTTGTGTGCCTCAGACACTGCAGCCTTCTGGCTTATTGTACCTTCCTAGTTCTTTAGTTTAGTCAATAGACTCGATCCTTTTTCTCAGGAATGTTAAGTCATTGACTGTTATTGCTTCAACGTGGTTCTCTGAGGCTCTTCTTGTGGTTATTAGCGATATTTTGGTTTTTGCTATTGTATGTTGCAGGTGTGGTTTTCAGGTTAGTTTCTTATCAAAGATTATTCATAGGTATTTCACCTCATTTTTTAAGGGCAACATTTCGTTATAGAAACGTAGTTCTTGTATTTCAATTTTTCTTTTTTTGGTGAAGGCGATTAGGGTGGTTTTTGAGGGGTTTGCTCTAAGTCCCCGTTTTGAACACCATTGTTCCACCAAGTGCTCTTTGGGTGAGCTCTTTTAATGTTGAGTCGAATTTTCCCCTGACTAGTATGACGATGTGGTCTGCATAGCCTTGGGCGTAGATTCCGCTTTCATTTAGTTTGTATATGAGGTCGTCCACTACTATGTTCAACAGCAGAGGTGAGAGTATTCCTCCTTGCGGGCACCCCCTCGCTACCACTGCTTTAACTTCTTCGTGGAACATGGAGACCTGCACTTTCCTACTCGTTAGCATTGATTCTATCCATCTACAGCTCGTCTCGTCTGTTCATTTTAACCTGTACTCTGAATATACTTATTTTCTTGCCTAAAATAAAATTATAAATTTAGAACTTTTGAAATGTTTATTATACCATAACATCCAAACTTATTTAGCGAATAGCGAAAACGACTTCAAATTGTGTCCCACTCAAGTCCTGTGTTTCAAAAAACTTTTTTTGTTTAATTTTTCGACCTGTAGAAGACCACATTTTTATTAGTTAACAGCGTGCAAAAGTTCATGATTTATCTACATAGTTGAATAAATTAAAGACTTGGACAAAAACTCTGAAAACAAAATAACTAGGGATATTTGAAAGGATCAAACTATGTACGTAAACTATTAATTTCGTTGTCAGCTTGGCCAAGTAATATATTAAATTTAATTAAGGCTTTTAGTTGTGATAAAACACAACGGTAAGAGTGGGATTCGAACCCACGATCTTCGGCTTGATACGCCGCTGCTCTACCGCTTGAGCTAGCCATGCTTCAAATGTCGCGTAATCAATGTCATGTAATGAAAAATGGCAAAAAGGAGGGAAAATTCAAAAGGTGCCGCTGAGTTTTCATGATCCGCTTGACCGATTAATATCTTTCAATTAATTAAGGTTTTTAAATGAGATAATAAAGTCAGTGTCACGAGCGCGATTCGAACCCACCATCTTTAGAGTTGAGAGTTGGTGGATCGAGGTAGACGACAACTCAAGTGGTAGAGCAGCGGCGCATCAAGCCGAAGATAGTGGGTTCGAATCCCGCTCGTGCCATTGACTTATTTATCTCAAATAAAAACATTAATTAATTGTAATACGTACGTAAAAGTAATATTACAGGTTTTTACATATCAATGTTCATATTATCGTATTTGATTCATGATATATATTATGGTTGTATTTATTTTTGTTGATTAATTTTGATTATGAAATCATGAGTGTGATAGACTTTTGGTTCGACCCTTCCGCCTTCGTGGGTTCGATTCCCGTCGTTGCCACAGTACTTTTTTCACGCCCCCTTAACTTTCTCCCTTCAAATAACAATAAAAATATGCTTGTTCTTCTCTGCTGGCTAGCTGATGCCAGAACATAAGCCATTAAAATATTTTCAGGCAAAAATTATTGTTCAAATAATTAATTGGTCAAGCGGACCATGAAATTAGTGAATTTAATTGTTCAACTATTCAAAGCTTAAGCAATTCGTTCAGACAACCTCACTCAGGCATTAAAACTGCATCGACTATGCCAACACTTGATAAATAAAATGCATTAACTGAAAAAAGATTCCCACGATTTCGTTAAAGACCTTGGCCTGAGATCCAATTTTGATGAAGAAAGGGTATGATATAAGAAAACGTGAACCTTTGAAAAAAAGTCAAATAAGACGTACACCCAGGCAAGGAATCGGATGGGTTAAGAAAAGAGAAAATCGATTGCGCTACAGACAAACTTAGCTGAATAATCTCTCTTCACCCGCATATGTAGCACACACAATCAAGACTATGCATTATTTTTTTAATAGTTTTTTTATTGAGTAACTATCTGCGGGAGACGGATTAGGTTATAGAAGAGCAGGTCACAGTGTTAATGTTTTTCACATTTTTGGATATCGAGAAGGATTATTAGGAAGAGGGGAGGAAAGTTGACGTTAATGTTGTAAGTTTCTTTGTAGTTGGATAGCATCTTGTAATTCCTTTTATAAAAGGCACACTTTGGATGTAATGGATGGTGCAGTTTTTTTTTTTTTTTTTTTTGCCTCATGAACTAAGCATATCTAGCCAGACTGCTGTATATATTTATTCCGTAATTCGGTTTTTGGGGGGATGGTATCGTGAAAAAAGGGCCAGGGGCGACGGCGGGAATCGAACCCGCGACCGCGGGGTCTACTAGCCGAGAGTCTCTCACGCTAACCCCTCGGCTACCGCGGCCCCCGATGGTACAGTTGGACGAGTAGAAGTCGATGAAAGATCGGTGGATTTGTGATTGTAGGGTCTAGGTTTGGTTGAACCCAATTCCGATATCCATATTGGTTTCAATGTTGAGTTCTATTATTAATTTATTTATTTTGAAGGGAGAGTTTGGAACTGTTGCCTAGTAGTGTATGACGATTCCTGGTCATTCGCTTTTCTAGATTCACCACAGGGTAGCAGATAACGTTTTTGGTATAGTGATGCAACGAGTGATGGTAATATTTACGATTTTGTGCTTTTTAATTTAATGTGCCATTTTTGGAACCGTTCTTCAAAAGAATATAGGTGTATCTGAAGAGTTTAAGAGGTAAAACGGTCGGGAGTTAGTGTATAGTGTGGCAGTGTCAGCCACTTATCTTAATGGAGATCGATGAACAGTGTCAGCTGAAAACAATAACGGACCGAAGACGTTTCCCTGAGGAGCGCCCCGGTCAGATTTGTACAATAAGCAATGACCCATACGCTTAAGGATGAGAAAGGGTTTTCTATTCCAGAGCAAACCCATTATATTTTTCATATTCGTTAACGTTTTATTTTAAACTGGAGCCGAATAACAATGTTCCTAATAAATCCCTTATATATCGTGATCCGATTGACTCAATAACTTTTTTCGAATAACTAATCTTTATTTAAGGTATGTGTTGAAATGAAAAAGTTAGTGTCTTGAACTGGATCCGAACCCACGACCTTCGGTTCAATACGCGACTGCTCTACCACTTGAGTTATCGTGATTTCAATCCACCCGTACACCAACTCCCCATTGCAACTTACCTTTCGAATTTTTCCTCTTTTTTGCCATTTTTCGAATGTCGTGTAATCTCTTTGATTCTCAGCGACAAACAAAATGGCCACGGACAGTTTTAGTGAAGATATACTTCGTTTTAATTAAAAAATCCATTATATTTTGTGGTCTGATTGACCTATAACTGCTTTAAATTAATAAATGTTTATGTAAAGTATTGGTTAAAATGAAAAACCTAGTGTCACGAGCGGGATTCGAACCCACGATCTTCGGCTCAATACCCCGCAGTACTAACCACTAGAACTATCGTTACTCCGATCCATCCTTCCGTCCACTACCGTTGTGTAATCAGGATTCGATTCTCGGCGACAAATGAATTGGAAATGGCACAAAAGAAGGTACATTCGAAAGGTAGGTTGAGATGGGGAGTTGGTGTCCGGGTGGATCGAAAACACGATAGCTCAAGTGGTAGAGCAGCGGCGTATTGAACCGAAGGTCGTGGGCTCGAATCCAGCTCAAGACACTAACGTTTTCATTTTAACCAATACCCTACATAAATATTCTTAATGTTTTACTTAATTTAATCTAAGATGAAAAAGCAAGAGGCACGAGCGGAATTGTTTTAGGGAGACGAAATGGTTGATTTAACGGGAAAAGCTGTAGGTAGATCTTCTGTGGTTCATTCAGAGATCATTGGCAACAACCTCCTTTTCGTGGAAATTTCACCGATGTTTTTTTTTATTTGTGGATATTTAAACAAAAAGTGGATTTTTAATTTTCAATTTTCCTTTTTTGAATCGATGGGGAGTAATATAGCTGGAGGTTTGTTTGTGAACCCTTGTTTACTCGTCCTCTCAATTGGGCGCTTTGGCGACCGGGTCACAAACGGAACCCGGCCGTAAAAAGTTGGAAAAATCGAATGGGGAAATCAGGGAAATCGGGCGGACGGGGTAGTAAAGTAGAACCGGGGGATCGTGCTCTTCTGAGAACCTCATGTAAATACGGAGGTCGCCCGAGATTCCCATCTAGACCTGGCCACACATCTCTCAATTAACGTGAGAGCTTTTGTTTCAAACCGGATTTATTAAGTGTTTTTTTTTACGTTACTTAATTTCAATGTCAGTTTGCATTAATCACATTTCGCATAGCTACATCACTCAGACTACAACAATTCTTTGAAGTGAGAGTTTTCACATAACCTTTTTAAACAAATGACTATAGTGAAATTCTACAATTTTTTTACATTTTAATTTCCTTACGTTCAAATGTTAATAAGAATCCAGTTGGGCATGATTTTAACTCTTAAACAATTGACGTTTAATTTTATAATTGATCAAATACATTTCCAGAATGTGACTTCAAAAAATGTCAACAGTTTTCTTCTTTTTTTTTTATAAATGTGTAGAGATTAGTGGCCATTAATCAATAATGATTCAGACATCGTGAGATGCGGTCTGGTGTGATGTAGGTTTCAGACAAACATTTTCTTTGTCGTGCCAACGTTTCGATCTTTATTGATATCATCTTCAGGGCATATGATTTATAAACATTGTTTGAATTTGACAAATACATGTAGGATGTGGAAAAAATGAATTTGTACAATGCAAAATATATTTTTTATATTTAATCAACGTATTTCTACTCATTCAAAGTACAGTCTTCTGTGTAATTGTGCCATTCTTGCGTGTCGTGTTGGGAGTGAACACAGTACTCAGTATAAAAACAGAAAGATGTTGACCTTTTATGAAGTCATATTCTGGAAATGTATTCAATCCATTATAAAAAAATATTCTTGGTATACTACGTATTTGTCGTTAGCGATAGTTAAAAATATTGAACCGTTACTTTTTGGCAACTACCTAAACTTGTGACAAACCTTTACACATGTTAATTAATTTTAGTTTTTATCAATTTCACCGATTGGTTGACAAAATTTTTAAAATATTCTTTCAATATTTCCATTTGTTTATTTACAAATCGTGAGATGTGTTCTGGTGTGAAGTAGGTTTCAGATAAACGTTTTCTTTATCCTGCCAACGTTTCGATCTTTATTGAGATCATCTTCAGGGCTCGAAGGGTTTGTCTTCTGTGTAATTGTGCCATTCTTGCGTGCCGTGTTGGGACTGGCACTGGAAATAACGTCATAATTACACAGAAGACAAACACTTTGAACCCTGAAGATGATCTCAATAAAGGTCGAAACGTTGGCAGGATAAAGAGAATGTTTTTCTGAAACCTACGTCACACCAGACCGCATCTTACGATATCTGAATCATTATCAATTAACTGTCACTAATCTCGACACATTTCTTTTTCTGAATTCATTTATGGTAAAATTTAATTTCAGTGTGAGAATTTTTCAGCATTCAGTATTTTTTCTACGTTTTTCCATTTTTATTTCAAAAGGTATTACAATAATGGTTAAAAGTTACAATAGTTATACAATAATAGTGAATTTATTTTGGTTTTGGTTAACTCACGAATAATTCGGATCTAGTAAATTTAATTTTTCATTCACTCACACCATACCAACAACGGAATTTTTCACCAACTCATGGACAATCTGGATAAGTTAATTAAAAAATCGTCGATATATCATACACTTTAAAAATTTTGGGCCTAGTGTAACCAAATTATTGTACTAACGTTCCATTAAAATGTTTTATTTATTAAAATCCGACGTCCGTAGTCATTCTGTTTTAGATAATAACTGCGAAAGGGGGGGGGGAATAATACTGAAACAATATCTGGATTTTATGACATTTCCATTGCCGATGATTGAGGTCAAAAAACCCATGATCTACCCGTTCTTTCTATGTTGAATGCTTTATTAACACTGACAGGTATAAAATTATTAAAGTATCCCCTGTTACAAAACAAAAACTGTAATTGAAAAAATGTATAAACTTCTTAAGTTATTGAATATTGTATCTTCATCACAACACATTCGTATCTAATGAATTACCGAATTCTGAAATCTAAGTGCTTTTTGATCAAATTTGTTCAATTCCGTTGTTTTTGTACTGAAGATGGCGAAATCCTGGAGTTTTGTCGATTAACGGTTTTAGGTGAAATGAGAATAAGACTGAGAGGAAAGAAAGATCGATTAGTTACCAAGTATTCTAAAGCCTTCATAATACCCGCCTCAATTTTATTTAAGTTGGAAAATAATAGACGTACTAATGGAAGAAATGATTAAAAAAATACTCAATACTGTAACATTTTAGATATATACATAAAAACAAAAACTAAAAATGAATTTAAAACATTACACACAAATATATATTTAAAATTTATTATACAGGGTGATTGCTACTCGTGCTACAAACTTCACCAGTAGATTCTTGACCCTAAAATGAACAAAAAAGTTCATATTGACCATGGTCCGATTCTCAACCATTTCAGAGTAATTTCGCTTTTTATCGATTTTGAAAGATATCACGTCCTGGCGTCGGAAAATCGTGATATCTTTTAATCTAAACATTTCTCTTAAAATCTATAAGCACCGTTGAAATCCCCGTTAATTTTTCAATAAGAAGATGAAGGTGGCAAAACGTTTGGGCTAATTTTTGGTGTTTTATTTCAGCCAGAACTACCTGGCTGAACCTCGCGAGAGCGTTCGGGATCTCCCAGTTCAAGGTGTGTGAAATTTTGAAAAAGGAAAAACTATATCCCTACCACGTTCAAAAGATTCAAGTATTGCATACTGGTGACAATTATCGTAGGAAGGAATTTTGTTGCTGGCTTGTACAATCTGACACTGAGGAACATCACTTCTTTCATCGGATTTTGTGGTCAGATGAATCAAATTTCACCCGAGACGGAGTATTTAACACCCATAATCTGCACCAATACTCCCATCAAAACCCACATGCAAGTCGTCAGCAACATTCCCAAAGACGTTTTTCAATCAATGTTTGGGCGGGAGTTATTGGAAATGTCCTCATCGGTCCCTACTTAGATTTTCCGGCAAGATTAACTGGCCCAAAAAGTTGAACTCTCAAACATTAGCAATCCTTGAACCACCATTTTTTCTCTTTTTGTCATCAACATCTTGGTCTCACAACCACTAAATAAGAAAATGACGAGTGCGTTGGAAGAGTTATTAAATCAGGTAGTTTTCCTCAAATTTGCTGCCTTCTGAAACTAAAATTAGAAACTCTGGATTACTTTATACACTTTCTGATTTACACAATTTTCCACTCTTTTTGTAGTTCTGGCTGAAATAAAACACCAAAAATTAGCCCAAACATTTTGCCACCGTCATCTTCTTATTGAAAAATTAACGGGAATTTCAACGGTGCTATTAGATTTTCAGAGAAATGTTTAGATTAAAAGATATCACGATTTTCCGACCCCAGGACCTGATATCTTTCAAAATCGATAAAAAGCGAAATTACTCTGAAATGGTTGAGAATCGGACCATGGACAATATGAACTTTTTTGTTCATTTTAGGGTGAAGAATCTACTGGAGAAGTTTGTAGCACGAGTAGCAATTCACCCTGTATATGTACATAATGTGCTGGTTAACCGTTAACTTGTTCACGACGCATAATATCATAAGAAAGAATATTCAAAAAATCATGGCCAATGGTGTAAATTCATTTATTTGTTTTGATACGGGTATTCAACAGCTTGGTCATATCAGCCCGAGCGCATGCAAAACAAGCATTCAAGCAAATAAATACATTTACACCTATATACACTGCATTTTTTCTATTTGATGAGATGGACTACTAACATTCTTCCATAAACCTGCGAACTACAAACTAATCTAATTGGATCGATGGGGTTACTTTTATAAATTACAATTAATTAATGTTTTTAGTTGAGATAAAAAATTCAATCGCAAGAGCGGGATTCGAACCCACGATCCTCAGCTGGATACGACGCTGCTCTACCCATTCGAATCCTGCACGTGCAATTAAACTTTTTATCTCAACTAAAAACCTTAATTAATTGTAATATATTAATTGGTCAAGCGGACCACGAAATTAGTGAATTTAATGAATTAAAATGAAGTATACTTCACTAAAGCTCTCCGTGGCCATTTCATTTGTCGTCGAGATTCCAATCCGAATACGCGACATTTGAAAAATGGCGAAAAGGAGGGAAAATTCAAAAGGTGGGGTTGAGATGGGAAGTTGATAACCGAGTGGATCGAGGTCACGATAGCTCAAGTGGTAGAGCAGCGGTGTATCTAGCCGAAGATCGTGGGTTCGAATCCCGCCCGTGCCATTGACTTTTTTATCTCAACTAAAAACCTTAATTAATTGTAATGTATTAATTGGTCAAACAGACTACGAAATTAGTAAATTTAACTTTTATAAAGCCGTGTCACGTACACAGCTCGAGGGGCGTTGGGGATGCTATTGCATCATCAGCCCCTCCCCATTCACTCTAATAAATACACTCACTCATACAAAATACAGAAACATAAAACGTATATCTTGACGGCTATAAATAAAAAAATTGACATTCCCATAAAAGTCGGAACAGGGGAATCTGAGACTCGCTACCGAATCCGAGAACCATTCTTAAATCCGGCGGCATGCCTACACGCTCTCTTTAGGAGGCAAGGCATGACACACCTCTTTTATGTAGGGCGCATGACAGTTAGTTTTGTTAATTTTTAACATGTTTTTATTAATATTTGATGTTTTTTTTTAATCTTTAAGTCATAATAGATGAAGATATGGAGCGGCAGACTTTCATACTCTTCGATTCTGTGTTTAAGAAACAAAAATTATATTTTATGAAAAAGTGTTTTTGGTTCTCTTAGCCTGTAGAGTACAGAAAATATAAAAAATATAACTGAATTATTTAAAATCAATTTTTAAACCATTTTTAATTTTGCTGAAATTAAAAATTGTTCTACACTGCCTAAAAGAAAATTATCGCAAATATTTGGTTAATTGTCAGAGTTGACGCTCATCCCGGGTTATTTATTATTTTAACGTTTACCATCTTGTTAAATTTATGCAGTCATTAAAGTGCGCAAGGCGGGTCAAAGGGAGCTCAAACGAAGTCGTAAAACTAAGTTGCCGGTCATTAAGCCGTTCGGCACGGCCGCTGTTTAACCAGGAGTCGCCGATATCGACAAGCCTTTTTCACTTTAACAACACTTTGATGGCTATCGAATACATTAATTCACGTCGTACGCCCGGCTAACTGACCGTTTTTTTAAAAATCTATTTGGAACTTATTCAAACTGCTTGCGGACGTCGCTAATTGGGGCGTACAAGACAAACCAATTATTTCTCGAAATATGAAATGTGTTTTATTATCGACACATAGAGAACATAACATAATAATGCCAAAACAAGAAAAGAATATGTCTTAAAAGCCATGTTCATAAAAAAAAATTACAGTTTACAGCTAGCACAAAAATATCATGAGTATTCAAGATTTTTGTAAGATGTTAACTGGTTTTAACTCCTGTAGAGAAATCTCCAGTAAGATCGTGAACACGCCAGTCTTTTCTTAATGTGTTTTTTTCTTTTTTTGCGAGGGTTCGCAACAGCAGAGGTTATATCAACGCTCGGGGTGTTGGAGTTTTTGAAAAAAAGATCATTCCTAAGTATGTCGGGCCGCTGGATTCGAACCCGGGACCTTTACCTTACAGTGATGAGCGCCGTGTAAACGCCTAAAACGTTGCGGCCACGGTTAAACGTTAACTTTTCCGCAACGCTGGGAATGACGATTGGTAGTAGCGAAAATAACCCTATAACAATCCTCATTGGCTTGTTGTTGTTTGTTTTGGTTTTCTTTTGATCTCGATACGACAGCTCAAGTGGTAGAGCAGTGGCGTAGCCGAAGAACGTGGGTTCGAATCCCGCTCGTGCCATTGACTTTTATCATCTCAACTACAAACCTTAATTAATTGCAATGTATCAATTGGTCAAGCGGACCACTAAATTAGTGAAGTTAATAAGAAAGAAAACTTAATGAACTCTTTCATTCAAAGTGCTAACTATGCATTCGAAAAGTACTAACAAATGGCATGTTTCAATTCGTGCAGACATATTTAACTTGTATCCTAAGGTCTAATAGCCTGCAACTTTACAGGATATGGGATCTGTTATGAATGAGTGTCCAATGACAAATCATAAATTAACTTGTAAAATAATGCATAAAAATGTATTGTTCTGATTGAATTAATGCGTAATTAAGAAAAAAAATTGTGTAAACACAAAACAGCTGTTAAATTCATGGCTGCCTTGTTGGCTACCTAAGCCCTGGTGGTAAGCAATGTGACTACATTTTCGACCTAACCTCTAACACTGGTACTGGCCTTTTAGATCGAGCAATGTTAATTAGCCAATTCTTACAAGTCTACTTTATCATTTTTTTCTCGAAATCTAACAGGACGAAGATCGTGAATAACCCTATCATTGAAAATATACAGAATTTAAAGTTGAACATGAAGCCAAAACATTTTTTTTTGCATAATGGTAATCCGGCTTCAACACAAGCGACGAAGGTTGATTAACGGATAACATTTTAATCTGACAGCGGGGCTGGATGAAGGGTTGGTAAACCACATTAATTAACTTTTTTTCAAAGACAGGTTCGCAAACCTCTTAATACAAATGAAATTAATGGTTTATTTTTTACCTTTAGCCTCCACTACGTTCACACGGAGGAATAAATAATAGATATTTTCAATCATTTTAGTACGTACGTCAAGAAAGGTTGAAGGTATTGAAGTCTCATCAAATAATTGATATATTACTATAATTACCCATGAATATAAAACCAATGAAATGTAATGAATTTAGATAATTTAATTTTCTAAATCGAGGAATCGATCATTACCAAACTAAAGGCGATGATTTTGCTTATTACTGATTACTGATGACTGGTTTATATGACCTCAAATTGCACACCCATATACAAACATTACTGTCGAACCTGACACTTCTCGCAGTCTACCGGCAATTCAGCTTTTGGAATTTACAATAAATCACCGGCAGACCTTGAGAATCACCCACCTGTGTCACAGTCCTGGAGTTAGAGACCTTTGTCTTGTCCGTCCAATCGACGAAATTGGGCTCCAGGGCCTTATCAACAGTTAGGTAATTACAGCCCCCAATGCGATCAGTTTGTAGATTCAAATTCATTCAAACTCTCACTCATTCATAAATGCATCCTTCCATAGTTACATTTTAGGCATCAGTAGTAGAGTACTCGAATTCCCCCATCGCCTAATTGAGGACCGATGGGTTCTTAATTTTCCCCCATGGGCCCACGCCACTATCCATTAATGCAAATAAAACTATCCCTACTGGATACAATAAAACAACCCCCTCCAAGAAAATGAACAGGGGCCGAAATACTCGCTCAAACAAAATTCTCACATCGTGCGGCATTCCTACGCGCTTTAGATATGGAACCGATGAATGCACCCGTTAACTAGGTCGGGCACATCAAGCAACTTTTATCTTCAAACAGGCACATAAGTGTAAAGTGTGCTTGTAAGCGGCACTGTCTTAACTTCGCATGGCATAATCTTAATCGGGTGAAAATGACCCTCGTTATTTGAGTCAGTCCTCCGAGGGCCATCTATGTCCCCTAACTGCTGTTTATACGCGAGAGCTTCTCTTATTACCCGGCCCACCAATGATGTCACATCCTTTTAATCATGCGTTCATTGAATTTTTATGTTCGGGGGGGGGGAGAATATTGCGCGGTTGAATCCGGAGCTTGCGAAGCCACCGTTTCGTTACACTTCAGACCTATGTGTCCGAGTACCCAGAAATTAACCGCTGTTTCGCATCCAGGTCGTGGTATCTCTTCCACAGGAGAGGGACGAAACACGGCAGTTACCGCGCTGAGGGAGTTGGTGCAGACCACGCAAGCACATTCTCAATTTTCTCGAACACCTCACGCTCCTGCCAAATCCCATGTAATGCTACAGTATGTGAGGGGAGCGGTTATGAAGTGGACTCATCCTCACAATACACGTTCTAAGCCAGCTTCGTCGGTCTTAGATCCATCTATGAAGACGAGGCAAAACCTGTACCTCGATTTAAGTTCCAAGAACTTAGCATTGTAAAGGTAAGATCGTCACGAAATGTACGGCCGGAACGACCCGCGGGATGGTCTATCTCGAGTACCGTCGTCCAATTATTCAGGAATTTATCAAAATATTTAATAGTAGGTCGTATTTCATTTTATTTATTTCTAATTACTCTAAGCCTTTTTTAAACTTGAATATTCATTTAGGTCCATTTTATTATTGCACTTTAAAGAAGTTATTATGCATGGCAAGGATCGCTCACCGATGATCGGCACATGTTTTTCAATTATGTCTTGTAAATACCTGTGTGAAGTTCAAAATTGTTCTCTCACAACAACCAATTCAGTACCAGGAAATGCCACCCCAGCACATCATTGACCACCATGGAACAAAATGCCACCTGAGGAACCATACAATATGGGGCTTAGCTTTCACTCGAGCGTTTCCATATTAAATTATGCTCGTCTTAAAATTTGCCGACTCTCACCTCGTATGTGAAAAATTCTTCTCTAATCTTCTAATGTCCAATTCACATGCGAATTGAATCCTGGCCTCTTTCTGAGCCGTGGTAAGAAACTCATGAGCCTGGTGTCGAACCCTGAGGTCATTTTCTTTCAGTCTTCTTCTTTGTCCCGGAGGACTGTCTTATCAGATTTGTTATCTCGTTTCCCCTAACGCTGCTGTATCGTAAAGCCAGATGAAGGATGAATCTATTATCTTTCTCTCATCCGTAGTCTTAAGTCGACCATGTCCTCGCCTTATAGTGTGAAGCCCTGTTTCTCTGAAGCGTTAACGAACCCTTCGAATTGTATTTACTCTCAGTCTCCTGGCTACTTGGCGCTGGCTATCCTCTAATAATATTATGACCCTGATAGTATCATACTCACTCAAATGCCTGACTGATCCCATCGAAAACATTTTAAGAATAATATCAAATAAAATCAACGAAGGAAAAATGTTAGCTGAAAGCGATAAGGGCGTGGGATTGATCCCCAGTGCAAAAGTACATGAAGCATATTTACTCTTCTTTTTGACTACCATAACTCTTAATTCCTAAAATTAAAGTGGGAAAATTTAATTTTAAATTAAATAAATCCAGTGCTGAGTTAAATTTGTCCATCAGTGCACGTCAATATTTTAAAAAGCCTGTGGACAGGAAGAACTCTATCCGGCTGCCCGCCAAACCCCTTTTATCTGTATAATAATTAAAAATGATTGGATATGAAATTCTAGCTCGTTCGTTCTTCTGTTCCTTCCTCTTCTTTGGATCTATTCACTTCTGATTAACCTTTTTATAGATTGGACTTGGTTTGGAAAAAAAATGTTTACCAATGAATATATGTCCTTTTGTCGTTTGTCTCTATTCGTGAATTAATTTGTTGTCCAATTTATTTTTTTTAAACCTGATCCTAATATATTTTATTCGTTAGTAAATTGTTACAATACACATCGTTAAAATCGAAATGGAAATTTGGTCGTATCATTCATAACCTCTCATTCGTGGTAAGGTTTCCTCAATCAAACGACTCACTAGATCGTGAAAGAACAATGCACCTTTTTTTCTAGGCGTGAGTAAAACGTGTGGAAGAAAGTAAAGCAGTCCGTGGAACCCTGGCGACGCAGTATTATTTAGCTTTCATGTAAATTGCTTTCGGTTTCTTTCTACGACCTTGCGACTCCCACTACTTGGGATGTTCTCTTTGAAAAGTAGTGAAGTGGTGTTGGCCGTCGGGGTCCTTGCAATAAAGGAAGTCCCTTCACGGATGAGCTCCGACCCTTTGGCCTGGGACCGACTATAACGTAAATTTATAACCAGAATCCAAAAGCAAAAAGGCCTCGCTTTGATCCTGTTTTCCCTCATATCTCCAATATTATCTGAGGAAGGATAAAATTTTGGTTTTAAATAATAAACCAACCCGGTGTAATCCGTAGCGTCCCGAATGGTGGGATCGAAGCTCAATATCGTCTTCTTTTCCACTTCTCGGCCTACATTCTTGGCCGGCTGTGGGTAGACAGTCCTGACGATATATACATGCGATAAATCCCCGGATCCGCTATAAATTTCCTTTTTTCCTACAGCCCCATTCGAACAATCCCCAATAACCTATCCCCCTTGCTGCCAATACACTGGGCCCTCTGTCCTTCCTTAAACAAACAATCGAAAGGGTTGGCTTCCGAAAGGGAAACACCAATCGGAAAATGGATTTTTCAAAAACGTCGAAAAATTCTCAAATTAAGCCTTCTAGCATGTCTGGTTAAAGCTCGATAAAGATTAAAAGATGCAGCAAAGATTTTCCATTACGCCCACTTGTTTTCGTGATCCGTTTGACCAATTAATATCTTTCAATTAATTATGGTTTTTAGTTGAAATCAAAAAGTCAGTGTTACGAGCGGGATTCGAACCCACGATCTTTGGTTAGATACGCCGCTGCTCTACCACTTGATCTATCGTGACCTCAAACCTCTCGGACACCAACTTCCCCATCTCAACATTACCTTTGGACATTCCCTCCTTTTTTGCCATTTTTCAAATGTTTTGTAATCTATCTGAGTCTTAGCGACAGATGAAATGGCCGCGGAAAGGTTTAGTGAAGGGATAATTCATTTTACTTACTTAATTCACAAGCTTTCGTAGTCCGCTTGACCAACTAATATCCTTCAATTAATTACGGTTTTAGTTGAGATAAAAAAGTCAGTGCCACGAGCGGAATTGGGTAGAAGACGTCCTGGATCAAGACTCTCCGCTTGTCCATTCCGAGTGGATGGGCTTGTGTTAAGCACCAGTCCGTGTTCCGCTCGGAAAAGGGTACCATAGTCGATGCATTTCATCAACCGGTCTACCGCCGCTCTCCCTATATAGAGCAGTCAACTCTATCTCCCAGAGAATTGGGACTTCTCCAACAGTTCCTCTAACCACCCCATAGAAAAACCGGCAACGGTATCTGCGAAGAAGAATAGGCCAGTGTCTCACTACTAAGCCACTACGAGTCCATTCCCATGTTGCTAGTTTGTACTTGAAACATTTTGCCACCCAGTAGTTCAGACGGTGCACCATATATGCACCCTACTAAGCTGCAATTAAACACGTTAACAATTTCTCATTTTTTAATCGATAAAAATAAAGAAATACCTAGCCAAATAGTTCAACGTGACTAGCACCGGAATGAGTCGTTAGCCCGAAGAAACGAGGTCTGTTTGATTAATGAAGTTTGTTTTGGCGTGAAATGTCTGACCTTGCGTTCTCTTGGTGCAGGAGAAAATATTTAGCATTTACAAATATGAAAGGTCAATCTCTTGGATAATCCACTTGGCATAGGCCTTGCTTTTCTAGATACCTGGATCATCATCATGGTATAACTAATTACTTCGTGGTAAAGGGTAAAGATGGTAGGTTAAAGTCCTACAGATTTTTTATACAATGTCGTCTTTACATTCATGGATAACGATGGGAGATCAGGAATGAAGATGTGTACTTCAAAGATACTTAAAAGTAAAAAAAAAAATTCTAATGTCAAGCTTTCGACAGAATTTAATGTCTTCTCCGGACATTATTGAATTAAGAGAAATTTTGTTATTACAGATTACATACATAAAACTAATAGTGAAAAACTTATTGGAAAAGCTATTAAAAAAAAAAAACAACATCATATTAGCACTGACATAACACAGAACACCGGGAAAGATAACCATGTGTTATCTATCCCACACAATAATGCCAATGGTTCCCAAAATGTCCTTAAGTGATACTCTCTGGTTACAGATTTAAGAGGTGTATCACAGGAAAGTACACATTTAACAATTTCATTAAAAAAATATTATTTTTTTAAATATAATAATAAATAATACAATATAACAAAAGAAAAGACAACAATGACCGAAATGATGAATGACGGAGTGAGTGCGGTGAATGTTCTAAAAAAATTTCGGAATTTAAGGTCATCTAAAAGAATTTAAATTCACAATTTAAATGCAAATTTAAATACAACAGTTCAGTACCTAGGTTCAACAACGGGAGAGGACTAGATTGGTTTGAGAAATTTGAAAAAAAAAAAGTAAAATTGAACATGGAAATAAATGCATTAATAATAAAATAGATTTTCATTGTTGTTAATTTTATCAAAATTTAATATTCTATTATTAAGGGATTATTCTCATTTAATGTTTATCTTTTATATTTAATCTCTAATTTATAATTAATTTCTTACAGTATTTGCTAATATAATATTCACTTGTTATAATTCCCCGTATTTACACACAATTGAGCGCCGTTAAAAAACCAGCTTCTCATTGGAACGTCGAGAGGCGTGGCTGTCGAACTCCTTCAACCTGATGATGAGCTAAAAGCTCGAAATCCAGATCGTTGGAAAGCAACTTACTGTGAGTAGGAACCATCTTTGAGGAGTGAGATTAAACTCAGATCATTAAACAACACTGACTAAATAATTAAGAGTAGACCTATAAATAATACTCAAGTAAAAATGCAAGTTCTCAAATTACAGGATTTTTAGGACTACTTACACTACTTTATTAGTACCTGCTCAGGCTAATCATGGATTTTAAAAAAATTGGTTTTCAAAGCAAGTTTATTGAATGTTCATTATAATTTTTATATGTGTAACCTGTATCGAAATAATTGTTCGTAATTAACAGGTTGACATTATAAAACAAATTGGTTCTTTTTTTACCTTCATAGCTTCACCCTTGAGCTCCCATATTTGGTCTATTGAACAAATTACTTCTTTCAACTGCTTAATCTTTTTATGTAAGGCATCTAAGTCACGATAGGTCAAGTGGTAGAGCCAAAGGTCGTGGGTTCGAATCCCGCTCGTGGCACTAGCTTTTTCAATTTTACCAGAAAACTGACATAAAAAGATTAATTAATTGAAAGAAGTAATTTAGTCAATGGACCACTTAATATAATGGATTTATCATTCATAATCGAAGACATACACTACAGTCAAAGATTTACGTTGGTACACAATTCAAACCACAATTTGAGATCTCGGAAGAGGTGTTGTCCGTTTAAAGAATCGTCACAATGTTTTACTATTACAGATTTGCAGTTGGGTAGAGGAAGAACATCTAACATAGCCTCCAAATATGCCATGCCAACGTATTAATGTTGTATGCTCTTCAGCAGTTCTAGGTGGAGCTGACCCTACTGTGATGTTATGAAGAGCGAAGTGAGCGTGGGCAAGGGATGCGGATGGATCAGGGTGTCGCAGGAACCGGGTTCCAACGGGACCTTGGTGTACCTCAACAGGGCGACAACTGTGAACGACGTCGCCAGGGATTTGCTGCTCCCGCATGGACACACGATTTGGTTACAAGTAATATACACACTTAGATCTATTGTATTGTAAGACGCTGGGCGTACATTGGATCGGTGGGGCGCGGAATTGTGAAGGTCCGCATACTACCTAGGAACTGCACTTGGCCGCGTTGGTCCGATTTTACCCCTCCACCTGACTAGCGCTGCGGTTTAGTGTTGATTTTGCATTTCCAGGAGTCCCTCGTCACAATCGTTGGCTTCGTTTTTACAAATATGGCGTCCAAGGGTAGCCGAATATACCCGAACTCTACGATTTCCGACCGCCTTGGCGCACACTAGGCCACACTATTCCTCCTGCTAGTGTGCGTGTTCATTTCAGTGTATTCTTCTTGGGGGTCGGTTCCGCCAAGCTTTACTTAAATAATAGAAATAGTACCACCATAGTTTTAGATTTCATTTTCTATAATTTTTTGTCTTTCGTTTCTGGACTTCAAAACCTCTGAAAAGCTAGACGGTGGAGCATTGAAAATTTGAATTTCATTAAAATCGCAACTTTGTAGTCGTAGTAATTTTTCTTCAACCAACATTTCTAATCAAACTAAGCATAAAAAGGCTTTTTGTTACTTTCGTTAAGTAATATTATTTTCTCTATCAGAAAGTACGCCGTGCCATATGAAGCACAAATATGTCAGGGTTCTAACACAACCGCAATTATCATTTAAAAGAAAAGCTTTTTTGAACATTGACAGAAGATAGAAAATATACTGCATTTTCGATATTTTAGAGAGAAAAAATAATAGAAACTATGATTACGTTGTAATTAGAGGATGAAATGAAGTGTAATTTTTGGAAGCAACTTGGCAACAACAAACTGAATTTTTTCAAAGGTCATGTTAACAACGAAGTGCTGTAATCTTTAGTTAATGAAGGGGACTAAGGTAATTTGGGTATTTTTCCACCCGATTTGAGCATAACGTCCCCCTTATAATCTCCTGGCTAACGCAACGGCAATCCCGTCTCCTAAACAAAAGCAAAAAACAAAAGAGTGTTTATTCATTCTAAAAATAGAGAAAGGCCGAGGAGTAAAGAAAAAAGGGGGTTGGATCTGGGAAAACACGCCTCGGATAATCAACATTCGTGACGAAATCAATCGGAGAGGGCGGCCGGCCTGCGAAAAAACTTATCACAGAAAACCAAGAAAGGAGATAACCGACACGCGACCTGCTTCCTCCCCTTTTTAAATGTCCATCTTCTGTCCAAGTTTGTACGCATTGTACTGTTTTAAGAATGTTCTCGGCGGTTTACGGCGGAAAAATTTTGATATTAGAAGTCTGGAAGTGTGTCGATCGGACGGCAAAGGGTCGGACGCCGCCAAATATCAAGACGGGAGATTAGATTAGATGGTTTTGTTTTGGGCCTTTTGGGTGTTCCCCCTAACGCATCCGATTCTGGGGTAATCCAATAACATCGACCACACGAGCCCCTCAAACACTTTGACCCGACAAGCGATATTACTGTTGTTCAACGAAGATATTCGCGCTCTTTCAACGACTAAACGTTTCTAAGTAAGTTTGATGAAAAACATTAACATAATGTAAATTTTATCGATTAAGTAATTTCTATGTACCTTTATATGTAAGTTACGGTTTCGATTTCGTCTTACGAAAAATAATCTGTCAGTACCACCCCTGGGGATGTGAAATAACGATCCCAAATTTCTAAGCACCACACCTGATAATACCCCCCCCCCCTAAAAAAGATTTGCTTATATTTCCTTCAATTTGTTAATATTGTCAGTTAAATTGCTACAGCCAGAAAATCAATGGCATTTTTATCTGGTAACATTAATGCTTTTATAGTACGTTTTTATGATATTATGTTTACAGCTACCCATATTTTTTCCGAGATGGCGTTGCTATAGATGCAAAGCATTAGCCATTTCCATCAGACGTCTGACCTCGTATTTTCGCTTAATTAATTGGATTACGGGACAACGTCACCAGACCTATATCAACCACGCTTAACTGGCAATAACAAACTGTTTGCACTGATTGTTTGGTACCGCTAATGTCACACACATATACACCACGCACACCATTTACACCTCGTAATACGAAACGCCAGTGGCGATCATTTCGATAATCTGGTACATGGCAAACGGTACGGGGGGTTAGGACAAACCCTTGTGTTCATCATACCATTTTTCTGGCCGAATAACATCCATTCATCCTGGCATGGTACAATCGGCCTTCACGAATATAATATTTTCATAAGATCTTTTTTTCAGTTCAGTTCAGTTCAAATTCCTTATCTAGTCAAAAGCTTCTTTACGTTTAAGTATCCCGCGACCGTATGTTTTTGCCCTCCAAACGTTCTATATGTTCCATGATCTTATTGATCTCGTAAATAGGGACATAGGGGAGTGCTTTATTTTTCTGGAATGGATATTACAATGTTTCCTTTTTTTTGTATCGTATTTGGGAAGAAGAATACGTAGAATCCTCATCTATAACACATCGTAAGCAAAAGTAAAATATCACTAATGGTAGCAAGAAGATCGCAAGGTAACTTTTACAGAATATAACCATGTAGTAGGATCCTACGATTCTGGAATGGTCTCGCCATCCACTCTGCAGCGAAGCAGAACAGACCCTGTGTGGTATAAGCAGGGGCACTACCCCACAGGCTTCAGACTCGTCAAACCCGACGAGGTCTCACTTATACCCTCAGACTCGTCCAATCCGACGAGGTCTCACGCATACCCACAGACTCATCTAATCGATGCGGTCTCACGCATACCCTCAGACTCGTCCAATCCGACGAGGTCTCACTCATACCCACAGACTCATCTAATCGACGCGGTCTCACGCATACCCTCAGAGTCGTCCAATCCGACGAGGTCTCACTCATACCCACAGACTCATCTAATCGACGCGGTCTCACTAATCACTAATCGACAACGACAGCAGACTCGTTTCTCCGACGAGTTCTCGCTAATCACTGATGAAGCACATACGATTATGGCAATGGTACTCTCAGCGTTAGCTAAAACTCGCCCACCGCTAAAGCTGCCCCAGAGTCCCTTCAACCGATGTAGAGTCCGCCGACTCTTGGCCCCGGACCTCAGCCAACTGCTGAGGAGTCTCTCTATCAACAGGGACATACATTCTGTCCTGGCCTCGATAAATCGAATCAACACTACTCTTCCAAACAACACCGGCCCTTGCCAGGGCCACCAAAAATCTCCCTTTCACTAAAACCAAAACTTGGATATTTGCAACATCTTCCAACTAGTAAATGCAATAAATGTCAATTTTAATCAAGATTTGAACTAGGTGATGAAAATAAGATGTCTTTTAGATTTCTTCTCCTGTCATGAAAACTGGTCGTTGTCACTTATTTAATGCAAACAAAAAGAAACAGAAAAACTAGCACGGCCGATTTGGGTGTGAATTGTTTTCCCGACCATAAACACGAAAGAGGCGTAAGCTCGAGTTTAGCAGGCCGGCACCAATTTATCCGTTGTTCGTGTGCAAGCGAATTAAGCACGAGTTGCTAGTATTGTCCTCAGCTGGTGGGAATGCCAGTTCGGACGCTTTTCCGACTGTTTGCCCTTCCGGTTCGACTTGTTGCTCGTGGAAAATAAAACTCGTCACTCGTTCGGTTCACACCGCTGTTGATTTCTAGACGAGTGCACTAGATTTATGGACAGCCTGTTTGCCACTGCGGAAGGAAATCGTACGAGGATTTTTCATAAGTCAAAAGGCGGCTGTAATTAATGAGGATGAAATGTGCCTAAATAAACCATGCAATATTACCGAATGAGTGATTATTTTATAGTGCGTCTGAATAATAAATTAATCAATGATTAACAAGCAATGTAGGATTTTTCGAAACTTACTGAGATTTGGGAGAATAATAAATATTATTATTATGCTTCGTTTCCATTCTGTTAATTATTATTTGGCGATCGTGAGATGCGGTCTGTTGTGCCGAAGGTTTTAGAAAAACATTTTCTTTATCTTGCCAACGTTTCGATTTTTATTGAGATCATCTTCAGGGCTCAAAGTGTTTGTCTTCTGTGTAATTGTGCCTTCTTGCGTGTCGTGTTGGGAGTGCACTCTAATCTCTTAATAAACACAGCATCAATTACAGAACAGATATTTCTAAATCTCAGGCCCTGAAGATGATCTCAATAAAGATCGAAACGTTGGCACAATAAAGAAAATGTTTTTCTGAAACCTCGATCACACCGGATCTCATCTCATGATAAAAATTTATTTTGAAGAATGGTTTATTATTAGCGCCTTATATTCTTTTCAAAAAATTTCTCTTCTCACAAAAACTAACTCAAATTTCTTAATACATTCTAATTTTTGTTCTACAAATCTTTGTTTATACTTATTTTCTAAGAATGAATTCATTTTGTTGAAACCTTTGGTTCTAAGAATAGAGCTAATTTTGATTTTTCGTTTTGAATATATGTTTCTATTTTTTTTTTAAAGAACAAAATCAACAATAAATAGTTTTAGAACCTTGTGGTTTACATTATTGCTAATATTGGTAAGTTTTTTTTTTTTATATAAAAGAGATTACTGTTGTTTGTACGAATTATATTGTTTTTCCAATTTTGACTATATTAAGTGCTAATAAACCATTATTCCAAATAAATATTAAATATTTCTGTTATTCTAAAATAGAATGAAGTATTTTCATATCGTAACAAACAGTTTTCCTGTAATTTTTTTTTAAATTTTTGTTATACAAAACAATTAACAATACAAATAAAAAAATATTAATTCAACAAAAACCATATTACATGCTTGTCCGTAGTCATTTTAAGCATTTTTTATTCCACAAAGAAAAATAACTTTACCAGTTTTATTGAGAGATATTTTTTAACTTTTTGATTTCTCCGCACAAAAAAAAACGTTTTCCCCAACTTGCTCCGAGAAGATGGATTTCTTTCATTGTACAAAATGTTTTACAACTTGTTGCTATTAAAAGTTTCATGTTTTTTCTGAAGCTTTCCATTTTTTATTGTTATTCTTTCCTGTAATTATAGAATTTTTGGATTATCGTATCATATATATTCTTCAAAATTATATATTACTATTTGTTCTATTAGTGGAAAAAATGAATTTATACAATGCTAGAAATTTTAGAGTCAATTGTACACACTTTTTTGGTGTTTGATGTGTTATGGTTATGTTGACGGTAGGATAGATGATTGATAAATAATAAAGCCCGAATCAACACACGATTAAAATGTTTGTTCTTTGCTTTCTTAAAAACATTTAAAGTGGATATTTTCCTTTTTTTTCATCTTTATTGCTGTTTTTTTGTAAACAGTAAGTGATTTTTTCTTTCAGTTATTTGATCTACTGTCATTTAATACCTGATGGTGGTAACCCAAAACAGAACACGTAATTCTTGGAATAAATTTAGATTTATTCAATTTCTTCTCAAAGTTGTTGTACTTGTGGTCAGTTTTTTAAAGTGTGGAAGGATACAACCAGTTTTTTGTACAACTGGTATATATTTCTCTCGTCCTTTCGACAACGTTAAATATATTCAACGATAATTTAAAATTAGATCCATAATGGGATTATAAGCAGTAATGTATGAAATTGGTTTATAACCATTCCTGAGCCTGGAGGGATGTGCCTTAAATTTCAACTCGCATTTCGCGTTTCAGAACTTTCTGAAAAAATATTTTACGTTCCTATCTGGTCCATTCCTTGCGACCGGCAACCCACAGAAACCATGAAACCGTGGGATCAGTTTTTATGAAATTTTCAGAGATTGTGCGGATCCCAGTTGGATTAAACATACCCAGAAGCGCATGCACTAACGTAATATTACATTCATAGCTGACTATGTAATTTTCAAAGATTATCCGGGATGCTTTGTCTGTCCATCCCTTGTAGATCGGATAAACACATGCACAAACGTAAAATGCACAAAACTTGAGGAAGCTAACATGGCACACTTTTTTCTTTATCTTTTTCTAGATTTATATTGTTTAATAAATTTATCATCACGTTTTCAGCCAAATTAGCTTTTTTTCGGTTATTCGCCCTGGCAACTTTTTCAACTTCATCAAATGCGAACATACGGTTGAAATAACACTGTTGTTAATTGTTTGCTATTTATACTGTCAGCTCGCCTAATTCTTTGTTTTAAATAAATTTAATGATCTTACCAATATAAGATTTGTTACGTAAGCACATAATTTTATATACTACAATGGGCTGTAAAATTTTTTAAATTAAATTTACTTTTTTATTTCGGTAATCAATTTTTTTGGCATTTTTACTGATATATTGTAGCAATAACATTTATTGAAGTCCTCTTGTGTTTTTATAATTTTTATTTCGTTTAAGGTAGAGAAAGTACATTTACAAAACCCAGATAACCGGAAATGTCCTCTACTCACTAATATCCTTTTTGTCAATAGTTATTTTCATTTCATATTTTAAAAACCTGGCCACAACGCTTGAAATAGATATTTTATCATTAAGAATTTTTTGTATAATACATACTGCATAAGAGGTAAATTTTAATCATCTTCAGATTGGCTCACATACAAAAAGTTATCTGTGATTAATTTCCTCGTAAATCACTCGGCCATGAAATGGAAAAACATTTCCGATTTTTTTTAGTCTTTACTCGGGGTTTATTCAGATATCGTGAGATGCCGTCTGGTGTGATGCAGGTTTGAGAAAAACATTTTCTTTATCGTGCCAACGTTTCGATCTTTATTGAGATCATCTTCAGAGCTGAGATCAAAGTGTTCTCAATCTTGGCACGATAAAGACATTTTTTTAAATATAATTAAATGACCTTAAAATCTCATAAGTACGACAAACCGTTAGAATTTGACTCAAAAGCTGATGTACTATCCTGAAAAATAAATCCTCACCAAATTCAAATCCACTGAATAAAAGTAGAATTTACAATACAAAAAAAGGATAAAAGCCAGGTGTAGGTTCGGGAAGGAATCGCTACTCGGTTGAGACAATGTTTTTACGATTGTGCGTGGAGCTTAGTTAATCGATAATTATTCAGAGATCGTGAGATATATATGTGAGTGGTAATTAGTGACCGTTAGTCGATGATTATTCGGAAATCTTGAGATGCGGTCTTCGGTGATGTAGGTGTCAGAAAAACATTTTCTTTACCATGCCAACGTTTCGAACTATATTGAGATCATCTTCAGGGTCTTGTGATATCTGAATTTCAGCAAAAAACTTCTTAGATTGTTTTTGCTGCTGATCCTATTGTGTACGTTTAACAGAAAGACTAAGCGGAGCAGGAGAGCTGTCCAATAACGATTTGAACTATTCTCCGGATACTGCATAAGCGGTAAATTTTAATCAACTTCTGATTGGCCCACATACAAAAAGTTGCTTGTGGTTAATTTCCTCGTAGATCACTCGGCCATAAAATGGAAAAACATTTCCGATTTTTTTTTAGTCTTTACTCGGGGTTGATGTCGAAAGGGCTGTTGTTGCGAGCGCAAAATCGTCCACCTCTGATTAAGCTCCCGAATAATGTAACCGGTGATGTACTCAACTTAAATTTTTTTTCTCACTGGCCAGATTACAATAACTTTGTGCAATATGAAAATACGAAAGACTTGCGTCAGTATGTGAGTGTAATAAAAAAAGTGTTGTTAAGCCTGGAAATAAAATATAATCTTTTTTTTAATTGAATGATTGGTTGGTTTCTGGTAGGTAGCAGGGTTAATTGTTAGTAATTTGTGGTTTATCATAAATACCATTGAATTCAGTAATTAATAAATTCATTGAAAATCGTTAATTAAAACTTGGAGAGTGGTTTGTGAGTTTTTCAAGTAAAAAGTAACATTTAATATATTAAAAATGTTAATATGTCTGTGTGAAATAATAATAATAAGTCATTTTATGTAAGTGGCACCTCTTAAAGTTCGTTATTGAAATTTTAATCGTTCAGTGATTTAGTAATTTTTCATTTATGGGTAGTCTCTTTGAAAAGTTTGTCAATCGACCAAGTAGAAGGGCTCAGATTTTCTTGTTTATTTAAAAAGTAAGGATAATTTTGAAAATTTAATTGTACAAAATTTACTAGTTTTCGTGGTCGGCTTGACCGATTAATATTTTTTAATTAATTAAGGTTTTTAGTTGAGATAAAAAAGAAAATGGCACGAGTGGGATTCGAACCCACGTCTTCGGCTAAACACGCCACTTGACTACCACTTGACCTATCGTGACCTCGATGCATACTAACCGATATTAGTCGTTAGTCCTTGTCGTAATTGGGGATAAGCCCTTCCATTCACGCTAATAAATTACTAAATTCTCTAATTTCGTGGTCCGCTTGACCAATTAATATATTACAATTAATTAAGGTTTTTAGTTGAGATGAAAAAAGTCAGTGTCACCAGCGGGATTCGACCCACGACCTTCGGCAAAACACGCCGCTGCTCTACCACTTGAGCTGTCGTGACATCGCTCCTCAGACACTAACTTCCCATCTCAACCCCATATTTTGAATTTTTCCTCCTTTTTGCCATTTTTCAAATGTCGTGTCCTCCATTTGATTCTCGCCGACAAATGAAATGTCCACGGAGAGCTTTAGTGACGGTATACTTCATTTAAGTTACTATATTCCCTAGTTTCCGTGGTCCGCTTGACCAATTTATATCTTTCAATTAATTAAGGTTTTTAGTTGAGATGAAAAAAGTCAGTGTCACCAGCGGGATTCGACCCACGGCCTTCGGCAAAACACGCCGCTGCTCTACCACTTGAGCTATCGTGACTTCGCCCCTCAGACACTAACTTCCCATCTCAACCCCATATTTTGTATTTTCCCTCCTTCTTGCCGTTTTTCGTAGGTTCGAATCCCGCTCGTGACACTTACTTTTTATCTTAACCCATACCTTTCATAAATATTAATTAATTGAAAAATATTACTTGGTCAATCGGACCACGAACTGTAATGCGGTTATAAATATGGTTGAATGTTTAGGGCGCCGTCAAGTCTGATTTAATATTTGTTTTCACTGTAGGTTCTCAGCGCTTTAAGCACTAGTATTCAAATAGTTCTCAATTACTCGAGGAGAAATAGTTCGGTAGGCTGAAACTTTGTGTACTGGTTTAGCTGGTTTTGCTATCAAACTGATCCCAGTTAATTTCAAGATATTAGGGATCTTAGTTTTATTACCGAGTAAAATAAATATATCAGTTTGAATACATCCATTTAAGCAAGCTTGTCCTTTATCAGGTCAAATCATAGACCATTCCTAGTATGTAGATTAGAGATGTTTTAAGCTGTTCTGCATCTTTTTTAGAATATGTTGTCAAGTGTTTCAAGTATATTGCAAAAAAAAGTGAATACTACTCAGTATAAGATTGAATAATTATTTGAAAATTGTTTATAAGTCCTTTTAGTATTTTTTGGTTTTTCTTTTACCCCTCCTTCTTATATAGTAAGTCAAACTGATGAAAATCAATACTAACATGTATGAGAAACAAAACGACAATCAACCCCGTCAATTTTACCCTCTCGCACGTTACCGAATAATTGCCATTTGAATGGGCATGAATAGGACAGCCTGTATCGTGCCGCCTTCATTTCCATTTATAAAAGAAATGTAATTTTTTTACCTTCATCCGTAACCGGTTAGTTGGCAAATAAACACAAAATCTGATCTCCTCGAGGTGAGTTAATTTTTTCCAAGGAGTGACACCGCATCCGACTATGTTAAAACGGAATCCTACCAGGCGGTTAATCAACTACGGTCGAGTCGGTTGAAAATTGCGGCCGGTCAAGTCTCGAGAATTGCTGTTTCAAACTGTCCAATTAAGCCGAACGGTCGAGCGTAAAATTTTTTAATAGCGCTATAAACCACACAAAATTGTATTAACTAACGCTTCTACGTGTTATTTTAGGTTGCGTATAATTTAATAGCGATCGTGTTCAAAAATTGGAAATCGATCGACCTTGTTAACAAAAACAAATGAGTGTAAATCAATTTTGGTAAATCCTACGGTAAGCATGAAACTTTCGCATAAAACCCCTTTAAACCCGAGAAAACGAGATGGCAAGAAATATATTTCTATTGAACCCAACTATTTTATCGAATCGCGCTTGAGATTTAAATCTTCTGGCAGAACCGGACAAAAATTTAGAAAACGATCTGTTAGTTGGCAATGGAAAATCTTCAGTCTTGTAATGTCGAGATAAATCAATTCGGAATAAAAGCCAATGTTATTTCTCTCCTCTGCGATATTGTTTCACCGGATTTAACAAGCCATGATGGATGATTTCAAAATCAACCCGCGATACTTTCACCATGAACTTTGTCAGTCTTGTTTCTTGCGAATGTACTTCTATCTCAAGGTCCTCCCTAGCGAAAATATTACTCGATATTTTCCTTTCGTTGAGAATTTTTCAAATGCCCGTCCCAACCGGGTATTTTTCAATTAGAAGGCTGAGAATGAGCGGACTGAGAAGATCAAATCGCAACAAACGAGAAAATAATAATAATAATAATAACCTCTGCTGTTGCGAACCCTCGTAAAAATAATAATAATAATAATGTAATAATCATAATAGTAATAAATTTTTTAAAGAACATTAATTTAATGAAAAAGTACATAAAAAATAAACCCAAATTAAAAATCAAACAAAACATACAGATACCGAAAAACTAAATAACATTGAATTTTTCTTTTGTTTGTGTGTATGTGCTTTCTGATGTTATTCTTTTGTTTTTGTCTATGTTTCGTCCAATTTTTCAGGTTTGGTTGTTCGCTATGTTTATTGTCTCTTTTCTAAGCTTCTTCTCATTTTTTCTTTTTATGTTTTTTTTTTTTGGTTATTATTAAGTTAAAGTTGGAGAATAACTTACGCCTAGGACAAAAAGTTGAATTACTGCATTAAACCCACTCCACCTTTTTCGCACCGTCACCGAATTTTTCCCTTTTAGCGTAAAATTTTTGTATTTTGTTTAGATGCAATTAGAGAAAATGGTATACCGCTAGAAAGTTGAATAAACGAAGAAGTTTTTACGAAATTTTCCAAGCTCTCACGGCGAATTTTTCCAACACTGTTACAAAATACTTTTCACAAATTTTAAATTTGGCAGTTTTTAAAAGATTTATTTCTTTTAGAAGTGTATTTTTTCTAAAGGAAATTTAACGCCTTTTGGTTCTCTCAAAAGTAAATGGTACAAGATTGAATGTAGTTAGTTGTATGACGAAAAAAGTAGAGAGAAAAATTATGAAGTGTTGAATATTCGCGAAAGAGCTAAGCATCGGACCCATGATCCATTTAAACTTCTATTTGCATATTTTGTGTTGTACAATCACCTGACAATTTATCATTGGAATAGCGGATCACCGTCATGATTAAATGATTAAAGCAAAAGATTAGAACTTTAACAGTTCTTGGAAACAACAGATAAAAATTTTAAGTTAATTAAAGTTTTTAGTTGAGATAAAAAATTCAGCTATCGAGATGGGAAGTTAGTGTCCGAGTGGATCGAAGTCACGATAGCTAAATTGGTAGAGCAGCGGCGTATCTAGCGAAACATCGTTGGTTCAAATCCCCCCTCTCACACACTCTCTCTCTCCCCTCTCTCTCTCACTCTCGCTCTCTCTCTCTCACTCTCGCTCTCTCATTCTCTTTTTCTTGTTCCCTCTTTCTCTATCCCTCCCTCACTCTCTCTCTCTCTTTCTTTCTTTTTTTTTTATTTTTCTTGTTCCCTCTTTCTCTATCCCTCTCGCTCTATCACTCTCTTTTCTCTCTCTTTCTCTTTTCTCTTTTTCTCTCTCTCTACCTCTATCCCACTCTCTCTTTCTCTTATTTCTCTTTTTCTTGTTTGCTCTTATTTATCTTTTTCTTGTTCCCTCTTTTTCTATCTCTCTCTCTTTGTTTCTTTCCCTTTTTTCTCTTTTTTTTCTCCTCTCTTTCTCTTTCACTCTCTCTATCTCTCTCTCTCTCTCTCTCTCTCTC
>CM077099.1:29441211-29468641 GCA_039619505.1 Cimex hemipterus
TCTCTCTCTCTCTCTCTCTCTCTCTCTCTCTCTCTCTCTCTCTCTCTGCATTGTTTTGAAATTTGGGGAAAAACTAATTTGATATATGTCGTTGCTCTTTTCTAACTCGGAATATTACTAATACTATGTTTATCCGATCGTAAACATAAGTGTTCGATAATAATACTGTAATGATTTAAAATTTTAAATAAATATTACCAGCGTTTTACAAACCTGTCAAATGAGATATAATTTAATTTATACTTAACGTAAATCACAAAACCGATTACGGAATAATTCAACCTACGTTTACATAGGCGGCACTTGAAAAGGAGTAAAAATGAAAGAGTTCAAAGAAAATTGTATTACGTAATATTAGGTCTAAAAAATGAGACATTTCGTATTCTAGCTGGGTAGTTCGAATTACACTACTGGTTGAGGAACATAGTCTGGACTATCATTTTTCTAAGGGTAGCGATAGTAAACTCAAGGAAATCGCGTTCGCCTGTAACATATACTATTAAAAAGTCAGAGGATAAAGCCAATTTGTCAACAATCCCTTTCATCAGGAATTCAAAACTATTAATTATATTGTACAATATTAACCGATATGATCATCTACGTACAGTTCTGAAACTTATGGCACTTAAACAGTGAATTTACGAATTGATATTTCAACGAGTAATACAACCCACCCATTAATTTCCGGAAATGAAACGATTAAATCAATGTAAAACGGGCTAGCATGCTCAGTTTGTTTGGCTTCCAAATTAAGTTTGAACTTACTTGTTTGCGCTTGATTTGTGTATTATAGCTGAATATAAACTAAAACCCTTCGCATATGTTAGGGGGTTGGATTATCAGTTTCGTGATTTAAAGCTTTGTAATTGCTCCGTGGGCCAAAAATAATCGTATCCTATTTGGCAAGTGCATAAGGTGATTAGATTCGATGGTGGTTTTCTCTACCTGGTCTGCTACAATGGGCTGTCGTAGTGATATTGTAGGTAAGGCACGGGGCCCAAGAAAGGTATACCTTGCGTCCACATCCCTCTCTCATTGCAGGTTCCTTAATTGTCTCCTGTGACCCCACCCAACCTTAGTCTAATGGTGCAGCCCTGAGAGTTTGGCAACCTCTATAAACCATAAGCTGTACTCGTGTCGGCCTTAGGTCGGCATGGGACGGCGGTGCCTTATCACAGCACACGAGTGTTGGGTACAAGATCCTGTCAGCATAGACGGGGTAGCAGAAATGTTCCAAGGTTCAGCCCCTGTTACTCCGCGAATGGACTCGTAGTTGGCCGTAGTGACACTGTTGGCGGGAACTTAGAGAAGAGGCTGTCTTCTACCTGTCACCTTATCACAAAACTTGCGTATGACCATCGTTTACATCCGGCCTCACGGGATACTAGAGTTGAGGACTATATGGTTATGCTGAAAAGTCCTTCGAGTAGTGGCGTACGGGGACGGGTAGTGAATCAGTTGCTCCTTCTCAAGGATGTAGGTGTAGGCTGACCTAGATTGGAGGCTTTTACCGTAGGCGGTCCTCCTCTAGGGGGTGATTAGCAATTCCACTTCAAGCAAAAACCATGGCCGGAGCTGATCCAGTAATTTCGACATTAGAGAAGCCCCACTACTCTGCCACATAGAGTGGCCTTCTCTATCTAGGGAGTGCCCGAGTGACCAGGCTGATGTATTTCTTCTTAGGTAGGTACTTTGCGCGCGGCATACGATGCAATGCTTAATATGGACCCGACCACTCGGAATGGCAACCGGGGAGCAAAGTTCTCTTGACCCGCCGGAGGGGTGCGGACGTTAAAGATCCTCTTGTCCTTTCAAATACGAGAAAGCATGTCGTTGTGATATTGTTGGAAAAATATCAGAAAACTGGAGCGTCTCAGCCACACAGTGGTTGTTGTCTTCATACTCGGGCCCGTCCCTACCTCAGTACTTAACTATCGCGATCCGACGCTAAAAATGCAGTAAAACGTTTATTTACAAAGTTGGCAGCGTTTTTGGGCAAAGAAGCTCTCGCGTATTAAGAGCAATGTCGTCGGAGAAGATTAGAAGAAGATTAAGCCTAGGCCATGCTAGGTTACCACACTTACACGCACGCTTATTTTTGAGTCAAAGCCATGAGTTCCGCATGTAGAGAAAGGTATGTGCCCGCCTAATTTAAGGGTACAACTCCTCTCCATACAGTGAACGTTAGGAATCCGGAGAATCGTGCTTGAACACGGCAGCGAGTATCTAGTAGCACTTTTGTGTACTTAGTGTTATATAGAGAGTGAAAGTGTTTATTAGCGTGAAGATATAGTGTAAAACAGCTGATGTTGGGATATTGAATACCCAACTACCCTCATGTTACATACAGGTTATGTTATATCATGTGTAAAAGCTGATGGAGGAATATGGACTACTCGTCACCATGATTGTGAATGGTATTTAAATAAGTAAGATTGTATTTAAGACTTAATGAGGGTTTGTCCAGATTTGAGATTGGGTGGGGGCTGAAATGTAGCTGTCGGGCCGGACAGAGATCTGACCGCACGCTTCGAACACCCGGGTGGCTCAACTTTGTACACACGTATTTGGTTTTAGCTTATGTAAATCAGTAAATTTTAAACCAGTAGCCAAAGCTCCATATTATTACGTAATACAAAAGTAGAAAAGTTAGAACATGCATGTTCATGCGTGGATCTGGCTGTGATATAAGCGTATTTTCATGCGTGGGACAAAACATGTGCAACCCCTGATAAAAGGGTTTGCTTTGAAAAACGTGTTTAAACGATCTTAAACCGGCAAATCCAACTGCAAATAACCCTTCTTCGTCAGAAACGAAATTTAGTAAACTCCTATATCCAATAATTGAAAATTTTGATGATCACCTTCATCATCGAAGAAGGTTGGATATTTTGGGGTTTCCATCACTTTTTTAGTATAGTCGTATTTTATCTTAACTAACGTTTGAACGAATGCTTGCATGACATGATTCTTTTCAATTTTACAAATCGCAGGGCGTGATTAATATAAAAATTTAAATAATAGTTCAGATGTACGATCCTGGTGTTTTCAAGGAAACCATTCTGAAAGCAGTTTTTATAATTTTATCTAATATGCTTAAAGTTCCTTTTGGGAGAAATAAGTTTTTAAATTACTGAATTATATGACTTATTAGTGTGTGAAATGAAAAATTTTTGGCAATGGTTCAAATAACGAAAACGATCGACTTTCAATTTGCAGAAGTGGGGAATAAATGGTTAGTGAAAGTATTGAAACGTTATGAAAAATTCACTAATTTAGTGGTCCGCTTGACCAATTGATACATTACAATTAATTATGATTTTTAGTTGAGATGAAAAAGTTAATGGCACGAGCGGGATTCGAACCCATGATCTTCGGCTAGATACGCCGCTGCTCTACCACTTGAGTTGTCGTCTACCTCGATCCACCAACTCTCAACTCTAAAGATGGTGGGTTCGAATCGCGCTCGTGACACTGACTTTATTATCTCATTTAAAAACCTTAATTAATTGAAAGATATTAATCGGTCAAGCGGATCATGAAAACTAGTGAAATATTTCGGGATTCGAACCCACGACCTTCGGCTAGATACGCCGCTGCCCTACCACTTGAGCTTTCGTGACCTAGAGGTCAATTTTGAAAATATGTAACTTGCTTAGGCAATTATCCAACTATGTGCCGACTCTCATCGTTTAGTCGAAAAATCATCGAATATAGTTGTTGAAATAACTGAATTTATTTGTCGAACCTTGGGTTCTTCCGATCCTCAAGCATTTCGCGCTATTTTGTCAATATCCGGTAATATTACTGTCATCGCTGCAGTAATTTAAATTATTGTTCGTTAAATCTTTGTTAAATCTTGAATCAAAACGTCCGATAATGCCGGCAGACTAGTTCGGATGTTAAAGATCCTCATTGTCCTTTTAAGGACGACCGAGTCCACCGGAAAGAAAAGGTTTTTTTTTTATATATTGGTGCGTTAAAGGAGTATAACAATTTAAAAATCGAAGAATATCACAAGATGAGTTTTAGATCAAATAATTAACGAACTTTCATATTTCAGTTCAATTCCTTAGCCGTGGGGTTTTAATGATTTTCGGGTTTTTCGAAAGATTCGTCTACTGTGTTTTATCATTTATTCGATAGTGATTTTCCCAATAAATTTGATTTTATTCAGTGAGCATTTTAATATTACGGATTATTAATTCACTACCTTCGTCGTCCGCTTGAGCAATTATGTGGTTTTTAGTTGAGATGAAGGTGGAGCAGCGGCGTATCTAGCCGAAGGTCGTGGGTTCGAATCCTACTCATGACACTGACTTTTTCATCTCAACTAAAAACCTTAATTAATTATCATTATAGATTATGTACATGAGGGTTAGGGTTGGGGCAGAAGAGATCTGAAAAAGTCTAAGTGGGACATGGCACAAAAAGGTTGGGAAAGACTGGCCTATACCATATTTCTGATCAATTTGAACACCATTTTATATCAATTTATACGATTATAAATTTCATGATTTTTATTATAGTCCAAATAGTATTTTTGTTCGACCTGTGTTCAATTTACAAACCGTGTATCTTTTTATTTCCAATTTGATTTTCCCCATTTTTCAAGTTAACAGTTTATTTTTAATGTTTCAGTACGGTGGGGACGAACCGAGGCCGCTGAGAGCGTCGGAGAAGCCGTTGCAGCTGCAAGACGACTTCCTAGAGCGAATCGGCTACACGGACCAATCCAGAAGGGCAAGGCTCGGGATCGATCCGGACCTGCGATACCTTATCTCTTTCAACACCGGTTTGTAAATTGCAAGATTTGCCAATTTTGTCCCGCCCCAACAACCTCCCTTCCGACCGCCAAGGCCGGCTTTCCTCCCTTTTGCATTTATCATGCTTTTAGCTATCGACATGTCTGATCCGCACTTTCCTCCAACGGTAAATTTGGTCTTAAGAACCTTAAGCAGTAACTAATATATAAGCGTACTATTTTTAAAACGATGACATTGTATTAAAATTAAGTGGTAATATATGAGTTTTTATCGTATACAAAATGTGGGTTCGTTCTATTATAGTAAAAGTAATTATTCAGAAATCGTGAGATGCGGTCTGGTGTGAGGTAGGTATCAAAAAAACATTTTCTTTATCGTGCCAACGTTTCGATCTTTATTGAGATCATCTTCAGGGCTCAAAGTGTTTGTCTTTTGTGTACTTGTGACATTCTTGCGTGTTGTGTTGAAAGTGCTACTTTGAGCGCTGAAGATGATCTCAATAAAGATCGAACCACGATAAACGCATCTCACGATATCTCAATAATTATCTATTGACGGTCACTAATCTCTACACATTGTTATAGTAAATATTGTAACCATCTTTACGACCCTTTAGTGAAACATAGGCTACTCCCTTGTTTGATTCTTTTGAAGGATTCGACCGATTATGGCACCTGGATCGGTTGTGAAAAACCAAACCTACTTACTACCTCGTCCACACGTCATGCTCATGTAGTCCAAGATTCATTACAGGCGATCGTAACTCAAGGAATTATTCTGACACCACTTCTTTACACCCTGAACAGTGCTGTTCGTCTCTTCGAAGCGATAACAAAACCTTAATATACATCGATGTGAGAGACATGGTTTCTCCTAATCCTCATCCTGCCTTTGCCACACAATGTGGAATCATAGCTCTTTGGCCTTAAACCATTCAGTCTGCCTAACAATATTTTAATTCAAATCGTATTCTCTTTTTAAGGTTGTAGATGTAGATGTAATTTCAAGGTATAGTACACTGCTCCATTTAAGAGCTATTGAATCCCCCGTGCTCTGCCTAAAGCACATCAGTGAGTCCTATTTCATCGAGAAACTTGATTAACAGGCCCTGTTTCAGTGGTTGATGCTCTTCAATGGCCATCCCAAAACATTTCCTCCTAGTGTAGCTCTGCATTTTGTTAGTAAATATTTCGGTGTTTCTCCTGCCTCTTTGTAGAATCTGCATGAGCCATTTTGGATTATTCCTCTTTAAGTGACCATTTAACTTGCACTGTCCTGTTAGGAATCCTATTAGGATTCGCAGTTTCCTTCCCTCCCCACCGTCCCACCTCTCATGCTACATAACCACCCCATCCCCTTCTGCTCTTTGGTTAAAAACCTAGGAGTGGTCTTTGACCAAAACCTATCCCGACATTCTCAGATTTCCCAAATTTCCCACCATTCCGTCGGCTCCCTCAGCCTGTTCCGTCGGGTTCCCTTCTTCGATTGTAGCTGTTTGGCATACGGTAGTCTCTCGGAGAAGGAGACCGCGCGATTGAAGCGTATTTTGAATTGTTGCAGAAGATTTGTGTACGGCACCCCACGGGGATCTCGAGTATCGGGGTTGTATTTCCAGCTTTCCTGGCTATCCCCCTCCTTCCGTGGGCAGTATTTCGTAGGTTACTTTCTTTTGCAGACTTCAGAATGTCTTTCTTAAGATTGTAACTTGACATCGATTAAACTGGAACCCATATACTATAAATGCAGTCCGTGTACTAAAATGCAAGATCAATGAAATGCCTACTATACAGCCGTTGTAGACTAGTTATAGTTCGAAAAGAAGTATATTACTACACTTGCACCCATAAGGCTGAGCTGCAGTCAGCTTTATTGTACAGCAGAAAGTTTCAGCCTCCAATGACCACATGGTTCGTTCATGTTTTAGATCCATCCTGACACCTTAAATCTTACTATTTCTTCGTCGAACTCATTAATAAGCCATCTACCGATACCCTTCACGTAGCCGTTCATTTAACTCTCTTCCTACTAATACGTTACTTACCACCAGCTTGCTTGACACTGACCAATCACACCATGTAACAACTTTCTTGTGTGCATATGCAAAACCGAGCATATGACTTCTTGTGGCAGCCGTGAAATACACCCAACTCGTTAGTTTGGTCAGACCTTGGATTCAGTTAGGCTCAAGGGGCCATCGACAACACGGACATTTCAGCCCACAACAAACATGGAGTTCTAAATATTCCTCTATCATTCTCTTATACGCATTAAGATAATTATACTTACGTGATTGAACTTCGATGGGGTAAACTGATATTCCTCCATTGAGACTCTTCTACTGCACCATATTCACGCATATAAATACATTCTCGTGAAGTAGTTAAAACATTAATTTAGTGTAGGTTCTCCGGGGCCGCCTACCAATCGTCAACTTGCAAGACCTTCTGAGACGACCTGGTCCATTGACGCTGTTGTGATTTACGATATTCGTTATAGATCAGAGTTGTTTCCGGCGGGGGAATTTGAGCCACGACCACTAGGTAGTGCAAGTAGAAACGTTACCTGCAAAGCCTTTAAAGGGCCTAGAAGCGGGATACGCATAGCATAAGTCCTAGATCAGAGTTGTTTAGAGTCAGCGGGTCAGAGAACGATAGAAGTCTGAACCGTTTCAGCTTTCGCCGTACCGTCGACATTCGTTGCTGCCCTGGCCCGACGTGTCTATGTACCCAGACAAGTAGTGCCGATTTTCAGAGCCGATTGAACTCAGCGCATGTTCGAGCAAAAGTACGACGAGATGATACACCAGCAATCTGTCCCACAATGCACTCAGGGAATCCGTACAATGCCTCAGTTCATCTCCCCTGATTGCAAGAGCCCAAAGGCGTCCCAGATGGCGTATACATGCAAAGTGGTCATTTGCCCATTGTACACGGCCATACATACTCATTATTATTTAATAAAAACCAGAGTAACAAATTGTACTTATTCTTGAACATTTAAATTTTTTCACCCATTGATTCATCTAAAAATTTTCCGTTCATTTATTCCGACTCAATACAGGCTATTACTGATATTTCAATCCAATAAAAATTATGACTTTTTAGAATGATTGGTTTCTCAGTGTACATTTATCTTTGTACTTCCCCTAAGAAAAACACTTCTAAGCTGTATTCCTTCTCCCATCGATTCATTTGATTGATGACGTCCGGTCGACGATATCATGGATAAACCTAAAACCAATCATGTGTGCATTTTCATTCAACATTTGTCATCATAATGGGATGATTTGTGTATTTTGCATCGAGGTTTTACCATAACTACTCGAGCAGCTTGTTACAGTGAAAAGTTTCAAGATGTAAATTGTGTTTTGAACACTTTAATGACTACAAGAAATATCATGTTTGTATTTTCGGCATAGGCTTTTCACAATAGGGTTTCGTACTAAAAAAAGATAATATTTCTCACTTCACAGCACATTCAAAGTATCCGTACCTCCTACAGAGGCGCATGACTCAAGTTCAGAATTCCTCCAGATTGTATGGTATGGTACAGTGAAAAATGGTGCGGTTTGAACTTCCTAGGCACTTACCTTCCTAGTTCCTGAGTTCAGCCAATAGACTCATTCCTTCTTTTTAGAAGTATCAGGTCATTGACTGTCGCTGCTGCAATTTGGTTCCCTGAGTCTTTTCCGTACGTTGGTTTTGATCTCCATTGAGCTGTTGCTTCGCATTCGAAGATGATATGACTCGCTGTTTCCTCCTCCACATTACATAGTCTGCAGATGGGATTATCGTTCTATATGCCGATGTTGTGTAGTTGTTTTCAGATGCCAGTGACCGGTTAGCAGTTCTTCCAATCCTCTCAGTGTAGCCATCTTTAATTGCAGCAGTGCTTTTGCCAGTCTTGAAGAAGATTGTTTCGTCATGAGTTTACTATGTCTAGCACCGCTAGAGTTTATCCACTTCTCCTTGGATGAAGGATTCTATGTTTGCTTTTGTTATCTCAAGGATAGTTTCGGAGCCCATGTATGATCTTGCAGATCCTCCCCTGGCAAGACTGCTTTCTCGTTACCCAAAATTCCTCCGAACCCTGGCACACAAGATATCATCAGGTTGTTATGTTTCCCCTGGTATTGAAGATTTTGTATGCATTCACTGTCTAATTTTGAGGTGATTCTTTTACATGCAATTCCTCAAGATTCTTACTATATAAAGATTCTGTTATAACTCAAAATTTCTTTAATATGTCCGATAATATTAAAATTTCCTTTATAAAGAACATATTTAGAGTGACAGTGTGAATGGTTCTGATTTAAGAGCAGATTGCGTTGGTGGTAAAAAAAACTAATTTATTGTTAATTGTGTAAGGGCCGGTGGTTGAATGATGCTTGCATGAAGTGATAGGCTCAACTCTGTACAGGTGGTATTTATGTACATTGGAGTGCAAATTTCAACTTATACAATTCAAAAATTTTGTAAGAAACAATAATTTTATTTATTTTGTTTATTTTTAAGCTTATTGCCCATCAATAAAGCATAGCCGTAGAGTGATTTTATATTAAAATTATAAAATATTATTTTTGTTGTTCATTGATTTAAGTACTTTCTCGTTCATTCCTTCATTGTTTAATACTGCTTTGATGCAGTGTGTCAAATGCGTGCATCGATTTAGCTTTTTAAAGATATCGTTCCGTGGAACAGTTTTCAACGACTGAGCTCGTTTGTTTGAAATGTGTGATGGATTTGCGGCAGAGCTGTTTGTGATTCAGGATGCGGAGATACGCTTTTAGCCGGAATCGAGCCGGTTGCTATGCCCCATTCAAGCCGAACGTATGAAAAGTCAAGAATGCCCTCCGGGGGCTCAGGATCAAGGTCGGGTCACGGACGGCATTCTTCTTATCTTAACAAACCGTCTTTGTTTACAATCGTTACCCGCGAGGGGGCGGTATAATGTTCCCATTTGACAGCTCCTTGTGCTCCTTGAATAACAACTATATAGGTCTCTCAAAGAGATACGGAGAAGGAAACTATATCGAATAAGGTGATAGCCATCAATGTAAATTATTTTAAAGGCTTTTTGTGGTGTAAATGTTTTTAACGTGTAACAACAGTTCTCAACAAAAAGCATTTCTCAAACCCTGTTTTTCGGATAAACGAAATCTACTTTTTCAACCATTGACCAAGTTATTATCATTTAATAATGACTTAGTCGTGGTACAGAAAGAAAAATATCGCATCGATTTCCTCATACACATTGATTAACAGGACTCCCTAGGAGAAACTCATTACAGCGCGATTCAGCCTGATGCTCAGTTGGTTCATTGTTCCAAGCAGCAGAATCATTTCCAATTTTTCTTGTAATGTAAGAAATATTTTTACGGTTTGAGTAGTAAGATGAAGAATGTAAAAACTAACCTTCAGTCTGGCGGATATTAATATCAAGATTAACTGCATGCCAGGGGCCGCGGTAGTCGAGTGGTTGAGCCGTCAGACTCTAGGCTAGTAGACCCCGCGGTCGTGGGTTCGATCCCCACCCTCGCCTCTGGAATTTTTCTGAAGTCTAAGGGGACCGGTGGTCGCAATTAAAAGAAATTGACACGGCACTCATCAATGGAAGGGGCGGGACCGGATCTCAGCGACTCTGAACCTGGTCCCAACCCCCTTCAAAAATGAGTTTGTTCGATGGAAGAACACTGGTACAACGGGGTCTCAAGTTCACTTTTGTGTTGTGAGCCCTCCCCAAAAATGGAGCCAGGGTATAGTACAATAAGCTGAACAGCTGCAGTGCTCAGAAGGGAACTCCTCCAGTCCCTGGTAACCCTTGTAAAAAAAACTGCATGTCATCATCGCGTGCACCTTGAAAAATCATAAAAATAACTGCAAAAAGCTTCTCATAAGATCGGATAACCAACCTGGTATTAAAGCATTAGGGTGTACAAAATCACTTTAGATTTACTCATTTAATGCATCCGAAATCTCTTAAACTTTGGGAAACACAACAACTTGGTGATATTTTGGGTCCAAGGACACAGAGGAATTTTGGGTAAGGAAAAAGAAGACATACCGGCCAGAGGAGGATCTGCAAGACCTTGCCTTGCCAGACAGGCTACTTTACTCCATTTAATATCCTTTTTAGTGGTGTAATTTTTTCGTTAATTACTTTTTCAAACATGAAAACATTGATGGAGTAAAGAAACAACAGTGGCTGATCGGTTAGTAAGGGTTTTTAAATTATTGGTAAGGAAAAAAGTATTTTAAATGGAGGAGGTTCGTGGAAATTTGCTGGTCTCTAGGTTTCGAAATAGTAGTTTAGAATCACCGTAGTAAGTTTTCAACTTTGAAAAAAAGAATTTTTTTCAAAGTTCTCCCTAGTAAAACGCTTATTTCCCGAACGTTTACAAGTTCAGTATTGATTACATCTTATTGGAAATCTAACGTATTTTTCAATGTTATCAACAGATTTGTACAAAACCTTTTAGTTTTGAAATTACGATTGTTTATTTGAAGCAAGGTGGTGAAATCTCAAAAAATCATAAAAAGCGGAATAACCCCGAATCTGTAGTTCATTAGGACATTTGGTTCCATTTTGAATGTAGAATCTACCCGCAAAGTTTTTAACCCGAGTAGCCGAACACCCTAAATAGGCCCAGAACCTTTGTTTGGGATAACAATATCCAACAGACTCCTCAATCTCAGAATGAGCGGAGAAAACATAAAAGCAGAAGTGGTCGAATGCCAAGTCCCCAGACTCAGTAAACTCATGTCTAATGACCCCCACACCCAAACTGGCAAACAAATCGATGTAATTAGACAGAGTAAAAGTAAGAAAAATCTTAGTCACTGGCAACAAAGAAAGCATGTACACAACATGTGATGACCCTGTTTGTAGGTTATGAAATGAGAAGAGGTATGGTATGGTATGGTGGGAAAGGATACCAGGAGGCGGGGTTTATGTGCCCCAGGCACTGCAGCCTTCTAGCTTATTGTACCTTCCTAGTTCCTTGGTTCAGTCAATAGACTCGATCCTTTTTCTCACAAGTATCAATTCATTGACTGTTATTGCTTCAATGTGGTTCTCTGAGTCGTTTTTATGCGTCAGATTGAACCTCCATTGAGCCGTTGCTTCGCATTCGAAGATGATATGAGTGGCTGTTTCCTCCTTCTCATTACATAGTCTGCAGATGGGGTCCTCATGGTATATGCCCATGTATGTATACATGTATGTTATGTAGATGTTTTCTCAGATGCCAGTGGCCGGTTAGTAGTCCTACCACTCCTCTGAGATTTGCCCTCTCCAATTGTAGCAGTGTTTGTACCAGTTTTGATGAGGGTTGTTTTATCATGAGTTTACTGTGTCTAGCACTGCTAGAGATTATCCATTTTTCTCTTTGTTTTATTCAGATCCATTCTGCGATGGAGGATTCTATGTTTGTTTTTGATATCCCAAGGATAGGCTCGGGGCCTATGTATGGTCTTGCGGATCCACCTCTGGCCAGTCTGTCTGCTTCTTCATTACCAAAATTCCCCTCTGCCCTGGCACCCAGGATACCGTTACCTTGTTGTGTTTTGGAGATTTTGGATGCATTCACTAACTAATTTTGATGTAATCCTTGTACATGCCAGTGCTTTGATAGCTGCTTGGCTGTCTGATCTTATGAGGATTTTTTCGTCAATGTAACCTCTTTTAAGATTTTCCAGGGCACAAGCATTGATAGCATGTATTTCTGCTTGAAAGACCGAGGTGTACTTCCCTAATGAGTTTGATTGCTCATATTTTGGGCTTGTACAGAAAACACCTGATCCGGTTCCTTCATTTGTTTTGGAGCCATCCGTATACCATATATCATTGTATCCGATGTTCTCCTGTGTTTCCTCTCCTTTGTAGTCTGTTGAGATTTTGTAGGAGGTCGTGAAGATTGTTTCAGGGACCATGTAGTCAGTCCCCAATTCGAGTAATGGGTGTCTGATTTTGTTGATTATGGTTGGGTGCCCGAATTGTTTGGTTCCTTTCCAATTTAATTGTTTTTGGAGCCTGAATGAGCTTTTCCTAGCCTCTCCCTGTATGAATATTTATAGTGGAGGTAGGTTTAGCAATTAGGTGCTAGTTTTGTTGAGGGTTTTTTATCATAAGTTTACTGTGTCTAGCACTGCTAGAGTTTATCCACTTTTCTCTTTGTTTTGTTTGGATCCATTCTGCGATGGAGGATTCTATGTTTGTTTTCGATATCCCAAGGATAGGTTCGGGGCTTATGTATGGTCTTGCGGATCCTCCAATGAGAAGGAGGAAACAGCCAACCACATAACCTTGAATGCGATGCAACCGCTCAATGGAGACATGGCCTGGGGTGCACAGAAAACCCAGGAAAAGGAATGAATCAGTTACCTCGTACTGCTTAGGAAAAAGATCGTTTCGATTGCGCGGAACTATGGAACTAGGAAAGTACAAAACGCCAAAGGCTGTAGTGCTTGGAGAACAAACCTGCCGACTTCCTAGTTTCCACCGTTATGTATTAAAACATTTCAAGCTTTTTTTATTATTCAAAATCCTCCAAGGAGAATCAACTTTACTTTTCTTTGTCAAACATTAATTGGTTTAAGTTTGTATCCGTGGACGGATTTTTTGATCAAGGTGTTTTGGAAATAGCTTGAGAGCCCATTGCTCCATATTAAATATGGTTTATATAACTATATTCAGCGTCCAAACTTTCAAAAATGTACTTTTTATTTTAAATAGTTGTTTCGTGTTCTTTTATCCTGGAGAGTCATAAAGACACAATTTTTTTTTTTTGGGGGGGGGCCGCTGGATTCGAACCCGGGACGTACCTTACAGTGATGAGCACCGTGTCAAAGTCTAAATATTGCGGCCACCGACGCCCCTGACACTATTCAAAAAATAATAAATTAATGAATAATAAAAATAAAATAAAAAAATTCACATATAGATAAGGACAGAATTTAAACTTGTTGAAAGTGAACAATTTTTTTAAAATGAATCCGAAGAACGAAAAAAAATGGACGCAAGGGCTAATGAAAAATTATTGTAATGACCTGCTCATAATGTTCCCGCATAATTGTGAATTATAAGCGCATATTGTTTTAGTATTTTTTTACTTAAATAGTAAGGTCAGAGCAATAAGTGACACTAAATCAAGGCTTAATGATAAAAAAAAAAAACAATTAAAACATTTATTAAACTTTTAGTCTTCAAAAATAAAAGAATCAATGAAAAAATGTGCTTTATGCATAGAGTCAAGTTTTCTCCGGTGCAGATGATAAAACAATTCATGTAGGTCTGGACTGTCAAAGTGAAAGGATAACAGTGTCCAAGGTTGAATCGGGCGTTACACAACACGACCACTGAATCTCCAAAGTTTCCATTTTGGCAATGAAACCGGGCCTTATCGAATTTTGGCAAAAATAAACCATTTGGCCTGCGATCCTTGCAGTACGGCTGCACGCTCCGGTTAAATGAGAGCTTTAAAACGGTCTAAGTTTACAAACTTTCTAAGTAGCCCGTTGTAAGTTTCTAAAGGAAGGGGACTTGCTCTTTACAGGTCATCTAACAATAAGACCTAATCATTTATCCTGTCCGTACTTGAAGTTTTTATTTATTAATCATGGCTATTATACGGATAAAGGATAAATTATGCAAAGCAAAATATGTAATAAATTGGCCTCAAAAGGTTAAATGTTTTCATCCGAGACACAAAAGTTCAGACGAAGTTAAGCACTATGTACAGCTATAGAAACAGTAATGAAATAATTTCTATTGGAAACATATTTACATATTATCGATTTTAACGGGTATATACATTTACAGTGCTCAAATTAATTGGTTGTTTTTTTAATAAATTTATCCGTCCGCTTTTGGCGAGTTTTCGTAATTTTGCAGTTTTGAAAAAACGTCTCTAATTAATATAAAATTGGTAAAATAAACATTTACTGTAAAATTAGATAACGCTCTTTTTTATGTGTACAGGTTAGTGACCGTTAATAGATAATTATTCAGATATCGTGAGATGCGATCTGGTGTAATGTAGGGTTTAGTAAAACATTTTCTTTATCGTGCCGACGTTTCGATCTTTATTGAGATCATCTTCAGGGCTTTGTAAAACATAGGTTTACTAACCAACATATTAAAAAGATCTAATCTTCTCGTTAAATAATCATTATTGGTTCAATATTGTTGAATTCGTAAGGAGCGATCAAGATTGAGTTAGGTTTGAAAAATACCTTTTTCAATGTTTTCCCGACGTTTCGACCTTTATTCGCGTCATCTTCAGGCCTCTAGGAAAACTTATAAAACATATGCTGGCATGACACAGATGTAAATATAAATTTTGAATCAGGTATTGCATACTCCTAAAAAATGAAATGAAATAGTTGGTCCAAAACTTATATATGCGTTGTAGTTTCTCCAACATGGTCATTTTCCCAGGCTCTGAAGATGACTCGATTAAAGCTCGAAACGTCGGTAAAAAAGTAAAAAGGTGTTTTCTAAACTACCTCAAAACAACCAATTGAAAATTTTAAAAATTAACATGTTGCTATTTTACATAATAAATCAGGTTCTCCTGGTGGCAACCAAACCAGAGATCGCAGAATCACTAGTTTTCGTGGTCCGGTTGACCAATTAATGTCTTTCAATGTATTAAGCTTTTTAGTTAAGATAAAAAAAAAGTCATTGTCACGAGCAGGATTCGAACCCACGACCTATGGCTAGATACTCCGCTACTCTACCACTTGAGCTATCGTGACTTCCATCCATTCGGACCCTAACTTCCCGTCTCAACCCCTTAATTTGATAGCTCGAGTGGTGGAGGAGCGGTGTATCTAGCCGAAGATCGTGGGTTCGAATCTCGCTCGTGACACTGACATTTTCTTTATCGTTCCAACGTTTCGATCTTTTATTGAGATCATCTTCAGGGCCTGGGACTTACAAACATTGTTTCCATTTAACAAATACATTTTATGTGGAAAACATTATTTACAGGATTAAATATAAACAATGTTTATAAATCCCAGGCAGTGAAGATGATCACAATAAAGATCGAAACGTTGGCACGATAAAGAAAATGTCAGTGTCACGAGCGAGATTCGAACCCACGATCTTCGGCACGTGGCAAAATATGGGTCAACAATTAAAGTTTTTAGTTGAAATAAAAAAGTTAGTGTCACGACGTTCGGCTAGATACGCCGCTGCTCTACCACTTGAGCTATCGTGACTTCGCTCCTCAGACACTAACTTCCCATCTCAACCCCACCTTTTGGATTTTCCCTCCTTTTTGCCATTTTTCAAATATCGCGTAATCTATTTGATTCTTGGCGACAAATTAAGTCATTTGTTAGATGCTTATTAAATAATTTTATTACTAGCTCGACTCTGTACATTTTCATAAAAAATTAAGTTATTTTGTTTTCTGAACAATAACAAAAAACCCGCTAAATTTACTAGATTTTATTGTGCTTCTTAGTTAAATATATGAAATTCTTTGTAGGGCCTCGCTGGACAGGCCGGAGCGGAGAGGTTTGGCTTCTCAAAGGGCTCGTTCTGCCTCAATGGAAGAAGAAGATCATCACCCTGTCTGCTGGCCTCATGATCATTCAATCGCGTAAGTAGCAATTACCCTGATCTCATAATGACGGGCGTCGAATTAGGGAGTGTTAAAAAAACAGTCCGATATTCTTTTTTACATTCTAGCTTGGGGGAATAAAAAGTGAAAGTTTTACGATATGAAAGTTCGATTTTCTATCATTTCGCACACCGTTTCTTATCGCTTTTTCTCCTTTCGGCGCATGTAAATCTTTTAACCGTTTAATACGATCAACTCAGCGTTAACATTGTTCAACCTTAGATTTGTTCTGACACACAATCACAAATCAGTTGCCAACTAATCCGTGATTTATGGATGCGCTTGCTCGAACATTGGCCGATCTTGTATTCTTAACTTTGTTCCAATTTCTACCAAAATTTGCTGGCCAAAAACCTTAAATCAATAAATTGTAAATAAATCTTTAGGCTTCTTTTATGGGCAGTTTTGATTTGTGTGGACATTTATTCTCTTCGTATCTGAATAATGTCCCAGTTTGGTGGTCGAATTGGGACCTCATCGCTTAAAATAAAAACTCAACAAAAATGGATCTGACTAGAGCTGAAAAATTCTGTAAAATAAAAACGCATTTTAAAAATCATATTAAGAAATTGCAAAAGAGAAATTATATTTTGAATTTTACGACATGAACTAATACTAACTGACCGTTTGAATTTGGGTGTGTAGCGTGATGGAACGCCAGAACTCAACTGGGCATGCGCCCGCCAGTTTTGGTTTGAACGCGTGATGGAACAGACGTCTTGTATGTCGATCTGCCTGTACTAGGCCGCTCAATTTTGCTGAATTTGGTATCCTAGCCTTCGTTACTACTTGTTTTGTACTTTATTCATTCAATATTTTACTTTTTTTTTTAATCGAAGAATAATTGAGAATTCACATAATAAGAGATAAACTGCCCTTTATTTTTAGACACCGAGATTAAAGGTGTGTGGAAAAATCAGACGCACTTGAAAACTTGTTCAAACGACCGACTGACCGTTTGAATTTGGGTTTGTAGCGTGATGGAACGCCAGAAAATAACTGGGCATGCGCCCGCCAGTTTTGGTTTGGACGCGTGACGGAACAGATATCGTATTTGTAAGTCTGCCTGCTCTAGCCCGCTCAGTTTCGCTCAATTTGTTATCCTAACCTTTGTTACGACTTGTCAACCTTAATTTTCAAATTTATTTGAAATAAAGTACAGTTGTAAATTTTTGCAAACAAAAATGGATCTGTCTAGTGCTAAAACAAAATGTGCAAAATGGAAACGCATTTTCAAAAACATACTCATTACAAAAGAGAAATTATATTTTGCATTTTACGACTTGAACTAATAATTAATTATACAAGCAATATACAAAAATAGTTTAATATTAAGTATACTTTGCGATTTATATTATTTGTTTATATGTGTACTTCTTGTGCTTGCAATTTTCTCAGTGTGATACGTGTTATTTCAAGTCTTAAAATACAGAACATAATTAAATTTGTTTAATTCCTATAATTTCTTAATATTTTTCAATGCGTTTTTATTTTATAAATTTTTTTGCACTAAAAAAATACAGTATTATCGACGATAATTTGGCTATTTCAAATAGTTCTCAGATAGTTATCGTTCCAGAAATTGTACCAAATATGTACAAGTAACTTTTGAAACTAGTGAAATATCTAGAATACTAAAAAAGTTCGAAAAAGTAGATGTTTTAATCGTAATACATGTTCTTCCGAGTCGTCAAACGTGTAAATTCCTTTATATTTAAAAAAAAAATGCGTTTGTATTTTATAGATTTTTTTCAGCAACCGAACGATACAGTTTTATTTACGAAAATTTTAAAATATATGTTATTTCAAATACGTTGGAAAATTAAAGGATCATTTTTTATTTCATTGACGTGTTTTGTTTTCCCTTTTTACGCATTTTCAACATAAATATCCTTTTAAAAAATGCATAACTAGTTTTTTAGATTTTTATTTTTTACAATAGATACCAGGAGCTAGAGATCTCTCCTGATTACTGCAGCTGTACAGCTTACTGTACTTTGTCCCTGGCTCCATTTTTTTTTTTTTTTTTTTTTAATACAGGGTCGCTGAAATCTTATCCAATCGTCCCTTAGGTGTCAGAAAAAGTCCAGAAGCGACGGTGGGGATCGAACCCACGACCGCGGGATCTACTAGCCGAGAATCTGACTCGGGTACCGCGGCCCCCATTTTTTTACTTGTACATTTGTTTTAAAAATAAATACATATATACTCTATACATTTTATTTCCTGCATAAATCCGGTCCCTAGTTAAGCCTGGTCAAGGGATTTGACGAGACGGAAAGCGCTGGAAAAAATATGAGCATGTCTCTGACTCCAGCGCCTAGTCAGATCCTCAAACCGTTTTTACGGTCAAAAATCAGTTGCACGCCTGACTTGAAAACGTATTGAAACGACCGGCTGACCGTTTGAATTTGGGTGTGTAGCGTGATGGAACGCCAGAACTCAACTGGGCATGCGCCCGCCAGTTTTGGTTTGAACGCGTGACGGAACAGATAACTTATTTGTAAGTCTGCCTGTTCTAGACCGCTCAGTTTCGCTCAATTTGGTATTTGTTATCCTAACCGTTTATTTGTTTTATACTTTATTTAATCAATATTCTACTTTTTTTCAATCGAAGAATGATTGAGAATTCACGTAATAAGAGTTAAACTACTATTTATTTCTCGATACCGAGATTAACAGGTGTCTGGATGAAGTTAAAGGGATAAAAATTTAACCGTTCCAACAATCCGCCCTCTCCGGGGATTAATCAAAATGCAAATAGGCTAAGAATGGAGGAGATATAATCTGTTTAAAAGTTGCGCCGGGATAGGTCTGATGGAAATTGGTCATTGTCGAGCTGGCGGGTAGCCAGGCGGAATTAAACTTGAGTTAGCCCTGGAGCAGAGTGAGAAACCGTTAATATTACACCTTTTCGATCCTTATCTATTCGAGTGGAATTAAACCGTTTGAGTACTTGTTGATTTGGGGCTTAGATAGCCGTGGGGGTTGACGTACGTGATTTACATACACCAGGCTTTCTATTTTGTAAAAAACAACCGAACGAATCAAAGAAAAAAATTAAGCCATTAATTACATTAACTGTTTCTCAAATGTTACAAACACATACATAAATTTCTGGAACTTTGGATTCATTTGCTAAGACAAATGATGAATTCGAATAAAGATCTAAGAATATGAATGACTTTTATCGCCGAAATCACGTTTATTAGAAAATCTGTTAAAAAGATAAATTGACCAAATGGCAAATGTTCAAAAACTATTATTGTTCGTTGCATTTTTTTCCGTGTAACAATTGTTATTTCAAGAAGAAAAATTTATATCTTTGTGCTGACAGAAAAAGTAAAGAAGGCGTACTTGGGGCTTTTGGTGGACTGTACGTTGAACAGATGGAGAGATCCACAGGCCGCTTCGTGAAGTTTGCGGTCGCAGGCGGAAATTGTGGAAAGATGGATAGAATTGGAAATGAGTGAAAATACGGGGGAAACACCGGGCTTAAGGGTTTCTATTGAGAGGGGGATAACATACGGATAGGAAGGAGAGGGTTTTCAAAAACTTGGGTAGACCGAGCAGTTTCGAGGTTTTGACGATGGTGGTTAATCGTTCTAGATCGAGACGAGGACTGAGGGGGCGAATTAAGATTGGTAGAAGTGCCGGATGAACAGGCAAAGTACGCTTCCGTCTGCCCAAAGATAATAATATAATTTTTTTAAATAGTGGTTTTATCACTAGAAAGGTACAGATTTATTTACGAAAATTTAAAATACTTTTTTTTACGTCCTCTTTACGTACATTACGTAAAGTTACGTATGTGTATTCGATCCAAGGATTTTATATTATTTTTTTTAATTTACTGTTCAAATTTTTGTAAAAAAATTTCTTAAAGGCTTTAAAAAATAGTTCGTCTACATTTGATGAGAATAGTCTGACTTAAATTAAAAAAAAAAAAGCATTTACTATCTTAGCACTCAAGGTTAAACATTCTGAACGTGTTCTAGACAAAGTTACAAGTCCATATTACATACAATTACTCTTAACTGTGAAATTTTTGTTTGTTTAATAATTTGTCTTTTATTATTTCATAGTGGAAGGTGGTGACTGGGGTAAGGAGGCGGTCCTTGTGGAGGCGGTGGGGACCGGGGACGGGCCTAGAGGCGGCAGATCCGTCCTCAAAGTCACATCGCAAGGTCACAGATCTCTCTATCTCGGTTTCGATTTGCCCTGGCAGCAACGTCTCTGGCACTCATGGCTCAAACAGGTACTTGAAAAATGAACTGATAAGAGGAAAAGTAGATGATAAATTTTAAAAATATTTGCTTAGACCAAGTACCGACGAGATTTAACTCTGCGGTCTATTTCAATTAATTAAGGTTGTTTATTCAGATAGAAAATGTCAGTCTCACGAGCGAGATTCGAACCCACGATCTTCGGATAGATACGCCGCTCCTCCACCACTCGAGCTATCAAATTGAGGGGTTGAGACGGGAAGTTAGGGTCCGAGTGGATCGAAGTACGATAACTCAAGTGGTAGAGTAGCGGAGTATCTAGCCGAAGATCGTGGGTTCGAATCTCGCTCGTGACACTGACATTTTCTTTATCGTGCCAACGTTTCGATCTTTATTGTGATCATCTTCACTGCCTGGGATTTATAAACATTGTTTATATTTAATCCTGTAAATAATGTTTTCCACATAAAATGTATTTGTTAAATGGAAACAATGTTTCTAAGTCCCAGGCCCTGAAGATGATCTCAATAAAAGATCGAAACGTTGGCACGATAAAGAAAATGTCAGTGTCACGAGCGAGATTCAAACCCACGATCTTCGGCTAGATACGCCGCTTGTCCACCACTCGAGCTATCAAATTAAGGGGTTGAGACGGGAAGTTAGGGTCCGAATGGGTGAAGTCACGATAGCTCAAGTGGTAGAGTAGCGGAGTATCTAGCCATAGGTCGTGGGTTCGAATCCCGCTCGTGACAATGACTTTTTTTTATCTTAACTAAAAAGCTTAATACATTGAAAGACATTAATTGGTCAACCGGACTACGAAAACTAGTGATTCTGCGATCTCTGGTTTGGTTGCCACCAGGAGAACCTGATTTATTATGTAAAATAGCAACATGTTAATTTTTAAAATTTTCAATTGGTTGATTTGAGGTAGTTTAGAAAACACCTTTTTACTTTTTTACCGACGTTTCGAGCTTTAATCGAGTCATCTTCAGAGCCTGGGAAAATGACCATCTTACGTTGATGGAGAAACTACAACGCATATATAAGTTTTGGACCAACTATTTCATTTCATTTTTTAGGAGTATGCAATACCTGATTCAAAATTTATATTTACATCTGTGTCATGCCAACATATGTTTTATAAGTTTTCCTAGGGGCCTGAAGATGACGCGAATAAAGGTCGAAACGTCGGGAAAACATTGAAAAAGGTATTTTTCAAACCTAACTCAATCTTGATCGCTCCTTACGAATTCAACAATATTGAACCAATAATGATTATTTAACGAGAAGATTAGATCTTTTTAATATGTTGGTTAGTAAACCTATGTTTTACAAAGCCCTGAAGATGATCTCAATAAAGATCGAAACGTTGGCACGATAAAGAAAATGTTTTACTAAACCCTACATTACACCAGATCGCATCTCACGATATCTGAATAACTATGTTTTACATTTAATTCAGATAAAATTGGACATTTTTGCAAAAATGAAAATCTGTTTTGTGTGTAGTGCATCGAGAGCATAGGTTGGATCTATTATATCTTCAAGCTTTGCAATTAGAAGGAAGCAACACAAAGCAAGGAAAGAAAAAAAATAAAGGAAATTTTAGTATTATCGGGCATGTTAAAGAAATTTAGAATTACAAAGAATCTAGTCGAATTTCGAACCGGGGACCTTTACCTTATAGTAATGAGCGCCGAGTCAACGCCTAAACCGTTGTGGCCAATGACGCTCCCGAATACTGATATTTTACTAATTTTTCGGAGTGGCCCTTACTTTCAACTTCAGAAACTTTAGATTATAAAGTATCGTACTAAGCACTAAGTCATTGCTCTGAGTATATAGAAAATTTTTGAATAATGTACTTTTATCATCTGGAGCTTCTGCACGACGGAAAGCACAGTGTACCGCTCTACAACATAACTGATTTTAATAAATATAACTCTCATTGTGGTTATTCTTATGTCCCATCGTGAAAAGCAAAACCATGAACCTTTCAAACTGCTATGTTATAAGTTCCCCGACGCTTGGATTCTTGCCTTCTTTTGGCTGATTGTCAAAATATTTACCCGGCGTAATGTTTTTCGCAAACGTTATGCTCTACTTATTGCTTTCTAAGCAAAGCTCTAAAATAACCGTAGGAATACCCTCATAATTAATCCTGATTTCTAGTGCTCCATCAAACGGAATTTCCTTTTCTTCCAAAGGGTCGTACTTTCAGATCCTTACTGCTTGATTCCTCCGTCATTTTCAGAATTTGTTAAGGTTCATAGAAGATCACTCGTCATTTAATGCAAATGGTTATTCTCGAGTTTGTTATGCTTGCCCATGATGGATACTAAAAGACCTGCTTAGCTATCAATACATGAATGAGAATGAATTTAAAAGCATGCATATCTTTTATTTTCATGAGGTTTCATAAAGGCATTTATTGCTGTGGCGTTATGCTCTCGGCAGTCTGCTATGCTATACACATAAGCACATCAATCAAAAAATAAAAATTCCTCTTCTATCATCAAGCCAATCATTCACAAGAAAAATTAATAACGAAGAAAAAATTTCAATTTAATCATTGAGGAGGATTTTATGTAATCCTCTTTATGAAAAAAAAAAAAAAAAAAAACTGAACATAGCAAAGTGGGCAATGTAATCCGGTAACATGGATCATTAAAAATAATCCTCCTCTTGTAAAATCAGTCCTTGAAAAGAAAATTGGCTTTAATAATGGAAGAAATATAAAATGTTTTAATTTTGAAAAGCTTGAGATTTATGCTTTAAAAGTTTTTTTTTTTTACGAACGAAACATTCGCAAATAAAGAGAACGTGTTTCCATCATCTTCATCTAGTTCTAGGTTCATCTAGTTCCGAAAAGGTTTGTTAAGAAAAACCGGAAGAATTTCAGGTCATTCGAAAGAAAGACATTGTTAGAAATGAAGAGAAAAATTTAAAAATCTCAACAATGACAGCTTTTCCAAGAGAGTACTTTCTCGTCTTCAAAAGAAAAATGGCTTTTCAACTAGAGCGAAAAAAACTAGAGCTTTTTGTACTTGTTGACTGAAAGGGATGCAAGAAACTTGAAAAGGCCTTTACTAGCTTTGTTATATCTCATTATAGACATGCTTCGTATAATATATAATTAAGGCTTTTTTTATCTTTTATGAATCTTGTAGGTTACTTACAGTTATTTTTTTATTTATATTTTTATACAAAGCTCTCGCGTATTGGGACTATCGATAGGCGGCTCATGGAGAACCTGACCTCTTAGAAAAGGCATCATGGTCACCCGAGAATCAGGTGGGGGGGGGCATAGAGTACGAACTAAGGAGAATTCGGGTAACGAGAAAGCAGACAAAACGGCCAGAATAGGGTCTGCAAGATCATACATAGGCTCCGAACCTATTCTTGGGATAACCAAAAAAATAGAATCCTCCATCGCCAAATGGACCCAAACAAAACAAAAGGAGAATCGGATAAACTCTAGCTGTGCTAGACAAAGTAAACTTATGATGCATCAACCCTCACCAAGACTGGGAAAAGCACTGCTGCAATCGGAGAGGACCGAACTCAGAGGAGTGGTAGGACTACTAAACGGTCACTGGCATCTGAGAAAACATCTATACAACATCGGCATATAGATCGCATTTGCAGATTATTTAATGAGGAGGAGGAAACAGCCACCCATGTCATCTTCGAATGCGAAGCAACAACTCAATGGAGATTTAACCTAATGTACGGAAAAAACTTAGGGAATCAAATTGGAGCAGGGACAGACAATGACCTGGTACTTCTAAGGAGAGGGATTAAGTCTATTGCACTGAACTAGGAAGGTACAATAGGCCAGAAGGCTGCAGTGCCTGGGGAGGGCAAACCCGGCTTCCTTCCGATTCTTGGGGAACACTCCGAATACACGACATTTGAAAAATGGCGAAAAGGAGGGAAAATTCAAAAGGTGGGGTTGAGATGGGAAGTTGATAACCGAGTGGATCGAGGTCACGATAGCTTAAGTGGTAGAGTAGCGGAGTATCAAGCCGAAGGTCGTGGGTTCGAATCCCTCTCCTGACAGTTGCTTTTTCATTTCAACGAAGACCTTACATAAAAGATTAATTAATTGAAACAAGTAATTTGATAAATCTGACCATTATATACAATGGATTTAATTAATTACACAGTTATTTTATTTATTTATTTTTATACGAGCACTCTCAACACGACACGCAAGAATGGCACAAGTACACAGAAGACAAACACTTTGAGCCCTGAAGAGGATCCCGATAAAGGCCGACACGTTGGCACGATAAAGAAAATGTTTTTCTGAAATCTACATCACACCAGACCGCATCTCACAATATCTGAATATTATCGATTAACGATCACTAATTTCTATTGTTTTTACAAGGGTTTGCAACAGCAGAGGTCATGTAAACCCTCAGCGTGGCGGCGTTTTTGAAATTAATTAAGGTTTTTAGTTGTGATAAAAAAGTCAGTGTCACGAGCGGGATACGAACCCACGACCTGAGGTTGAGATGGGAAGTTAGTGTCCGAGTAGATCGAAGTGACGATAGCTCTAGTGGTTGAGTAGCGGTGTATTCAGCAGAAGGTCGTGAGTTCGAATCCCGCTCGTGACACAGACTTTTTTATCTTAACCAAGACCTTACATAAAATGAATAATTGAAAAGAAGTAACTTGGTCAATTGACCACTATAACGTAAATGTAAAACTGCAGGTTCACCGCTTTTCCTATTCGGATAGTTTGTTCTAAATGGAAATGAGTCACGTTCCAGATGTCTGAAGGCGGATGTTTAAACCAAGAAAACAATGGGTAAAAAGGGGTCGATACAGTTCAAACTAAGTCAATTACCCAATTAGGAAAATCCTCCATATGCGCCCCTTCAGGTCATTACCGATCGACCGGAGAACAAAACGGCTTAAGTGCCAGATTCCAAAAATTTAATTTCACCCCAACAGTAGCTGATTTGACGTAAATAAGAGATCCGTTACGGCTCGGCGGCTCGGTCGTTTCTCCCAAAGGAGGATGTGTCGGTGGAAGAAAAAAAAAGAGTGGGAGCCCGGACGGGATGATCACTGTGTCACATGTCCACAGTGCGTGCCCTCGGAACGGCCCGGGCGCTCGGCTTCCCTCCGGCACAACGACATGACAACAAATGGATTCACAGGTGAATATTTACCTTTTAAAAAGAACTGTGAACACTTCGCGACTTAAACCTGCCGAATCGCTAAAGAACCTGCTTACTTATTTAAAGCAATATTTCAATTATTTCACCTCCAGAAAAACTACCTCTAGACACCTTGGGGTAATAAAAATCAAAATGATTATATTAAGTGGTCTATTAACCAAATTACTGCTTTCAATTTATTAATCTTTGTAAGGTTTCCGTTGAAACTTGAATCAATTAATTCGGTTAAAATAAATAAACTTATAAATAAATAATACTTAAATATTATTGTTATATTCCCCCAAAAAACTTGATTCCATAAAAAAACTATTAACTTTTTTTTAAATGGTTTTAAAAGTTTTGATATGTTATCATTTTCATTGTACAAAACAATTTGTTCAAAACGATTTTTTTTAGATTTTGAATTCGAAATTCTGGGATTCGAACCCCGCTCGTGGCACTGTCGTTTTCATTTCAACCAAAACCTTACATAAAAAAAATTAGTTAATTGCAAAAACGTAAATATTATTGTTATTTTCGGGAAAAAAACTGTCTTGTATAAAAAATAGTTTTAACAATTTTTCTGAGAATTTTTTTCACTTTTATTATACAAAACAAGTAAACGATTCGTTTTGGGATTTTTTAATTGGAAATTCACGGATTCGAACCCCGCACGTGGCACTGACATTTTAATTTCTACCAGAACGTTACATAAAAAAAATTAATTATTTGCAAAAACCTATATTGTTGTTATTTTCGGAAAAAAACTTCATTCCATAAAAAAAATGTCGTATATAAAAACAATATTTTAACAGTTTTTCTGGGAAGTTTTTCACTTTTATTATACGAAACAAGTTAACGATTTGTTTTGAGACATTTTAATTCGGAAATTCCGGGATTCGAACCCCGTTCGCGGCACTGACTTTTCATTCCAACCAAAACCTTATACAAAAAAATAATTAACAGAGAAAAAACGTAAACATTACTGTCATTTTACCCTCAAAAAAAACATCATTCCACAAAAAACCGTTTTGCATCAAAACAATAGTTTTAACAGTTTTTCTGAGATTTTTTTCACTTTTATTACACAAAAGAAGTTAACGATTTGTTTTGAGACTTTTTACTTCGGAAATTCCGGGAATCGAACCCCTCTCGTGACACTGACTTTTTCATTCCAACCAAAACCTTACACAAAAAATTAATTAACAGATAAAAAACTTAAATATTACTGTTATTTTCCCCTCAAAAAAACTTCATTCCATAAAAAAAAAACTGTTTTGCATCAAAACAATAGTTTTAACAGTTTTTCTGAGATTTTTTTCACTTTTATTATACGAAACAAGTTAACGATTTGTTTTGAGACATTTTAATTCGAAATTCCGGAATTCGAACCCCGTTCGCGGCACTGACTTTTCATTCCAACCAAAACCTTATACAAAAAAATAATTAACAGAGAAAAAACTTAAACATTACTGTCATTTTACCCTCAAAAAAACTTCATTCCATAAAAAAAACTGTTTTGTATAAAAACAATAGTTTTAACAGTTTTTCTGAGAGGTTTTTCACTTTTATTATACGAAACAAGTTAACGATTTGTTTTGAGACTTTTTACTTCGGAAATTCCGGGAA
>CM077099.1:29476336-29511323 GCA_039619505.1 Cimex hemipterus
TACTGCTCTTTTTTTCTCTCATCGCTATTTCTCTTTCTCCCCTTTCTTTCTTTTCCTTTATCTCTCTCTTCTTTCTTTGTTTCTCTGTCCTCACTATTTCTCTCTCACTCACTCTCTTTCTCTCAGTCCCTCTTTTACTGCTCTCTTTCTCTCTCATCGCTATTTCTCTTTCACACACCCTCTCTCTCACTCTCTCTTTCCCTTTCACTCTTTCTTCTTCCTCTTTTTCTTTTGCTTTCCCTATTAATCCTTCTATGTTTATATCTATGTATTTAACTGTTTCTCTCTCTTCTCTTTCGTTCTCACTCGCACTTGTTTTCTGGTTTTGCTCTCACTTACACCCTTTTTTCGACATTTACGCCGTCTCTATCCATCCTCTGTCAATCTATCTAGCTATCCATCCAGTAACCACTGTACATTGCTACCACATCATTATGTAAACTGTACAGATTACAAACTCAATTCCTAAAATACGAAAAAGGTTTTTTTTCATACTGGATTTTTTTTTTCTTTAGGTTAAAAGCTTTTGTTTCTGGTAAACGCGTCGGAATTTTAAACTCGTAAAACAAGGTGCACGGATATACTTAAATGGCACGACGAATCTAAAACTACAGTTTTGACGGTTTCAGGTTTTCTGGCACGTTTTCCTGATTATCTCGTCAACGACAAAAAAAAATCGGCCAATTTGAAAATCGCCTGTCAGATAGATCGATCTAATCGAAAGGATATTGTTTATTGCTTTAAAAAATTTAAAAAATGGCTTTCAACATTTTACAATTAAGCATGGAGGTATTGTTTAAATAAGATTTCGTGTTGTTGGCTTGTTTCACAGATTTAGGTCGATATTTCTTTCTTTTTTTTTAATGGACCGAGTAGTTTATTTTTTAAATTAAATAGAATTGAAGGTATGTTACGAAGGGTCAAAGAAGCCGGCAGTCCCAATAAGAGAAAATCTAAGTATGTCACCTTTCCCCAAACAGATCTGTAATCACACGTGTGCAAAATTGAAACCGACATCAAAATTGAGCGCCTGTAGCAAGTTGTGCTTCGCCGTAACTCTAATAAAACCCGTGTGATGGACGTGTGACAAAAGCTGAATATTTACCGCCAAGACGTTATAACAGAGGATAATGGATTGGCCGAGGTCATGCTACAACTCTACTTCTCGTATAAAAAGAAAGAGCAGTATAATTCAGGAGATTTCCTGGTTTATCTTGGATAAAATAATAATACACGAAATGATATTCGTACGGGGACAAAAGACATATTTTCTTTCGGGCTCAGAAGCACCGCGTTATAAAACGGTAAAAAATGTATTTTAGTAAGAAACCACATAGTCCAGTTGGTATACATTTCCAGGATTGCCTGACTAAAATTCCCTATTGTCCAAAGTTCTCTTTCTAAATTGTAATCAAGTTAATTTTGACGCAAACTCGTAAAATAATAAGAAGAATTTGAAAAAACTTCCATAATATAAAATCAAAATGATAAAAATTTAAAATAAAGTAAAATCATTATGAAAAATGAATAAGTTAAAAAATGATATAAATACACCAAAAAATTAGAATTGATAAAAAAAATAATACAAAACTTTATATAAATAAACTTAAATTACAGATTCAATAGTTTCCGTGGCCCGCTTGACCAATTAAACTTTCACTTTATTAAGGTTTTTAGTTGAGATAAAAAAGTCAGAACTACAAACAGGATTCGAACCCATGACCTTCCGCTAGATACGCCGCTGCTGAACCACTTGAGCTATTGTGACCTCGATCCACTCGGACACTAACTTCTCAAGTCAACCCCACCTTTTGAATTTTCCCTCCTTTTTTTCATTTTTCAAATGTCGTGTCATCCATTTGATTCTCGGCGACAAACGAAATGGCCACTGGAAGCTTTAGAGAAGATGTACTTCATTTAACTTATTAAATTCTCTAGTTTTCGTGGTACGCTTGGCCCAATCATTCAGTTAATTAAGACTTTTAGTTTAGATTTTAAAAAAGTCAGTATCACGAACGGGATTCGAACCTAAGACCTTCCGCTAGATACGCCGCTGCTATTTCAAAATTCAAGAACGGTAGGGTTGAGAAGGTAAGCTGGTGTCCTCGTTGATCGAGGTCACGATATCTCAAGTGATAGAGCGGCGGCGTATCTAGCCGAAGGTCGTGGGTTCGAATCCCGCTTGTGACACTGACTTTTATCTCAACTAAAACCCTTAATTAATTAAATTACAGATGCAATCTGGTGAAATGTCTTTACTTTTCCATCCTGTTCTTCCAAAAATATTACCGCTTCTTTTGAGATTTCTTTTAATTCTAAAAAAAAAAATTATTTTGTTCTGAAAACATATTAACATTTTCGCTGTATAAAAGAATATTTTTAACACTTTTTTCTTTTTGATCGCATTATCCTCTTGGTAAACGCCTACAGCCCCGAACTTTGCAGGCTACCTTTTAATAGAGCACACTGTCCTCCTATGGGAGCACCATTTGAGCATTGTCAAAATGTTTTTTTTTAAGAATTGAATTCTTCCACGCAACAAGTAAAACATATATTTTTACATATAAACAATAATAACAGTAGCATGATAGCTTGAACAGCTGCCATCCAGTGATGGTAGTTGTTTGTACATCAATACGACGAGCGAAGGTAGACTGGAGTCAAGTGCTAAAGGTTTCGCGGGGTGGCCGACGGCGACTCATCAGTTTTCTGTTTGGATTATTAGGTAATGCTGGGTTTTTGACTGAAGGGTTGGGATGATGGGGTAGTTGGAGTGGAATGTTTTGCAGCGGTATTGGGCCACCTCGTAACAACAGGTACGTTTAGGTCGGTATGGATGGTGTGATTGGATAAGTAGAAAGGGGCGTTCTGAGGATTTTGGATTGAAAGTATAGGTTTCTATTGAGGTTGGAACCCTTAGCAGTCACGAAAATTCAAATCCGTATATCTTACGGGGCCAGGAGGGGAATAAAAGTTTTGTTTTGTTTATTAGTGAGACCTTTGATCGTCTGTGGAGTAATCGTTTAAACATGAAAAATCGTATGTTACAGTCTGTGCGCTTAGATTTCACGTCAGTCGTTTGAACAGGCAGAGTCCGAGATATTGTACATAGTTCCCATTTGGTATGGAAACGTGGTTGACGCATAATGTTAGAAGAGTTTTCTTGTTTAAGATATTATGTTTGTTAATTTTGATTCTACACTGTCGGAGCCAGCGTTCCAGAATTTGTAAGCGATTTTGAACATTATGGGAAGCTGTGACATGGAGAAAGTATTGCAGTATCATCGGCAAAGGTGAAGGTGATAGTGTTAGGTTTCATAGGTATGTCGGTGGTATAAAATCAATAAAGGAAAGGAGCGAGCACGATGCCCTGTGGGACACCTGCTAGAATAGGAAGGACAGGAGGCAATGGATTTCTGTCAGATAGTGGGAAATAATGGTCGTTAAGATAGGATTTTACTATTAGTAATAGGTTGGCGGTAGGATTTTCTTGAGTTTCCACAGCTGCCCGGAGTGCCATACTCGGTCAAAGAAAACACCCAAAATACGAGGTTGAAATCATGTAACGAGCTGGCAATGGCCATAATTTAACAAATAGCCCACCGAATTTACTTTTCTTCTAAGTAGAACCACATAAGAACCATTGACCCGATATGACTTTTCTAGGTTTTGCTTTGCAGTCTGGTCCATGGATAATTTATTGCATTTTAAGCTTTTGTCATAAATCATAAGCATTTCAATAACAGCGGTTGTTTCCAACCATTTTTCCATTTCATTCTTGGGCTTTTTACCGGGCGTTAGTCCAAATCAGCTCCAGCGATCTTCGCCTAGGGGCATCGTTATAGTACATAGCAAAAAAGAAAAATATTAATGAGGAAAAAGAAACAAGATGGATAATAAAGGGAAGTTCTTTCTATTCGTGACCGCCAGAGGGGCGCAACTTTCTCCGTCCGGCTTTCCCTGTAAATTCACAAAAAGCTCAGTTATTACCATTGAGTTATCTGGGGGCCTCAGGCGTTCCTGATCGGCTCCCGGCAATAAACATAAAATCGAAACGGGCCCCCGACATGCACTTAACCGGGCATGTTGTTCCCCAGAAATATGATTTTGTACAAGGGCACAGTATTATATTAAAGTTTTGAAATAACAAAAGCAGATATAAGTAAACTTGTATAGTAGCTCCTCGTTTATCATTGTTCCGACACTTCAAAGCTGAAGGTTCCATTTCTAAAAAGTTTTAAACAAAACCTGTCCCACCTGATTTTACAAAATATACTCTTAAAACGAAGCTTACATATTCAACGAGTGGTGGAAAAGATATTTAATTAGAAAGCTGTATTTATTGCCTACTCCGACTCCAAATTTCGCACTATATCTGGAAACGGCTGTATAACCACTTTTCATCTATAGGTTATGTCTCCATTTTGAATATGTAATCAAATCGATGGAACGCCATGAGGGAAAACCTTCTAAGATTACAGCGGCTGAGGTAATCAACAGACAGATCTCATGGTTTGCTCGCTGGCATGAACCTCCTGGAAGAAGCATCCCCGACTTTAGATGACACATTTTATTGGAGAGCTCATTTATTTGCTCCGTTAAATAAAATCAATTCTCACCATCGACTTTTTTGACTTTTTAATGTAACCAGAAAGATCTAACCCTGACAAAACTCTGCTGGTTTTTTTTTTTGAAGTTATGTGTGAGGTGGCCCATTTCAAGTCATCATTGTAGATCGTGGAAGACTTAATTACGAAATTAATAACGGTTGTTAGTTAAGATCATTCCATTTGTCGCCACGAATCAAATGGGTTACACGACATTTAAAAATGGCAAAAAGGAGGGAAAATTCAAAAGGTGGGGTTGTGATGGGAAGTTAGTCAAGTGGTAGATCAGCGTCGTCTCTAGCGGAAGGTCTTGGGTTCGAATCCCGTTGGTGGCACTGACTTTTTTATCTCAACTAAAAAACTTAATAATGTGAAATGTATTAATTGGTCAAGCGGACCACGAAAACTATTAAATCTTTACATTAAGTTTAATTATAATTTTTTTTTTTTTAATCAATTCTAACTTTTTGGTGAATATTCAATTTATGAAAAACGTCTGAAACTGGCTCATCAATCATGTCATTTGTCGCCGAGAATCAAATAGATTAGACGACATTTGAATGTGGCAAAAAGGAGGGAAAATTTAAAAGGTGGGGTTGACATGGGAAGTTAGTGTCCTAGATGATCGAGTGTTAGAGCAACGGCGTATTTAGCCGAAGACCGTGGGTTCGAATCCCGTTGGTGACCCTGTCTTTTTTATCTCGACTAAAAACCTTAATTAATTGAAACATAAAAATAATATTCAATTTATTAAAACGTGTAAAATTGGCTCATCAGCCATATCATTTGTCGCCGAGAATCAAATAGATTACACTTGAAAAATGGTAAAAAGGGGGGAATATTGAAAAGGTAAAGTTGAGATGGGAAGTTGATGTCCGAGTTGATCGAAGTCACGATAGCTCAAGTGGTAGAGCAGCGGCGCATCAAGCCGAAGATCCTGGGTTCGAATCCCACTCGTGATATCTTTTTTAGCTCAACTAAAAACCTTAATTAATTGAAATATAAAAATAATATTCAATTTATGAAAACGTGTGAAATTGGCTTATCAATCATCTCAATCGTCGCCGAAAGGCTAATCTAATTACACGACATTTGAAAAATGTCAACAGGAGGGAAAATTCAAAAGGTGGAGTTGTGATGGGAAGTTCGTGCCAACTGAATCGAGGTCACGATAGCTCAATTGGCAAAGCAGCGGCGTGCCTTGCCGAAGATCGTGGGTTCGAATCCCGCTTGTGATATCTTTTTTAGCTCAACTAAAAACCTTAATTAATTGAAATACAAATATAATATTCAATATATGAAAACGTGTGAAATTGACGTCGTAAGAAGATGTGGTATAAATGAAACTATTTTAAGGAATGTAAACCAAAGAAAATACTGTCAAATTTCATATATACAAGGTGGATCTCATTAAATCATAAGGCTCAGAAGAAAATCATTGATATTGTAGATAATAAATACAAATCGTACGTCCTGTGCCAAAATAAGACGTGCACCATTTCTTAAGCATAGGATGAAAATAAATTGCCTTCAGGTTTTGCGCGCACTGTTATATTTCATCCTCCAACTAATCTTTTATGTTACAGTGGTGAAAAATAGTGAAATATTAACGAAAAACTTGAGCACACTTTTCGTTCTTGTTTGATGGAATCTTGTCAGCGAGGCGATTTGATCAAAGGGAGCTATCAGATATTACGTTGTAAATACAAATCCACGTCATGCGATCTCTGATTAGATCGGCCCTTTCCAAGACGAAAGAGAAACAGTTGCTTTTATCCTTATTGAGCGTAGGTCGATAGGGTATAAATTCAGCCATCGGACACGGAAGTCCCTGACAATTGATTTACTGTTCCACTATATTTTTCTAATTAAGCCATTATTAGTTCTGTAACGACTGTTTTGCTTACCTGCAACAATGAAATACAGCTTTTACACAGCTGTTCTGATATTTTTGAATATTTTCCTTTCCATAAAAAACCTGTTTTAACAACTTTTATCAATTTTATTATTGTAAAAAATTATTTTTTAACAGCTAGTTCTGAAAACTTTTTATTCTGTCAAAAATTACCGCTTATTCTGATTTTTTTTATTTCCCTAAAATTAATTTTAACCGTCTGTTCTGAGATTTTAAGAATTTTTTCATCCTGCAAAAAAATTGTTTTTTTATTATTGTGCAAAAAATATATTTTAACAGCTAGTTCTGAAAACGTTATAACTTTTTATTCTGTCAAAAAATTACCGCTTCTTCTGATTTTTTATTTCCCTAAAAATCAATTTTAACCGTTTGCTCTGAGATTTTGAGAATTTTTTGATTCTACAATAAAATTGTTTTCACAACATGTTCTGAAAATTGATCAATTTTATTGTTGTACAAAAAATATATTTTTTTAACATCTAGTTCTCTAAACTTAACTTTTTATTCTGTCAAAAAAATTACTACTTATTCTGATTTTTTTTCTAAAATTAATTTTAACCGTTTGTTCTGAGGTTTTAAGAATTTTTTCCATTCTTCAAAAAAATTGTTTTAATAACTTGTTCTGAAAATGTATCAATTTTATTATTGCACAAAAAATATTTTTTTAACAGCTAGTTCTGAAAACATAACTTTTTAATCTGTAAAAAAATTACCGGTTATTCTGATTTTTTTATTTCCAACAAAATTAACTTTAATCGTTTGTTCTGAGAATTTGAGAATTATTTCATTCTAATCAATTTTATTACTGTACCAAAAATATTTTCTAACTAGTTCTGAAAACATAACTTTTTATTCTGTCAAAAAATTGCAGCTTATACTGAGTTTTTATTTCCCAAAAAATTACTTTTAACCGTTTGTTCTCAGGTTTTGTGAATTATTTCATTCTTGGAAAAAATTGTTTTAACGGCTTGTTCCAAGATGTGCATAACTTTTCGCTGTAAAAAATTGTTTTAAAAGCTTAGTTTGTTTTCAAAAAGTTTTTATTCTAGAAAAATGTTAACAACTAGCTCTGAGATTTCCTTAAATATTTCTAATAAATGCTTCCGTGAATTAGTAGTGATAGAGATTAGTGACCGTTAATCGATAATTATTTAGATATCGTGAGATGCGGTCTGGTGTGATGTAGGGTTCAGAAAATAGGTAGTTTGTCAATCCCAGGCCCTGATGATGATCTCAATAAAGATCGAAACGTCGGCAGGATAAAGAAAATGAATTTGAATTTCTGAAGCTGAAGTTGATTTCAATTTTGAGAATAATTAATGAATTTCTGAAACTTAGATCACACCAGACTTCTCACGATTTCTGAATAATTTTGTATTAAAAATTTATTTTGAATAATGGTTTATTATTAGCGCCTTATATTATTTCCAAAAAGTTTCTCTTTTCTCAAAAACTAACTCATATTTCTCAATACGTTCCATTTTTTTTGTTCTTTAAATCTTTGTTTATACTTATTTTCTAAAAATGGATTCATTTTGTTGAAAACTTGATTTTTCTTTCTAAAGATATGTTTCTAATTTTTTATATTTTAAAAATAATAAATTCAAAATAAATAGTTTTAGAACCTTGTGGTTTACATTATTGCTAATATTGCTAAGTGTTTTTTTTACATAAATGAGATTACTGTTGTTTGTATGAAATATATTGTTTTTCCAATTTTGATTATATAAAGTGCTAATAAACCAATTTAAAAAATATTTCTCTTGTTGTAAAAAAATTCATTCCATAACAAACTGTTTTAACAACTTGTTTTGATAATTCGTCGCACAAAAAGAAAATAGTTTTAACAGTTTTCCTGTGATTTTTTTTTAAATTTTTGTTATACAAAATAATTAACAATACAAATAAACAAATATCAATTGAACAAAAACCAAATTAAACGTTAAATGCTTAACCGTCATGTTAAGCATTTTTTATTCCACAAAGAAAAATAATTTTACCAGTTTTATTGTGAGATATTTTTTAACTTTTTGATTTCTCCACACAAAAAAAAAAAGTTGTCCCCAACTTGTTCCGAGAAGATGGATTTCTTTCATTGTACAAAATGTTGTACAGCTTGTTGCTATTAAAAGTTTCTTGCTTTTTCTGAAACTTTCCACTTTTTATTGTTATTCTTTCCTGTAATTGTATTTTAGGACTATCGTATTAGCATAGATATTGTTCGAAATATCTATTATTATTAGTTATGATCATTTCTTTTATTAATGTATCTCTTCCAGGCTATTCTAAATTTGACTTTCGTTCGTAAAGACCAACTTTTCATAATAACGTATGAATTTATGGCATAGTAAATGCCTAAAAGGTAAAAAGGCATCACTGTCTCTCTTATTACACCAGATATCGCTAGCATTTATTACTAATATTTTATGACATACGATTCCCTACACACAAAAAATATCACCTAGCCAAAAACACTCAACAACTTGAAGTTCACAAAAAATATCCCAGCAAAAATGCTATCATTCTTAATTGTTTAAAATGCATAATTCTGGAAAAAGCCTCCTGTATGATTGGAATGAAATTTACAAACACTATCATCCTACGCCATGTTGTAAATTTTTTTTTATAAATTGTTTTTTAAAAAAAACGTATATTCTCAAAAAATATATGTCATCTTCCAACAATGTAACAAGAAGACGCAAAGATTGTGTAAAGGGATCAAATAGCTATTAGTCGAGTTTCCGGTTATTAAATCCCCTTCAGCGTTACAATAATTGTTCAATTTAAATCAAACGATGGATTTAATGTATTTACTCAAGCTTGTACCGCCCCTGATGGAGATATAATTTACTCGACAATCAATTAACGCGCTTCATTTATTACTATTTCAGTAAGATATTCTAAGGCCTGTGATAACACCACTACTCAAATCACACAGAGATATAAATTGGAAACCTCCGCCCACCACTTAGAAATAATCGACTATTGCTGTTGCTTCCATCCACTCAGCTACTACACTCATTGAAAAGCGCAGGGTCAGCGCAATCCGGCACTGATAACCGTGATTAGTGAATTATCTAAGGATTAAACGAACAATAATTTAAGAACTGGCCATACTTAGGGTCTAAATGTACAAACAGCACACAAGAAATTAACAAATTACCTGGTGTGGCGTGTGCTGTGAATAGTGAGGGTGTGTCCACCTTCTGGTCGTTTCCTCCTCAATGCAGCGTATACACGGCAGAGCTGTGTAGCTCTCGAGGCGGTGCGGACCAGGGAGGGCTCGGCCTTTCTCGTATGTACCGACTCTCTGTGCGCTGCCTGGGCTATACGCGACAGGTCCTCTGTGGACCCTCTCGTCGTGCTCTTGCTAGAGAAATACGCGGAGCTGGAGTCTCTCGGAAAGACGGTGGTTGTTGTCTGGATTCCCGGACACGTCGGCTTGGAGGGTAATGAACTTGCGGACGAGGTAGCGAAAGCCGGTACGTCCCACCCTCCAGATCGGACCATCGCGATCAGGCCCCCTGACGCTAAGCACGCACTTAAAAGTATGATAAAAGAAAGATGGGAGCGTCAGTGGGCGGACGAGTCGGAGCACGACAGGTAGATGGCCCTCAGAGCATGAGCAGGAGACAAGGGATCGTCCTCACCCGACTGAGGATTGGTCATACTCGGTTGACACATGGGCACCTGCTCTTAGGCCAAAGCCCGCGCAGGTGCCCGTTATGCAGAGAAAGGTTGCTCGATGTGTCGCACATAATAGAGGCGTGTCATGCCTTGGCTCCTTACAGAGAGCGTGCAGGCATGCCGCCGGATTTAAGAAGAGTCCTCGAGCATAGTAGCGAGTTTCTGAGTCCCCTGTTCCGCTTTCTAAGGGAAATTGGGGTTTCTCATTGTATATAGTATATCTTATGTGTTATGGGTCTTTGTGTTTTGTCTGTGTGCATGTGTTTATTAGCGTGAATGGCGAGGGATGAGGGTGAATAGAACGTCACCATAGCCCTTCGAACGATGAAAGTGAGTGTGTGCTGGATCGATGGCGGAATATTAATAAAAGTACCTCATCGACCCCGATCTAGCTTAGTTTAATTGTAGGTCGGTGAAGGAATATCAAGTACTCCACCGACCAAACGGAATGAGTGTACTGTATGGATGTATTTAAGTGTATGGAAGTATTTATTTGCATGAATGATGTGTCTGAACAGGTATAGAATATAGACTAAGTGTGGTGCTGAAATGACCAAGATGTCGGAAGCCCCAGTAAAAAAAATTACCTGTTAAAAAGACTCCGGGATATGACCTTATCCCTGGAGAAATACTAAAACAATTGCCAATTTGGAAACAAAAAAAAACATCCTCCCTCAAAAGTACTTGCTGCGATCATATCTGACAGATTTTTGCCCAGTCGTTACTCAACTGTAGTTCCACCTTTTGTACGCTTTAGCGCGAATGTTCCTTGGGGAAGCATACTTGGCCCTCTTCTTTTTTTTTCAATATACACTGCAGAATCACGTAACCATATACATTCACTGTTGATACAGCGATTCATAAGTAATACGGACCCTTCAACAAAAACTCAATAGTTGCCATCAGTAAAAATAAACCTAATGAAAGGCGAACAAATAAATTGATTTCTTGATTAAATAATTAAACCCTGCGTTGATGTATCTGTCCTTAGTGAGTGTAAACGTACGTATCTTGGTCTTATGGTAGATAAACGACTGGCATGGCATCCCCACATAAGACTGAAAAACTACCTGACGTGATGAATTATTCAATTAATTAAGATTTTTAGTTGAGATAAAAAGTCATTGTCACGAGCGGGATTCGAACCCACAACCTTCGGCTAGATAAGCTGCTGCTCTACCACTTGAGCTATCGTGACTTCGATCCACTCGGGCACTAACTTCTCACTTCAACCCCACCTTTTGAATTTTCCCTCCTTTTTGCTATTTTTCAAAGTTGGCGTCCGACATATACCGTTTGTACATGACCTCATGAAAACCCGCTGTACAAAAGTTCCACAATAATCTTCTGCAATAGTACGACGGTTTTTAACGTTCAAACCAAGTAGAAAACACAACACGATCGAAACCAAAATGGCCCTGAGACCTTCTCATTGAGGGTGAAGGAGTGTCGTCATCGAGCACCTTATCCTAGTAGTGACTCAAACCTTTACTCAAAACAATAAATATTTCTATTCGCAAATATCTAATGATTTTAATTAAAAAATATAGTTTATAAATTCTAATGTCATCAATCCATCTGCAAATAAAAATTTAGGATTCGTTTAAAAATGAAAATTTCATTTATTAAACTCTGTTAAGAAATAATTTAAACACGTGTAATTATATCTTTCTTCACCCGCAGGTTTTTTGTTTGAGTTAATCAAACAAGTTTCGGCATTAATGCATCTTCAGTGAATAACTGTCTGTCATTTAGTCTGGGTAAGGTTTGTATATGGTGTTGCTTCCGTCGCTTGTCGCTGGGGGCGTTGCGTTAGGGGGGCGTGGTCTCCGTGTTCGTAGGTCGCTCTTGGTGGCGGTGATTTCCGTTGTCAGTTATTATTTGTGCGTTATTGGCTTTTTGTTTTTTCGTGGTGTTTGCAATGTTTTTTCTGCTGATTTTCGTTTTTTGTTATGAACTGTTTTTAGTGGTGTGTGATTGTAAGACAGACTCAGTAAGTGCCCGTGTGCCGGTTCAACATGTCTTCGCCAACTCGAGGACCAAACCCCATCATCTACTACGTGTTGCAAAATTTGAAGGTAGTGCTCGTACTATTAAAATTGTTGTTTAATTTTCTAGGCTTAGTAGTTTTAGGGGTTTTTTGTTCGATCTTACTTAATAGCGTTTTTTACTAATTAACATTATTTGATAAAATATAATATACACTGAAAAATACTTCATTTGGAAAAGGGTTAAATTTTATAAAATAACAATAGTCTCGTATAATTTTATATAATCCGGATTATATTCATTGGATATAGTAGATAAAAAATAACATTAATTGCATCAGATATTGTAATTTAACATGGCAGCTCGTGATGAATCTTCACAGCTTGCAATTCTGCGATGTAACCATTGCAGGTATTTGCTCGGCTGGGTTTTTTGCCGGCTTAAGGGATTACGGTTTTACGCCTACAGCCGGGTTGTTAGCCAAATCTGTTTGCCCACTCTGGGATATTTCAACAACCTCCTCGAAAAGGATCCCATCATTCCGAATCGCAGGGACACCGAGCAAACCCCACTCGAAAGCTTCCACGATCCTCAATTAGTAAAAGTGCAATTAAATTTAAAGAAACTCTTCCTCCCCCACTACTGGCAAATGATTCAAATTAAAAAAAAAAATAAACCTTACAAAATTTCCCACATAAAAATCCTATAATTTTTCTTGGCTCCTATGGTCCCATGGCAAGAACGGTTGGACGCATGTCTAACATTTTCCGACCTAATAAAGTTGCGTCACACCAATCCAAAAATGGCCAATCCGACTGAATTTATGGTCAGTTATTTTCGCTTTTCCCATTTCAAACCCTACTGCCGGCTTTCAAAATTGTTACGTTCCTTTCCGAACGTTCATAATATCCATTATATTTAGCGGTACATTGACCAAATTACTTCTTTCAGTTAATTAATCTTTTTACGTAAGATTTGGGTTGAAATGGAAAATCTAGCGTCACGGCGGGATTCGAACCGACACCGAAGGTCGTGGAGACTGACCTAAACGTTAACTAAACGTCCTACATGTTATTTTAAATTTAAACAATGTTTGTAAATCCCAGGATCTGAAGATGTTCTCAATAAAGTTCGAAACGTTGGCACGATAAAGAAAATGTTTTTCTGAAGTCTCTGAAAGACCGCACCGACGATTTCTGAATAATCATCAACTAACGGTCATCAATCACCACTCAATCCTAGTTGTTCTTCTTTTTCTTCTTCTTCTATATACTTTTGTATATCTGCTTGAGACTAGCTTAAGACAACCAAGTAACAATTAACACTTTAATAAACGTGTAAGATAGTCTGGCAGTTTTGTTTGTGTGTCAAAGCTCTTTTGGTTTAGTTAGACTCACTAGAAATGACAAATTACTGTTTTAAGTAATTGGGTTCCAATGAGCTGAACCAATTTTCCACTGTTTTCTTAGAAATCAATTAGCAGAGAAAATAAACACACGCAGTTCGCGAACAAAAAAAATGACAAAAAACGTTAATATAACAATACATAGTAGAGAATATGGCCGTATTATATTGAAAAGAATAATAAAACCATATTTCATTTTACATCTTTATCCGGCATTGACTTGAGCTTAGACGATTTATCAGCTTTCAAGTGTAACTCTTCGTTTGTAAATTGTTCAATGTCGCTTGTTTGCTTTCAGGAAAGCGGACGGAGGGAAGGTGATTTGTCATCGAAGGGGTTGGAGGCGGTGCCGCGGGGCCTCGGCAGGCTGAATTCGCTCGATCTATCCGCCAACAGGATAACGTCATGGGACGCCCTGGAGGACTTGGAAGGGCTCCAAAGCATCACCATCGCTTCAAACCATCTGACGGCTGTACCTCCACAGCTCTGGAGCCTCCAGGAGACCCTCGTCACCCTCGACCTGAGCCACAACTCCCTCAGGGATTTTCCTCGGGTCGACATGCCAAAGTAAGCACGATCCAGTCATTACGTTTTAGAGAAATTGATCATAATTTAAGGTTAGTTCACTATTTTTCGTGGTCCGATTGACTTGAATAACATTCAGTTGATTAAGGTTTTAAGTTGAGATAAAAAAAGTCAGTGTCACGAGCTCGATTCGAACCCACGACTTCCGCTTGATACGCCGCTACTCCACCACTTGAGGTATCTTTTTTGAATTTTCCCTCCTTTTTACAATTCTTCAAATGTCGTGTAATCGGAATGGATTCTCGGCGACAAGTGAAATGGTCATGGAGAGTTTCATTTGTCCATTGAATCCAATCCGATTACACGATATTTGAAAAATTGAAGAAAGGAGGGAAAATTCAAAAAGGGTAGGGTTGAGATGGGAAGTTAGTTCTAGAGAAGATCGAAGTGACGATAGCTCAGTTGTAGAGCAGCGGCGTATCAAGCCGCGAAGGTCGTGGGTTCGAATCCCGCTCGTGACACTCACGTTTTTATATTAACATAAAACCGTAATTAATTCAAGCATAGTGAAAAGTTTACAATAATTCCAACAATTAACATATAAAACTAATATTCCATTTTTACATTGATATTTTTTTAATGGCCTCATAAACTGTGCATATCTAGCCAAACTATATATATATATTTATTGCGTATTCGTTTTTTTATTTTTGGGGGGTATAGTGAAAAAAGAGGAATCGAACCCACGACCGCGGGGTCTACTAGCCGAGAGTCTCTCACGCTAATAACTCGGCTACCGCGGACCTCCCTCTCTCTTCGTTAGCCTCTCAACTTTTTCGTTAACCTCTCACTCTCTACTCTTAGCTTGAGTGTTATGGGTAACATCGAGAAAAACTATTCTCAAACCTAGGGTCATTCAATATTTTCTTCTTTCTGGGTTTTTCCTTCTCTTGGGATGTAATCCATCACAGCCAGAATTGATGTAATGCCCCGGTGATAACGCATTTTCTCATCTAAACCCGGCTATTTGACCAATGGTCAAAATTACAGGGGATGAAGAGATTTGAACGAGCATTCCCTTTTCACAAGAAGCGTCATTTAGTTTACACTCGGGTTTAGAATTAGAGGTTTTCCCTTTAAAAGAGATCCACCGGGCTGGCGAATCAATGGAACGCACAAAGCGATGCCTGCCACGCCGCCCGGCCGGCTGTCGTTCCGCAAACATTAATTGCTCAAAGCAGAGCCATTTCGAAGTTTTAACCCTTTCTGGCCTCGCAGGGCTGAAAGGAATGAGCATGTTTCAAAACGGAAACAACCTGTCTCTGTGATCTTACGATTCAACTGTCCAGCTGTTATAAATTATACGATAAATGTAAATATATCAACATTCCCTGTGGATGGTATCGGCGGTGCTTGATTAGTGTTCAATCATCTGACAATTTTTATGGGGTCACAGAAGATGTTCTACTTCACAATTATATTATATATTTGTACCAAATATTTTTACCAAACCATCAGGTCTTATCGTCTGTATTCGATATTTGAAGATTAACTAATTTCGATTGAATTGACTGTATTATCCAACCTGTTACTCATGTCCGTTGATCACGTACCATCATCCGTGATACCGATCATGGCCAATTAAGAAATGGACCACCTGTTGCCTTAAGACACGATTGATTGGAGAAGTCTACAAACTATTTACATTATTTGTAGGTGGGTCTTTAATAATGATTTTGGCATGTCAGTCGCATTTCGGTATTTTACCATCTTCAGTTTTGGGTCTCGCTTTTAATTTACAATCGGTGACATAATAAAACATGCCATATTTTAAGGAAAAAATTGATGTATGAATTTCTAATAGTAAATAATTTTAGTCTATGCATCTCCAAAGCTAGTAAATACAGATCACTAATCTGGTGGAACAAAGCTCAACAAAAAGTAGCAACCCAAACATTAGGCAGCATACAAAGACTAGCAAACCGATGTATCACAGGGGCGATGAGAACAACACCTACAAACGCATTAGAAACCTTGCTAAACTCCACTAGAAATATTCATAAAAGGAGAGGTTAGAAAAAACTCATTTAGGCTCCAAAAACAGATTGGAAAGGAATCAAACAATTCGGGCATACAACCATAATCAATAAAATCAGACATCCAGTATTACAAATGGAGACTGGACACAATCTCCAGAAAACAATCTTCACAACTTCCTATAAAGTCTGAACAGACTATAAAGGAGATGAATAACACAGAAGAGCATCAGATACAATGATATGGTACACAGATGGCTCCAAAACAAACGAAGGAACCGGATCAGGCGTTTTCTGTACAAGCCCAAAACATGAGCAATCAAACTCATTAGGAAAGTACACTTCGGTCTTTCAATCAGAAATACATGCCATCAATCCTTGTGCCCTGGAAAATAAAAAAAATCCTCATAAAATCAGACAGCCAAGCAGTTATAAAAGCATTGGCATGTAAAACAATTACATCAAAACTAGTCAGTGAATGCATCCAAAATCTCCAAAACCTGGGGGAACACAACAAGGTAACGGTATCCTGGGTGCCAGGGCACAGGGGAATTTTGGGTAATGAGAAGCAGACAAACTGGTCAGAGGAGGATCCGCAAGACCATACATAGGCCCCGAACCTATCCTTGGGATATCGAAAACAAACACAGAATCCTTCGTCGGAGAATGGATCCAGACAAAACAAAGAGAGAAAGCGATAAAATCTAGCTCTAGACATAGTAAACGTATGACGAAACAACCTTTTTCAAGACTGGCAAAAGCACTGCTGCAATTAAAGATGGCTACACTGAGAGGAGTAGAAGAACTGCTAACCGGTCACTGGCATCTGTAAACAACTACACAACATCGGCATATAGAACGATAATCCCATCTGCAGACTATGTAATGTAGAGGAGGAAACATCCAGTCATATCATCTTCGCATGCGAAGCAACAGCTCAATGGACGTTTAACCTATCATACGGAAAAGTCTCAGGAAACCAAATTGCCGCAATAACAGTTCAGTGACTTGAGAAAAAGGATTGAGTCTATTGACTGAACTGAAGAACTAGGAAGGTACAATAAGCCAGAAGGCTGCAGTGCCTGAGGAGTACAAACTCCGGTTCCTAGTATCTTTTTCACCATACCATACCGTACCAATAGTAAATAATACGAATCTAGTGAATCTAAATCTCAAAATATACACTTAATATTTTGAACAGAACAAGTAGTACATAAAGTAAACAGTAATAGCGCTGAAGATTGCGATAAGCCAGAGCGTATCTGTCAAACTATTAAAGTCAAGATAAGCAGAGTAAAATGATCGGTTTTCCACCAAATTGCAAGTTGGGTTTTAATCTAATCATAAAACTATTGTTTATGAATGTCGAGGATAGGATTGTTAAAGTTCTCGTTAGTCCTTGATTAGGTGCAATAGAACGTCCACAGTTTTCTTTAAACCATGCCAATAATCACACGTAAGTAGAAAATGCATACAATTTCACGAAAATCCATTACAGTTCTTGGTCTGATTGATCCAGTGACATGTTTCAATTAATTAATATTTATGAAAGGTATTGGTTAAGATAAAGTCAGTGTCACGAGCGGGATTCGAACCCACGACCTTCGGCTTGAAACGCCGCTGCTCTACCATTTGAATTACCGTACTTCGATCTCCTCGGGCACTAACTTCCCATCTCAACCCTACCTTTTTTGAATTTTCCCTCCTTTTTTTTCAATTTTTTAAATATCGTGTAATCGGATTGGATTCAATGGACAATTGAGGGACTCCATGGCCATTTTATCGCCGAGAATCCATTCCGATTACACGACATTTGAAGAATTGCAAAAAGGGGGGAAAATTCAAAAAGGTTACCTCAAGTCAGTAGCGGCGTATCAAGCGGAAGTCGTGGGTTCGAATCCCGCTCGTGACACTGACTTTTTTTTAATCTCAATTACAACAATTCGATTCTCGGCGGCAAATGAAATGGCTACGGAGAGCTTTCGGGCAAAAAAGGATGGAAAATTCGAGAGGTGAGGGTGAAATGAGGAGAGTTGGTGCCCGAGGGGATCGAAGTCACGAGAGATCAAGTCGTAGAGCAGCGGTGTATCTAGCCGAAGATCGTGGGTTCGAATCCTGCTTGTGACACTTGAATGAAAATTGAAAAATGTCAAATTCAAACTTAAAAAATATAAATAAATTTAAAATTTTATTATTCTAACTAAACAAATTGAACATTTACAACTATCTCAAGACAATTATGGATGTAATCAATCAAGCACGAATACTCGTACATGCATTATATTCAAAATTTATAGTTCGCCAGTTTTTGTTCTTCAAAAGAGTGCTTTGATTGGTATTTATCGATTGGGAAAATAATTTACCCTGGGGTAATAATTACGAAGCTCATTTAGGGATTTCTTTTGTATTCTTTAGAGGACGGATATTCTTTAGAATTAAAGTTACTCAAGCCGACTTCACGGGGATCGAAATGATGGTAATGAAGAGTGATACCTCGTCATTAGCGAAGGCACAATTGTTAATCCCAGCTTCCGAGATAATGTCCTGGAAAATTGTTTAAAATATGAGTAAGACAATTTGTAAGTTTTCTCTCCGGGTTTTCGAATTTTTTCTTTCTTGTTTAAAGGGATTCCATTAAGCGAACGTCTAAACTTTTCCCTTTTAATAATTCAACAACTTGAAATTGACTTTTTAAGAGGAATACAGAGTGAGGGTACATGTTGACGTGTATGTGCTTAAAACCCTTCATCAACCTTCTGTAACTGAATATTTTCTATCTAAACACGGAAAGAGAAATGGAGTGAGAGAGATAGAGAGAGAGAGAGAGATAGTGGGAGGAAGAGGGAAAAAAGAGAAGGGTAAATAGAAAGAAAAACAGAGTGAGAATGTTAGAAGGGGTGTATGAGAGAGCGAGAAAGTAACTCACTGAAGGAGGGAGGGCCAGATAGGTAGATGGATGGACAGATAGATAAATAGGTTGATAGTTAGAAATATTGACAGTTAGTTAGATAGATACATATAAAAATAGATAGATAGAATGACAGGTAGATATGTCCTTGGCACTTAGTATATATGGTAGATCTGTGCACGTGGTGCACTTGGTGTTTTGATTAATTCTGGCTCTGCTGCAGTTTCGGACATAGTGAGATATTGGTTCTTATATTCTTTGCTTTACATAATTGTCGATTTCCTACAACATTTTCTCTTGACCTTTTTTGTTGACGCTGTATTGGTTCGATAAAAATATGCTTGATCTAGTTTTTGTTCATTTCATAAACCTAATCGCATATTCCGTTTTTGGGTTCTTATGCTCTTGAATTCAGAGGTTTTCGTCCTTTTTTGAGTGCGTTTAATCTTCTATTCCAGAAAGTTGTTCGTGCTTGACGGAAAAACTGAAATCTCTAAAAGGAACCAAGGACCGGGAGATTATCGTTTCAAAGGATGATGGGCTCTTATCGTTTTGACATCTTAAAACGCATAAATAACCTCATGTACTTTGAGGTAATAGCGATGAAAGAATAATTCAGTTGAGATTATTTCAAAAAGAAAGAAATTCGATGTGAAAGGGCTAAACGTTTTTTCTCCAAACGTCTACAATTTGCATCTACGATCATAAGAACCGAAATGAATCAGATAGATATATGTGTCAAGGAAAACTATGCACTATCTGACAGAAGACTTAACAAAACCCACTGAAATATGTGAATAGTCCGTTACAGTCCGATTGACCAATTAACATTTTTCAATCAAATAATATTTATTAAAGGTATTGGTTGAGATAAAAAAAAAAGTCAGTGTCATGAGCGGGACTCGAACCCACGACCCCAAATTCACCGCTACTCTACCACTTGAGTGGCTTCGATCGTCTAAGATCCGCTCGGACACAAATTTTCCATCTCAACCTAGAAGTCACGAGACAGAATTTTATATCTCTGTACCATATAAGCCATGACAATAAATAAGGAAAGTATGGTCAGTGTAAAGCCTCTACTCTTCATGAAAATAGATAAAACCGGAAATACAGGGAAGCAATCTCACGCAAATAAATTTTAATGTTAATTATTTACTCATTTTTAAGCCATAAAAAGTTGTTTCAACTTTTACCTGATTCATTATGATAGTTATAATTAAGCTAAAAGTTGAAAAACTATTCATTTTCTCCTGTTAAACAGTTGCTGTAGGTGTCAGGATTTATAATCAGGACAAAAACACAACATGCTTGAAAATTTAATAGAAATCATCATACAATATTATTTTCTTATATTGAAATAATAATACGAGATTTTACTCCACCAAAGATTAATAAACAAGAAACGTTTAAAAACATACAGATTTCTTGAAAGGAGGTTGTCGCATTTCTGAATAATAATTGTTAATAATTTTGCTATTGGACTTCTACGACTACCTAAATGGTCAACTAGATCGATACTGCTTTATTGTAGGTAATTATTTAGAAATTGTAAGATGCGGTCTGTTGTGATGTAGGTTTCAACAAACAATTCCCTTTTCGTGCCAACGTTTCGATCATTATTGAGATCATCTTCAGGGCTCAAAGTGTTTGTCTTCTGGTTAGTTGTGACATTCTTGCGTGTCGGGTTGAGAGTGGCACGTGCACAGGCAAGAATGGCACAACTACACTGAAGACAAACACTTTGAGCCCTGAAGATGACCTCAATAAAGATCGAAACGTTTGCACGATAAAGAAAATGTTTTTCTGCAACCTACATCACACCAGACTGCATCTCACGATATCTCAGTAATTATTAACGATCACTAATCTCAACACATAAACTTCAACCGTACTAAATTTATGAGTTTACGCACGAATAATTGGGATCTTTGTACGACATGGATGAAGAAACCAATTCAATTGTTACTGCTAAGCTTTCGACCTATTTGAAGGCCATCATCAGAGCGAAATATTTCTACAAATTTGTATAATTAGGTTTTTAACATATGGTTTCTTTGTCAATCGCGTTCTTGCCCATTTTGAGTAGAAGAAGTATAATGGACTATATTGTGTTTAATTGGAATCCTTTATTAATATTACAGGTATTGTGGGTAGTGAGATACTATCAGCTAAAATAGAAATTTTCATATAACACTTAATTAAGGTTTTGGGTTAAGATGAAAAAAAGGTAATGGCACGAGCAGGATCGAACCCACGATCTTCGGCTAGATACACCGCTGCCCTCCAACCTACCGCAAAAAGAAACGAAAACTCGTAAGGTGAGGTTGAGAAAGTAAGTTGATATCCGAGTGGATCGAAGAGCAGCGGCGTATCTAGCCGAAGATCGTGGGTTCGAATCCAGCTCGTGCCATTACCTTTTTTTCATCTTAACCAAACACCTTAATTAATTGTAATGCATCAATTGGTCAAGTGGACCATGAAATTAGAGAATATTCAAATATTTTTTTCTATCAATATCTCAGATAAGAACGTCCCTCTAAAAAATTCATCGGTTGGTTCTGAGCACAATGAAGTTAATGGAATAGTGAGTGAGAGCGTTGTTCAAATCTTAAAAAAAGATAGTTCCTACTCAAATTAAATTGTTTCAAACCATCCGGATTTCGAGCTTTTAACTCATCATCAGATTATAGGAGATCTACAAACTGATGATGAGCTAAAAGCTCGAAATCCGGATCGTTGGAAAACAACCTACTGTGAGCACGATGAAGTTTTCCTTTAGAATTCAAATAACTGGTTAATTTTAATTTATTCTGTAATAGATAGTTGTTGTTTAGAGTTAGGTTTAAAAATATCAACAATGATTTTAGCCAATTAAATCTTCTATTTTCTTCAGTTGTTTAACCAGTATAAATCCCGGTTGATAACTGGAAACCCCTTCTGTTTGACAAGAATTACTTTACTTTCTGTACAATAATAATCAAAAACAATTTAAAATTTTTGTATTAAGTTCTCCAAAATTTTAACTATTATTATAAATGATTTGAAAAAAATTGAAACCCTCTAAAATGAAATATTAGCACAAAGATTTTGTCATAGGTAGTAAGGTGCATATTTGAATTTGGTAGGCGCGTAGTTACCCCATACTTGATCAAAAGGGTAATTTCAATAGAAAAAGCCCGTCGGTAAAATAAAATAGACCAATACGATAAATGAGCCCGATTGCAAAGTCGGACCGGTTCGATGTGCCCTTTTTTATCCCGATAAGTTATCAAAGCGGCGATCAGCCGTGGAGGATATAGCCGGAGATACGTACAGCACAATAATAAGCCGCGTTATCTAGATTTGTAATAACGCGTTTCAATTGAACGGTTGGAAGGGATGTTGTGCTATGCCGAGTGGATGAAGGCCGGGCCACTCCAACCGTGGAGTCCCCCTCGAGGAGTCAGTAACTCCCTGACCACTAAGCCAGTCAGTGCCTTCCGACTCGCCGACCGGCCCTGAGGATTACTGGGTACACTTCAAGACATAAAGCCGCCTCTTTGGATTTCAACAGTGAGCTTTTACACTCTAACATTTATTTTAGCCAAAATCGGATTTTGAGTCTGACAAAAATCTTAGCGCAAGAGTTCAGACTTTCCCGACAATGATAATAAAGGCTACGAAACATGAGTTTAGCTTTCGGTGGCTTTTGGTGAAACATACTTTAAGAGACATACTTCAGAATTTTACGTGAATGAATTTTGCAGCTTTATATGTCATCTCATACAATATTGATAAAAGCATTATGAAATGCAATAAAATTCGCCTATACAGTTTTATAAAAGGAAAAGCACAAGAAGGTTTTATTCGTTACAAAGACAACCTCCTTTCAAGAAATCTATCTATATGTTTTTTGTTTAATAGTCTTTTTTGGAGTAAAATCTAGCATTATTATTTCAAAATAATAAAATAATATTATATGATTAATTGAAGATCGTGAGATGCGATCTAATCCGTCGTACGTATTATAAAAATATTTCCTTTATCGTACCAACGTTTCAATCTTTATTGAAATCATCTTCAGGGCCTGGGATTTTTAAAATTGTTTAAAGTTGACAAATGTATGTAGGATGTGAAAAAGAAAAAAAACTATTTTTGGTTTGATGTAGGTTTCAGAAAAACATTTTCTTTGTCGCGCCAACGTTTCGATCTTTATTGAGATCATCTTCAGAGCTCAAAGTGTTTGTCTTCTGTGTAGTTGTGCCATTCTTGCTTGTTGTGTTGAGAGTGCACCCTAATTTTTTAATAAACACAGCATCAATTACAGAAGAGAGGTTTGTAAATCTCAGGCCCTGAAGATGATGGCAATAAAGATGGAAACGTTGGCACGATAAAAAAAAATGTTTGCCAAAACCTAGATAACACAAGACCGCATCTCACGATTTCTGACTAATTATCAATTAACGATCACTAACCACCATACTATTTTTTTTCTTCTTTTTCACATCCTAGGAGATGAAAAAGAGAAAAAGGAGGGAAAGAAAGAGAAAACGATTTTTTCTTCTTTTTCACATCCTACATATATTTGTCAAATTTAAACAAAGTTTATGAATCCCAGGACCGGAAGATGATCCCAATAAAGGTCGAAACGTTGGCACGATAAAGAAAATGTTTTTCTAAAACCTACGTCACAGCAGAACGCATCTCACGATCTTCAAATCATATTAAATAACGGTTACTAAACACCATACATAAAATTGAATATTAAAGATATTTTTATTACACTTTTTTCATATATGTTCGAAAGGTCTTTATGATGAAGTAGACACGCTTTTTGCTATAAATCGCTGAAATCTTGCTGAACCCAAAATATCTACATCAAGACAAAAACGATTTGAAGATACCTCAAACAATTTTTAATGCGTATTACTGTCAGTTCGGTAAAAACTCCAAATTTAGAGATATTTTTATTTTCACTCACTTTTGCACCAGCTTCAATAATCGATTTTGTATTAATTTAGTATATAACGGGTTCGGTAACATTGTAAATATTACGTTTACCATAATTTTAATACCTGCTCGTCTCTGATTTTTGAGGTCTATTAATCCTTGATTTATCTGTTACAATATTTTTTCTCGAACTATAAATCAACGGTGCAGATTTTTAACGATGTTTGCTTATCGCTTACAAATAAAAAGTATGCAAACCAGTTTGTAACTTGGTCAATTTGTGCTTCGTTTACAGATCGTGTAAATTCCATCCATCTTCATTTTAAATCGGACTATTACAATTGATTATTCTAAATATTTGCGAACCGCTTTATTGTCTCTCGGTTCATATCGTTTCGTTTATTTTCTACTTATAAGGTTTATTAGATCTGGTCACGCAATCAAATGCTTAGTATTTTTAAGTTTAATCACCGTTATTATTTGGATCGCCTGATTCACTGCGATGATTTTTACGTTTTTTTAATATTTCATATTAAATAAAATTAATGAAAAGTTAAATGAAATAGTACATTATTAATTTGGAAGATTCATATCATCATTTTAAATTTGTAAACTGCTACATCGCAAATTGCATCATTAAACATCATCAGCATTAAACCCGTTTACACCGACTTTTTTTGGGTTATTTTTCCTAAATAAATAGTGGCTCAAAAATTAATGATAATAGTTAGGTATGTCGATCAGCCTCTGCGGACGATAGCGCGACACCCTTGCACAGCGAGGAGCTGCTACACCGCTAGCAGGACCTGAACTCTTCTGTGGCATAGGAACCCACAATATGAACGAGTATCTCAGACAGAAGAGTAAAAAGAAAATGAGGGAACTACGGAATTCTCTCATTCGAATTCATTGGGCATAGGCAATCGAAGAATCCCTTTACAAATTTCAGAAAAAAAGAAATTAAAGAATGTCGGATATCACCTTTCATAACAAAACGGTTCTAATGAGATAATGGCAAAATGAATACACAGAGGCAAGTAATTCTAAGGGCCTCTGGTATTTTAACAGTCAGCCGACGATTCAGTCTGCAGCATGGTTTGCTTCCGTGAGACGACCGAGAAATGTTTTCACTTGTATATTTAGGCTGAGGGTTAACCGTCACCGTATTCCATCCCACCTCTGAAAAACAAGAATCTTCTCAAATGTCAAATGTACAAGAGACAATTATACAGTGGTAGATGCGAATTATGTTCTTTTCGCCTGTACACTAAAACTTCAAGGAAGAGATGATACATACAAAACACTGGTGAAAAATAAAGTGCCATTACCCACCTCAGTTAACTTAATTTTGAGACATATCAACAGCATTGAAAACCTGGATCCTATCTTATTTATCAAACAATATGGCTTAGATATTTAAATAAATTTTAATAAAGAAGATCGAGTGAAGCTGGGCCATGCCTGGCTGGATGGACGTTCTTGGCCCGTTGGGAGAGTTTGGCTCCGGATTGTGGGATAGGTGCGGACTTTTCCATAGGTCCTAGGTGCCGTGTAGATGGTTGTTTATCCGCATCCATCTGGTACAATCTGTGACGAATTAAAAGGAGGGTAGAAGGACTTTATACAGCAGAGGCCTCGGCGTCCTTCCCGGTCGGCGCTCGTGGCGTGCGGTCTCGGCGGGGTCGGACTGTGGACTATCCGTGACACCCACTAACAGGAATGGCTGGGTGTACTAATGTACTACAAGGCCATGAGAGGAAAAATAAATAATAATAATAATTCAGTTATTTCGCATACAGCGTCTAGTTCGTTGTTGTAATCCATTTGATTTCGTGGTCTATTGACCAAATTATTGATTTCAATTAATTAATCTTTTTATGTAAGGTTTTGGTAGAAATGAAAAAGCTAGTGCCACGAGCGGGGATTCGAATTTGAAAAATGGCAAATGGTTTGAGATGAGGAGTTGATGTCCGACTGGATCGAAGTCACGATAGCTCAAGTGGTAGAGCAGCGGCGGTTCAAGCCGAAGATCGTGGGTTGGAATCCCGCTCGTGACACTAGCTTTTTCATTTCAACCAAAATCTTACATAAAGAGATTAGATATTATTATTATTATAATTATTATTAAATAATTTACTTAGTTGTAAATTATCATATAAGTGTTGCGAGAAGAAAAAAAAAGCAGAAACTCCACTAAACCTCTGGATTTAACGTGTATATTTTTACATTCAAATTTCTGTTCTGTTCCGGAAGTTCGAACGAGGCATTACGTGCATCCTCGGCGGATCTCATGTGAAGTTGACAGGTGATCGTGGCCAGCATGGTCCTTTGTCCGGTTAGAGAGAACAGCCGGTGAAAAAATCACAATAAATGGAAATATTTTTAATTAAACTCGTTCTCTTGTAACTGTCGGATGAACTCCCAGCGTTATGTTGTACGAACGTATTACAATTGTACATAATGTGCAACTACTAATTACTTGTCATTCCGACTGAAAAATGCAGTGCTTTCGGGTCCCGCACATTGCTGATCAGAATTAGAAGAGTCATTTGATATCTGGTTGAAGAATGATCAATTTTACGGTTAGCGTTCTTTCGGGGTTCGAATCTCATCGGCCCTGAATTTACCAACAGATTTTTTTTTCAAAACATCGGAATCCAGATTGTTGGAAAGACATTTGTTTTGTTTTCTGCCAACCCTTGTAAAAAAAAGTAAATAAATATACAAACTTCAATTAACGAGATGACAATTTTTCAGTCCAAGAAATACAATTTATTAACATATTTTTAATAAAACTACATACGTACAACATTTCTGTACATAATGATACTACTTTATTGCGATTATAAATTTTATAACTAGTTCAAATATTTTTTTTAATATTGAGCATCAATTGTTTTGGTATATCTTGAAGTCACAGCTCGACGTCTTTGATACTTTCAATTTATTAAGGTTTTTAGTTTATAAAGATAAAAAAGTCAATGGTATGAGCGGGACTCGAACCCACGACCTTCGGCTTGATACGCCGCTGCTTTACCACTAGGGCTATCTTCAACTCGATCCGTTGGGACACCAACTTCCCATCTCAAACGCATCTTTTTGAATTTTCCCTCCTTTTTGTCGAATTCCGCTCGTGCCATTGACTTTTTTATCTCGCCTAAAAACCGTAGTTAATTGTGATATATTAATTGGTCAAGAGGACCACGAAATTAGTGAAATTAAGTAAGTACCGTGAAGTGGCAAAAAATTTATGGGCCCTTAGTAAAATTATTTAGGGTCTTCCACAGAAACACAACGGAATCCAAAACCCGTCTATCCTTCAGAGAATCCAGGCTTAAGAGCAAGTCTGGCTGGAGAGGAGCAATGCTGGCAGTTCCTGTGATTGCACAATTTGTGATTTTCTCTGTACCCTTTCCATCATGTAAGACCCACCTGAAGAACCCGGCGACCAAACAACACTGGCAGACTCTAGGTGACTGCGCACCAGAGACTGATAGAGTAATTTTATTGTAAAAGGGTTCTTAAAGTCCGCAGTTTGCCTGAGTACGAATCCTGAATTTGTAAACGATTTATTTCTAATGCCTTCGATATGGTTCCGAAAATATTAATAAGTGGATTAATTTTTTCCCCATTTAGTGTTAAAAATCCCTTATCCTGAAGATTTTTGTATTTTTTTAATAATACAAAATTGGCTTATTTGGTGAAACGTTTTATTAAATAGGTAATTGCTTTTAACACAAAATATACAATTCGTACTTAACAAATAAAGAGGTTAGTTGCCAAAGATATTAATATTAATTTAATCCATGAAAAGTCTAATGAAAAATCCTTATATTCTATTTTTACATATTAAAGTAGTTAATGAAAAATGAACGTTTTTCTAACAACAGCGATTTATTATGTGTTGAAAATGTTGATGGAAAAAGTTTTTCTAGTGTGTTTTCGAAACTGGATGAGATGCTAATTTATGACGCTTTTTCAACAGTGTCCGGGCGTAAAATGATAAACAGGACTTCGGTACGGCCAGTAATCCCTCAAGGCAGTATTTTTGAATGGGGGAAAAGTAAAAAAAAAAAGTTTAGTTTTAGTTTTACATACTTTGGTTTTTATTGATGGCGAGAATGATACGGGGAAGGGGGAGTTCGGTATTCCCCAAGGAAAGCAAATTTTTTGGCTAATTGTACTTTTCTTAGTTCCTTAGTACAATTGACTCGATCCTTCTATGAAAAAATAGCAAGTCGGTTATGCTGAGGTTCCCGAGTACTCTTCGTCAACGTGGCTAGCGGATCTTTAACGTCCGCACCTAACCTGTTCGGCCTTATGGGACGTTTTGATTCTCAAGATGAGAGCTGACGCACCTCCGCATACGATGGGGTTGTGTTACCGCCGCATCATTGGTGTACAGGCGTCCCAGCCCCTAAAGGCCAAGGACTCCGAATGGTCGGCCTCGAATTAAGCATCGGGTCATATGCCGCACGCAAAGTCTAACAGGCCGAAATACATCATCCTGCTCTCCCGGGTACGCGTACTCTTTCTCGCTGAGTGCGGGGGATGCCCCAGCGTAGAAATTACCGGATCCGCTCCGGCCGCGGTTATCTTTTACAGTGGAATTGCTAACCACTCCCTAGATGAGCACTGCCTGTAGTCGAAGGTCTCTTGTCGAGCTCAGCCTGTACCTGCCATGTGCATTCGAGGGACGCCATAGACCTAGCTTAGGTGTTCGATCCTTCGCTTCCTCCAGGTACTACGCCGGTCATACGCACAGCAATGCAAAGCATACTCGAGTCAGAGAAGCCGATTCACTACCCATTCGCTTACTCAACGCCTACGCGCTGTCGTCCGGTCGCAACGACTCCCGTGAGGCCTGGGTAGTAGTAAGTAACGCTGACCATACGCAAGCTTCACGAAGGTCGCAAATAGAAGACAGCCACTGTCTAAGTTCCCGCCCGGGGCGTCACCACGCACCACCCGAATCCATTCCCAGTGTGACTAGGGCTGAAGTTGGAACATTTAGTCACCCCATGGTACAGACGACCAAACACCCTCCCTCGTCTATGCTAACAGGATCTAGTGCACTGGCCCTCGTGTGACTCTGCTAAGGCTAATGCCTCCAGTGAGCTGTTTCATGGTATTCGAATTTGATTTGTCTGATAATTTTTTCTCCTCATTGATTGCCTACATATGGGGGTCATCTACCCACGGTACCGATAGATTTACATCGCCATTAACCACGAGTTTTACGTGGTACCAGTTTTGGTGCGGATCCTTTAATCGTGAGTTTAGAGTATACTGAGTCTGGCACAACTGGAATTTTTGGACCACATCTTTAATTTTTATCGACCCATTCTATCGAGGAAACTTTTTATTCCAAGCATAAGTTGTGAGCCTTTATGTGGTCTTGCAGATCAACCTCTGAGGAGGAATTTGTTTGCTTGTTAATTGTCAAAAATTCCTTTAAGCTCTTGCAGCTTGAGGTTATCTCAGGTTGGAAAATTTGGGTGCATTTTAGGTGTTATTTTTTACACGCTTTTAGTGCAGTGTGGGTTTTTGGAAGTTTACGCACAATGTGATAAATTTATAGAAAAACATGTAACAATAAAATCGATTATACAACAATATAATCAAACAATACAGAATCCTCAGCCAAAGTTTTAAGCAAGGGACAGTTTAAAAATTATAAATCTTGGATATGTGAATATCATAAATAATTCAAATTTAAATAAGTTTCGCTTTTAAATAATTACTTAAAATATTCATAATTATCTTGTAATGTAAATACATTTACGTTGGACACGAACTTCGCTCACGGGAATATAAATTGAATTAATTTTTATAACGATTCTGAACTAATTGAATAAAAAACGAAAGCGTCCCCTAAAAAATAAAATAAACGTTATAACTCTTGAGTCCGGATTTTCAAACGGCAAAACTGTAGTGTTCCGTCGTCCTCAAAACGATAATTACGGGGTGGAAGGTCGTTCCTCCTGGAAGTTTCAGTCACACCGGGAAGCTCGAATTAGTTTTAGGACAGTTCCGAGCCTTGCTTTACAAGAAGGACTCCCGAACTCTCATGAAGTCCATTAGAAAAGGGATTGAATGCCGCCACAAGGGTACGATAACATCCTGGATTCGGGAACTAAAGGGCCCCCTAATCGTTCGCCCGCTATGTCGAACTCCACTAGCCCATCAAGTGCAAATAGCATAAGCAAACAGACTGCCAGCATCGTGCCAAACGTGTGAATCTGGTATCAAATTATCTAGTAGAAAACTTAGTGATGTAACTTCAAACCGGTGAGAGAAGAAATATAAGAAATGGGAAGAAACAAACGAAAGCAAATTATATATATAAGCGGGGATCACACTTACCCGATGCAACGCTATGCGACGCTACCCGACGCCTTGCCACGTTTTGGTAGGGTGCGCACATTTACGGGACGACAAGCGCACGCCAAGTAGTCACCCAGCATGTACCACAAATCAGAATCACAATCGCAACGCCTCTTTTGTCCTTAATGCATTATTTTGAGCAAAACCGTGAAGTAAATTGTTAGTTAAATTTTATGAGCACGACCATTTAATAAATTGATTTTTAAGCTTAATTGTTTTAAATAAATTTCAATTAATTAAGGGTTTGTTTAGTGGAGATAAAAATTCGGAGGACCATGAAAAACTAGCGGCTTTAAATAAAGTTATTCAGGTGTTTTTATCAATTTTCTTTCTAACAGCCACAATTAAATATTTTTTATAAAAACTCATCAATTTTTGATTTCGGTTATTTTGGTTTATATTAAAATAAGCATTGTCAGGGATAGTCGCCCCTTATGCAGAGAAAGGTCGCTCGATGTGTCCCACAAAATAGAGGCGTGTCATGCCTTAGCTCCATACAGAGAGCTTGTAGGAATGCCATCCAATTTGGAAATGGAACTCGAGCACTGCAGCGGTTTCTGGTTCCCCTGTTCCGCTTATTAGGGGAAATTTTGTTTAGTTCGTACAATATGTCTTATGTGTTGTATGTCTATACATTTTGTCTGACTGCATGTATTTATTAGCGTGAATGGAGAGGTGTGAGAGTATAACGTCATCATCGTGAGCGTAAGAGTGCGTGTTCGCGGTCGATGGCGGAATATTTGTAAAAGTACTCCATGCACCCCCAATCTAGGTTAGTCCGAGTAGTGGAAGAATATCAAGTACCGACCAAATGGAATAAGTGTATTGTACGGATGGATTTAAATGTAGTGTTTGAAATTGTAAATAGAATATTGACTTAGCTTGAGGCTGAAATGACCTAGATGTAGGAAGCCCTAGTCCAAAAAAAAATATATATATAATATAACGGCAATAAGTAGTTTGAATAAAAGTATGGATGCCCGGTTCTTTTGCTTTCCCCTGTACTCGATGCTACCCGACCCAAATCTGGAAATGGGGATCGCATGGCGTAAAGTAGGGTTGCGTTGCATAGCATCGGACAGATGTTCACGGGGGTAATACAACGTTATGAAAAATGCACTTTGGATTTGCATCGGGCAGCATGGGGTAAGTGTGTTCGCGGCTTTCGAGATGTAGCTGTAAACAGGGTACCTGCAAAGAAGCTGATTAAAATTTGTTCAAACTTATATGAGCTTGAATGTTTTCCAAAATCATAGAATAGAAGTATACGGTGAGAACAAGCGGACCAGTGTGTCCAACCTTATTTTCTCACTGCATAGTTTCCACATATTATAATATACTGTATATACAATTATAAATTAGGAGCAGCGGTCAGAAAAGAACAAAAACTAGAGAAAAATTGGCTTGAATGGGTAGGACTCACCACAAGGATTGACAATGCCACATAAGCGATTCTCAACATACTCGAAAAGAAAACCAGGATGATTTGGATGGTTGGAAAAGATGGAGAATGCGAAAAGAACTGGATATCAATGCTGAAATCCTCTGAAAGATAGAAAACTATAAGAAATTGAGAAGAGTCAAAGGGAAAGTTAATTTTTTCCTATTCATGTCCGATCCCACACAACAGATCAAGCCCAAGTATATAGATAAACAACACACCATGTACCTCCCCATATGGACTGGTTGGAAATTTGTAAATATCTGCGTTTTTTTATGGTAAAAAATAATTCTTCAGATATTTCAGATATCGTGAGATGCGGTCTGGTTTCAGAAAAACATTTTCTTTATCGTGCCAACGTTTCGATCTTTTATTGAGATCATCTTCAGGCCTCAAAGTGTTCGTCTTCTGTGTAATTGTGCCATCCTTGCGTGAAGTGTGAGTGCCAGTGAGTGCCAGTATGATAAAAAAAATTGAATTATCTGGATCCTCTAACATATGGATACTAAAAATGATGGGTAATGATCAAATTACATTTTCTTATTGTTTACGTCATTTTTTGACTTAAACTGGACAGAAGATGAATACTAGAGGTATGACATAAACGAGCTGATGGCGGCTAAATGTTAAATCATAAAAGAAAACCAAGGATTATCAAAATTCACAAAAACCAAATGTCAACGTATTTATTTCAGCTGTATGAGCACTGAAGCTGTACTTTATCCCTGGCTCCATTTTTTGTGGACTCGCAACACAAGTGTGAATTTGAGCCCGCGGTGTGCAGGAGTTCTTCCGTCGAAGAAACTCATGTTTGTAGTGAGTTGGGACTAAATTCAATGTCACTGAGATCTAATCCAACCCTTTCCGTTGATGAGTGCCGTGTCAATTTCTTTCAATCGCGGCCCCCAGTAGAGGCGACGGTGGGGATCGAACCCACGACGGCGGGATCTACTAGCCGAGTATCTGACGCCTTAACCACTCGGCTACCGCGGCCACCTTTGAACGCTTCTACTACACTGTCTAAAAAAATTTATCGCACCGACAGTCCTAACAACTTGAAACATCTTTTGCCATTACTGCTGTCCACGGTGTGATAGATGGCCAAACGCGACGCTGCGCCAAAACACCGGTGGTGCGAAAAGGTCATTCCGTAAAACTGAAACTTCCCGGATGAGAGGAACTGAGGATAATTCGAGTCTTCGAGACCCGGTCCGCTTGATTTCTTCCCTTCTTTGAATCGAGAAATTAAAAAACTATCTGCAGTGAGAAAAAGTATTGTAATGTAAATGTATATAGTGTAATAATATGTAAATGAACCTCCGAGACTAATATTGTTTGAAATTTCCGGCAGATGTTAAGGTCAATTATTCTATAGATTTGTCCAAATAAAGAGCACAAAGGTACTTCCATCCCAGTGGAGTAAGCTGTAAAGGATCGTTTTAATCTTCTAAAGCCTAATCACATAATAGATCTTTCACTGCTTGACAACTCGAGGAGAAAATAGGTGTTTAAACTAGCAGGAATTGTAACACTTAATTAAATTAAAAAGTAGTTTCCAAACGGACAGATTTCCTATATAACAGAAATAAATTAGATAACAAGTAGACATTGAAATAATCTTTCAAAAATCTTTTTATACCGATAATAAATTTACAAAACTCCTGATTCTGTACAAATTTGTCTCAACCAGGACAATCTGGAAGGAATTATCTTGTTGTTGTTTTTTTTTGTACAGGAAAGCTTCCCCCCCCCGTTCAGGTGTCATGGTCGAGGGGTCAAACCGCAATACTTTGCGGCCTCAATTGACTGCAAAATTTCAATGACTAAACCGGAAATCGAACCATTTACCGCACCGCGTACGTGCAGCGCATTCCCCCTCGATAACGATCTCGGCCAAATAAAGTAAGCGATGAAATCATTTGCCCTGTGTCAGGAGCCCGTAAAAATGATTTTTAACTAAAAATAATCGGTAATAGTATTAGAGCAAGATAGTCAATTTTTTTGACATTTTTTTAAATATGATTATACATTTTGTTTTAAAGATGTTTATCGAATACCGAAATATTTACACACTTTTGCTTACTTTAAGAAACGAGGTTTTATTTAGTGGCGAGTCTAGATTGGACTTAGGCTCAAGGATGAGCTGAAATCCTGAACTTTCAGATCTGCAAAAGTCTTTGCTCATCTGCAATCTCCGCAAAAATCTTTATTAGGGTTTTTTTTTAGTTATACTATTTCAAAAATTTTTAGACAAATAAAATAAGACGAGGAACCAAAAAACGTAATAAATTTAAATTATTTCCTTACATATTTTTTAATATCTTTCTTGGGAATTTCTTTTAATTTTATTTCTTAGCATATGCAGCTGATCATATAGTATCGAATTAGATGAGATTGTATTATATTTGAAAAATTACACTACAAAAAATTGTTCAATTATTCGGATTCCTTTTAAACACTCTTTAAAGGACTTAAATACTTTTTTTTTTCTCGCGGGTTCACCACACAGCAGAGGTCTAATAATAGCATAGGGTGCCGGTGTTTTCGAAAAAAAGCCCATTTGTAAGTCGGGCCGCTGGATTCGAACCCGGGACCTTCACAATGATGAACGCCGTGTCAACGCCTAAACCGTTGAAGCCACCGACGTTCGTTTTCTTGAAACAATGAGGCTATAGAAAAAAAAGGGTTATATTTTTTCGTCTAGAATAAAATTTTCGCATTGGAGAAAATTATACAAGGCACCTCAGGGCCAGTTCATTTTCAAAATGTCAAATATGACCCTTTACATGTTGATACATCATTTTAAAGACCTTTTCAATCTGAAAACAATGTGCAATAGGATTATTAATCGGTCCAAAAAGAATAAAGTTATGGCAAAAATAAACCGCAAGCGATATCGACGGTTATAATTGAAAATCAGCTAAAATGATTTTAACCTGAAACATACCATTTGAAAGAACAACAGCGTAGCTTTTTAACAACTTACGTACCAAAAAAATTACATTAAAAATGAGTGGTAATTAGTGACCGTTAATCGATAATTATTTAGAAATCGTGAGCTGCGGTCTGGGGTGATGTAGGTTTCAGAAAATCATTTTATTTATCGTGCCAACGTTTCGAGCTTTAGTGAGATCATCTTCAGGGCCTGGGATTTA
>CM077099.1:29516378-29526746 GCA_039619505.1 Cimex hemipterus
ATATATATATATATTTAAAAAATCAAAATACTAAATTTTCCTTCTGTAAAAAGCATAACAATGTCTAATCAATTTTAATGCATTTTATAATAAAATTAATAAAATAAAAATGCTGGTGCAATACTACACAGAGGGGCTGCAGTAGCCGCGTGGTTAAGGCGTCAGACTCTCGGCTGGTAGACCCCGCAGTCGTGGGTTCGATCCCCACTGTCGCCTCTGGAATTTTTCTGACGCCTAAGGACACCGGTGGTCGCAATTAAAAGAAATTGACACGGCGCTCATCAATGGAAAGGGCGGGACTGGATCTCAGCGACCCTGAAAAATTCAAAAATGAGTTTCTTCTATGGAAGAACCCTGGTACTACGGGGGCTCAAGTTCACTTTGTGTTGTGAGCCCTCCCCCAAAAATGGAGCCAGGGTATAGTACAATAAGCTGTACAGCTGTACTGCTCAGGAGGGAACTCCTCCAGTCCCTGGTATCCATCCATCCACATCCATATACTACACAACTGGCAATATCGCTACCCAATTTTGGGCAGTTTGTATTCCCAATGTACCAAACCAATTGCCAATGTTCTATAGCCCTCAGTCAATATAAAATCATTTAATGTACACTAGAAACTAAAAAATGGCAGGACAGTTGACAACCTGAACTTCGGCGATCAGACCTTAAAAACAAAAAAACCTACTGACACTTTTTGTATTTTATTATCCGCTAGAAATTTTAAAATAGTGGTAATGGAAGAAATGGGGTTTTTTAAGCAAGGTTTTAAGTAGAGAAAATCTCGCCCGGTTAGATGCTTTGGCCAACGACTTATGAAGCAAATAAATAGCCCTTGGGTTTGCCGCACTCGATTCACGGAAACATCATTTACCGCTATATAGGTAATCAACACAAGGGAGTGGTAGGCTATAAAGCCGGAGATCGTGGGTTCAAGTTCCGCTCGCGACACTAATTTTTCTTCTCAAGTTTCTTTGCATAAAACTTAAAAGAAATAAATTTTATTGCATTTCCACTTCATCAAAGTGAATCGGGACTGAAGTGGGCGCACTTCAATCCAGTCGGTAACTACCAAATCTAAACGACACGAAGGAACACCGGCCCAGGTAAAAGGTTTCCTTTCTTTTTTTTAATAAATATACAATCATCAAGAATCTAGGACCTTTTCCGTTTTTGGATTTATCCTTGCACAGAAGTTGTGTCTGTTGGTCACGCGACGGTTCGTCAGCTTCCTTTAAAAGACTTGGGCGGATGCATGGAAGAGTAGGATTGCCTAAGCCAGGATGTGAGCACGCTCTGATAAGCCAGCACCTATCGGCCGAGATCTCCCCATTCGGCAACCTTCGTCGAGTTGACGTGTTGTAAAATCACTTCCGCCGTCGGCTCCCTTGGAAAAGTGGGACCGTACGGATGAAAAATAAGTTTTCGGTTTTCTGTTTCAGGCTGGAGGAGTTGAAACTGGACGGTAACCTACTGGAAAGCCTTCCAGAAGGAAATTTCAAAGCGTTGAAGCTGCTCAGCGCTACCGACAACAGAATCGCATCGCTCCCTCCCTTCCTCGTTCGACAACCCATGAGGGCGCTCACACTCCTGGTAAGTAAATAATTTCAATCATTTTTTAATAATTTAAAGCACTTATTTTAAAACACGAAAAAAGACAGTGAAGTCCCTAATGCACGGTGAAAGAAGTCACACTCCAAAGAGTACGCTAATCGTTGCCGAGCCCACTTGCCGAATAGTCTGTTGTTAACTAGTAAAATATACCGTTAAAATTCAGCCGTAATAATAAACTCAGTTCATTTTTTTCTCTCGAAGTACTTGATTTATTGGTTCCTTGAGCAAGGAACGGTCCCAGAGAGGCTTTCGTTCAAACGCGAAGGTACTATAAACCACGTTCGATCTACCCAATATGATTTATATCTAGAAATGTATTTTCCAGGAAAGTGAGAGATAGTCCTCTCCCAAAAGTTGTCCAATTACAATTAGTTAATCTATGATTTTATTTTTTGCAAGGAACACGAACTTTCAGCTAATTAAATTTGATTTCAGTTCAATATATAATACATGTGAATCATCTGAATGTTATAAATGTCTAAATCAGGGTAAATCTTGTGGGAAGTTGAGAATACTCTTTCCCTTTCTTGTCTTTCTTTTTCTTTCAATCAAGCTCCTCTCTTTATTCTCCTCTCTGTCCATCTCTTTATCTACCATTTGATTGATTGATTTTCCCTATTTGTATTTATATGCTTGTATGTGTTTCTCTATCTATATTTTTCATTCTCCCATTCTCTCAGTCTCTCTCTCTCTCTCTCTCTCTCTCTCTCTCTCTCTCACTCTCTTTGTTTTTCTATCCTTCTCATTCTTCCTTTCCCTATCTTTATATTCCTCTTTGTCTATATTTCTCATTTTCTCACCCTTTTTCTCTCTCTCTCTCTCTCTCTCTCTCTTTGTTTTTCTATCCTTCTCGTTCTTCCTTTCCCTATCTTTATATTCCTCTTTGTCTATATTTCTCATTTTCTCACCCTTCTTCTCTCTCTCTCTCTCTCTCTCTCTCTCTCTCTCTCTCTCTCTCTCTCTTTCTCTCTCACTTCATCTTGAGATCTTTTTCTATCTTGTTCTATCTGTCCCTATCTACCTTATTGATCTATTTTCCCTACCTCTTTTTATATGCTTACATATGTTTTCCTACTTCTATTTCTCCTTCTCCCATCTCTCTCATTCTCTCTCTCTCTCTCTCTCTCTCTCTCTCTCTCTCTCTCTCTCTTTCTCTTTCTCTTCATTTGTCTTTCTAATGAAAACGTTTATGGGCAAACACACCCTCGTACATTAAATTCAATAATTCCTTACTCTTAAATAGTTCCGTTGCGGTTTTGGTTTGTAGTATACTGGATTCCACCAACTTTTATATTTTATGATACATAAACGAAAAGCTAATTGTACTCCGAATGTGACGTATTGGAATTTACAAACTGTTTATAACACTGTTCGAAAGTTACATTGACGGTGGGGTATTATTAAGGTTTATATGAACCACTGATTGCAGAAAGGGGACAGGCCTTTTTTTTCTTTTTTTTTCACTTTGAAACACGAAGACTACTCGCAAAAGATACAAAGAAATTCATGATTTCATCATGGCGTTACTTTGAGATATGTTCCCAAGCGTCACTATTGAAACCGCTGGGTTCACTGATGATGGCCTACCATTGCCGGCTGAGGAAGGGAAAAGTCCTAATATTGCGCTACGAACTGCAGAGTTGTACACGTTAAAGATTCCAATCAATGCTGCAAAAATGAATGATTTGAAGTGCCTTAAGCAGTACATCCTACAAACGGCAGTTTACACTTTTTGGAGTTTCTTTTGCGCTTGCCCTACAGCTCCTTGAACCAGAGTTAATTATATTGTTCTTTTGATTATTATGTTTTTACTTTAATGGTTTTTGAAATCTCTTGTTATAATTTATTTTTAATTGTATTATAAAGATTTTTGAGGTGGTAATTTTATTTCTTGCAGAAAACGATCCGTTTTCCAACAGAAAATTATTGATAGCAGAACACAGAAATGGCCAGGCTACAAAAGCGGTTGTCCTGCTCACAAGCGTTGATGAATTTGAGGAAAATCTCAAAATACATTTGTAGAATAGCCTAATTAAGGTCCTGTAATTTATTCAAAATTTTACAACCCAAGACCTCATTAAAACAGTTGGTTTTTTTTGTCTCTTCTGTTAAATTGAGTTTATCGGACATGTATGTCCCTTTTGCAATCAGTGATTCATATAAAATGTGGAAATTACATTTCTCGCTTATTTGTAATTGAAAATTTCTCTAATTAATTCAATTCGAGATAAAGCGGTGAGCAAATATCCTCCGTTTTTTATGAAATAACTTCCTGACCGAAAACAATTGAACACGGGGATTCAAAAGCCCGGTAGTACAGACAATTAAAATTTATTTTGTCATTTTTAATTTCCAGGATGCTAACGAGGGCGAGGAAAGGGTGAAACCTGAAGACCTTAAGAGCATAAACCTAAGGGCCAACCTGCTGAAGGGTAACATCATCCTCGGCAATTACGGGGTGAGTCAGTGTTTGAATCAAGTCCGTCATAGATAAATCAAAGAGTATAGAATGCGGAAGACGAAAACGTTGCGGATAAAAACCGAAATGGGCCGGAACCGAAGAATATCGCCGCATTACAACACAAAATGCAAATAAAGGGCTTCCTTAGAATCCTAGCGGACCCGCCGACTTTTTGGCACTGAAGAAATGTTGAAACGGTTCAATATTCGCCGGTTGATTAATTGCCAAACTGAGGCTATTACCTTCGGAGGAAAGGCGCTCCACCTGCCCTAGCAAAAGCATGACTAATGCGCTAGGAAAACTTTCAATTACCCGTTTTCCCGCAGCACCTGGGAAATTATTGATACCGACAAGGATATATAGCAGAGTTTTTGATATTTCCGAGCCCATCAATGCTTCTGTTCCAAAGGCTTTTATGGGTTGAGCGAACCGACGAAATCGATCCTGCTCGATTGCTTCTTATTTGAACAAGTAAAAAAACATAAAAATTTATACATAACTACATGACATGTTTTGGCAAAATCCATCGAAAATAATAGGTATTATCTTGCGCCTACTTAGAGTACTTGTTAAGCTAATTTAAACACACTTGTGCAGAAAGTGTAATAACTAGTAGATGTTTAAATTATCAGTACATTGTGTTGGTAACTTTAAAGCTATCGAACTAAAAAAAAAATCAACTCTTCCAGCTAAAAATAAACGAAACAAACTATTTATCCTTATAGTGTAAACAGAAAGTATATAAAAGTTTTAGGTTAAAAACAAAAAACAAAAACAAGAGATAGTAAAGTACATATGCCGGTCAGCATCGTTGTTCTCCGGAAAAGCGTGTCTGTTGACAAGTCGTCTTCCTTAGAAACTCGTCAACGTTCCAACTTTTGCTCACTAGAGTAGTGCTTAGTGTGCGAAGTTCTTTGGAGGATTGACTTTAATACTGTCTATATTTTTTCGTAAACTACTTTGGTTTTTAATATAGAAGGAATATAAATTAACCCTTTTAAGTCTCTAAATTTTACCGTATATGTTACGTGTTATTTCACTTGAATACAAGATTTTTAGAGACGCAAGGCCGAACCAATACTGATGTAAATGGATTATTAGAAAGCAAACATATGTGATATTAAACCATTAAATCGAATCGAATTTTTTGATAATTTTTGTAATACCAGTAAATATTTAGATCTTCATAAAAGTAAATCATTAATGGGAGAGACAGAAAGAGAGAGCGAGATAGCCTGACAGAGAGAGAGAGAGAGAGAGAGAGAGAGAGAGTGTATGTGCGCGCGCGCACATATATGAAGTAATACAAAAAATATATAGATATGGTAGATAGAAACAGAGAAACAGCTAAAGAGGGAGAGAGAGAGAGAGAGAGAGAGAGAGAGAGAGAGAGAAACAGCTAAAACAATTGAGAATGAGAGTGTGAGAAAATGAAAACGACAAGAAAGAGTAAACAATGAAATAAGGAAAATAGTCAGATATGGAAGATACAGATGTATAAAGAGAAAATACGGAGAGGAACTACGAAAGAATTAGGAAAGGAGAGAGAGAGGAGAAGGAGAGAGAGAGGAAAGGCGAAAGAGAGAAATGGGCGAGACGAAAAAAAGGAAAATTGGAGAAAGAGAAAGAGAAAACATAGAGACAGAATGAAATGGTGAAAATAGATTCGCATGGTAGAGAAAAAAAAAGGGGAAATAGAGTTAGAGAGAGGCAGAAACAAGTAGAGAGAGAGAGAGAGAGAATTAAGTTTGAGATAGGGAAAACCAATAAATAGAATAGTTAGGTAGAGATAGATAGATAGAAAGAAAGTGAGAGCAAAAAAAACAACCAAAAAATTGAGAAAGAGAGTGGGAAAAAGAAAACGACAAAGAGAAAACAATTAAATAAGGAAAATAGAGATCTATAAAGAGAAAATAAAGAGAGAACCTGAGAAAGAATTAGAGAAAGGGAGAGAGAGAGAAAATAATGGGAGAGAGAATAAAAAGGCAAAAGAGAGAAATGGGCGCGGCGCAATTGAAATGAAAATTGCAGAAAGAGAAAACATATAGACAGAATGAAATGGTGAAAATAGATTCGCATGTTAGAGAAAGATAGAAAAAGAGGAAATAGAGTAAAGGAGAGGCAGAAAGAAGTAGAGGGAGAGAGAGAGAAAAATTAAGTTTGAGATAGAGAAAATAAATACATATAATAGGTAGGTAGAGATAGATAGATAAAAAGAGGGAAAGCAAAAAAAGCAGCTAAAAAATGGAGAAAGAGAGTGGGAGAAAATAATGAAATAAGGAAAATAGACAAAGAGCCTGAGAATGAATTAAAGAACGAGAGAGCGGGAGAGAGAGAGAGCATAAAGGGTGAGAGAGGAAAAAGGCAAAAGAGAGAAATGGGCGAGACGAAATAAAAGGAAAAATGGAGAAAAAAAACGTAGAGACAGAATGAAATAATGGTGAAAATAGATTCGCATGGTAGAGAAAGATGGAAAAAGGTAAAATAGAGTTAGAGAGAGGCAGAAAGAAGCAGAAAGAAAGTGGGAAAAAATGAAATTTGAGATACAGAAAAAATATAAATAGAATAGGTAGGTAGAGATAGACAGATAGATAGAAAGAGAGAGAGAGAGAGATAGAGAGAGAGAGAAACCAAAAAATGGAGAAAAAGAGTGGGAGAAAAATAAAGATAAAATAATGAAATAAGAAAAATAGATAGAATTGGTAGTAGATAGAGATACATACAGAGAAAATAGAGAGGGAAAGTGAGAAATAATTAGAGAAGGAGAGTGAGAGAAAATAAAGGCAGAAAGAGGGAGAAGGGCAAAAGAAAGAAATTGAGTGCGAGTCCGTAAAAAAGTAGGAGCAAGCGAATTAGAAAAAGTAGAGACAGAATGAAATAATGGTGAAAATAGATTGACATGGTAGAGAAAGATAGAAAAAGGGGAAATAGAGTTACAGAGAGATACAGAAAGAAGTAGAGAGTGCGACAAAAACATTAAGATAGAGATAGAGAAAACAGATAAATAGAATATGTAGAGATGGATAGATAGATAGATAGATAGAATGATAGAGAGAGAGAGGGAGAAGGAGAGAGATTTTGTGTGTATGGGTGTAGTTTTTTTAAATTAATTTACTTGTTTGGTCTTGGTCCGTTTACATCAATACCTGAAATTCCATATCTCATTTGTGAACCGATATAAAAATACATATAAAATGTTCAGTTAATTCCTTCAACATTAGGGACTTCGGGACTGATTGATTGTCTAAGAATTTAAATTTTTCCCATATGAACTTTTTGAATCGTGGGAATTGGTACATGTTTAGTATTGACTCATCGAAAGAATGCAGCCACATTCAAAAGTACGTGATGGACCGACCTGGCCGAACTTTGATAGCATGAACGTGCTTGATGTTTTGTTGTACTTACGCTGATAGGCTTGACGAATTTAATTACCATATTTCTCTATTTGCCGAATAAAATTCATCGCAACGTGTTCGTTTGAGAGTTTTCTAATTTCATCGTTTATGAATACAAGATAGAAAGGCGGATCAGAATTGTAAAAAGCCAAGGGGCGTGGCAGGAGAGGGCATTGCCGTCCTGCGACGGTTTATGCCCCATGAACTGCAAAAAGAAATATGCGACAAAGCAGTATAATTTAGCGGTCGTGGCCCCGTCGCGATTTGGACCCTCGGTGGCAGCCCATTTAGATTCGAACCAAAGGCGAAAAGGGATTCGAACGTGAGTTGGCTTCATTTAAAATGAGAAGTACGTAGAATATTTTTTCTTCTTCCTTAATCAACGACGTGGCAGGTCTCTTGGATTTAAGCCCGGGCAAATTTGTGTTGTTATTTAGGAAAACTACCAGGCCACCGATCAACGTCAAATTAACAGGGCAATGAATCCTCGACAAGCAAATATAATAGCAGTCCTCAGCGCCAAGTAGCGCTAGTTCTTAATTTACATTAACTTCAGCTTGTCCCATGGTATTTTAATCGTTCACAGCAGTCTCTTTCTCAACTTTTCTTTCGTAAAACGTTTATACACTTACGGCCCAATCAGTTTCAACATTTTCTACACAAAACCAATTAATTTGATGCTATTGCGATTAAATAAGCGGGTAGAGATTATTCGCGTATTATCGTATTATTCATTGCCTTATTAGAGTTCAATGAAAGTAAATATAATCGGAATTATATTGCATTTTGTGATTTGTAAATAAGTTGAAACAGCTTGATGAATAGTTTCACACTGAAGACGGAACTAAGCCGACAGGCGTCTGAGTAACATCAAAAACCAGGACCCAGTGCCGGTTCAGCATGAGTTCACCGACTTGCAGTCTAACACCCACCTTCTACAACTAGAATTCTTCCAATATTCCGAAAGGACGGCAGGAAGTCATACCAGTTCCAGTCGCCCGGTAGAATTATTGGGAGGAGTGTTAGTTGTGGTTTGTGAAAAACTGTTGGCGATTATTTTTTCCAAGAGGGTGGTTTGGAAATTATTCTAAAGTATTTAATTAAGGTTTTTAGTTGAGATGGAAAAAAGTTAATGGCCCGAGCAGGATTCGAACCCACGATCTTCGGCTAGATTCGCCGCTGCTCTACCACTTTATGACATCAACTTCCCATCTCAACCCCCACCTTATGAGTTTTCCCTCCTTTTGCCATTTTTCATATCAATTAATAACCTTAATTAAATTTAATGTATTAATTGGTCAAGCGGACCACGAAAATATTGAATTAATTATTCTGAAGGATGATGTTAGGACGTAGTAAAGAGTCTATTCATTGTCTATGGTTCTGGGGACGTTGGATTGGAAGAACTGTATTATTTTGATTTGGACGATATCAGTTGCTTGGATTTTAATTAGCATCAGTTTAGTCGGTGATAATTTTTTTTTAGTATTATTTGGTTGGTTTGTTTTCAATTCGTTCGCGGTAGCCAAGTGGATAAGACGGCAGACTCTCGGCTAGTAAATCCCGCGGTCGTGGGTTCGATCCCCACCGTCGCCTCTGGAATTTTTCTGACAGCTAAGGGGACCGGTGGCCGCAATCGAAAGAAATTGACACGGCACTCACTGATGGAAGGGATCCCAGCGACGCTGAATCTGGTCCCAACCCCCTTCTAAAATGAGTTTCTTCGATGGATAAACACCAGTTCAACACAATGGAGGCTCAAGTTCACATTTGTGTTACGAGCCCTCCCCCAAAAGTTGAAATGTTCATTCGAACTTTTTTAAATCCGGAGGTGTTCAATTCACTGACAAAGTTTGTAACCCGAGTGGCCCGGCACCCTGTAGAGTGATAGCGTAATTTTTTCGTCCTTTGAGTGTCAGTAGCTCTGAAACGGAAATCGAAATATACAGGAGATCTGTAATTATACCGGAAACCATGTGGTCGCTGTCTGTCTGTAAAGAAAACAGATGGTTGGCCTCAAATTTATGTCATATAAATAAGCCGTTTTTTTTATATTTTGCCTAATAATTAATAATTTCCTTTATGATGTAAATGCACAATTATTGAAATTATCTGCTTCATTTTCTTTTCGTATTCTTCTTCGTAGAAATGATTGGTCTTCTTCTTTATCTTCTTCGCCATCCTTGGAGGAGGAGGAAACGAGGCCAACTTAAGTGCAAAAGCCACTCCCAAGTTTTTCAACGAATTCTTGTCTCCGACGATGTTTCCCAAAGCTTCCCGGCATGTCGGATCCCCGTTTTCACTTCATTTTCCTCCACAATTGAACAATTGTTACATATTAAAACTGGCATAAAAATCTGTGCGTTTCAACGTTTTCTACGGCCGTTTTGCGCCTTTTGGTCTGTTTCATGGAAAAGGCTATGATGGAAAGACGTTATCAAGGGTCATCGTCCATGTGCCGTTCTGTAATTCAAATTGGATCATCAGCCGGTCGGGTAATTGCGGAGCGTAACACTTTTATAACGGTTGCCAAGACCGTGGTGGCGACTGGAAGGGAAATTGCAACAAATTTTCGAAGTTTTCAACTCTTTGCCGTTTATCCAACGTGAAACGGCAGGTTTTCCGCTGAAAAATTGGGTGTGGATTTGGAGGCACAAAACGAACCTTGTTAGTCGAGACATATTCCAATGGAGTACTCCTTAAGCATATTCAAATATTTTCTTTTTAAATTTATCCTTCACTTGCAAATATGCACCGGGGATACTTGTTGGGTAAGATTTCAAAAAGAAAAGACTACCTCAGTTAGGTAAATAATCAAATTTTAGGAAGATTGATACACCAAATCAATTTGAAGTAGTCAGAGGACCAAATGACAAACTAGCACCTCTCGATTCA
>CM077099.1:29536560-29555520 GCA_039619505.1 Cimex hemipterus
AGGAAAAAGAGAAAAGAGAGAAAGAAAAAAAATATTTTTGCTGTGATGGAGATTTCAGAAATACATTTTCTTTATCGTGCCACGTTTCGAGCTTTATTGAGATCAACTTCAGGGCTCAAAGTGTTTGTCCTCTGTGTAATTGTGCCATTCTTGCGTGTTGTGTTGAGAGTGCACTCTAATCTCTTAATAAACGCAGCATCACCTACAGAACAGAGATTTATAAATCCAGGCCCTGAAGATGATGTCAATATAGATCGAAACGTTAGCACGATAAAGGAAATGTTTTTCCGAAATCTACAACACATTAGACCGCATCTCGCGATTTCTGAATTATTATCAACTAACGGTCACTAACACGTGTCGTGTAGTGGCACTCTCAACACTGCATCTCACGATTTCTAAATAATTATTTACAGTTGTAGGGTACAGTAAACAAATTTATAAAACTTAAAACTATTAATGTAAATAATCTTTCAATTAATTAAGGTTTTTAGTTGAGATAAAAAAAGTCAATCAAAAGTGTCACGAGCGGGATTCGAACCAACGACCTTCGCGTAGGCACGCCGCTGCTCTACCGCTTGAGCTTTCGTGATCTCGATCCACTCGGACACTAGTCCTCAATCCTTGAATGAGCTTTTGAATTTTCCTTCTTTTTTGCCATTTTTCAAATGTTGTAATCGGATTGGATTCTCGACGACAAGTGGTAGAGCAGCGGCGTATCTTGCCGAAGGTCTTGGGTTCGAATCCTGCTCGTGACACTGACTTTTTCCTATTTATCTCAGCCCAAAACCTTAATTAATTGCAAGATTTGTCAATAAATTCGTCAATGAGACCACGAAAACTAGTGAATGTAAACAATTATAAATTTATAAATAAATTAACAATGAATAATACAAACAAAATCTAGAAGCGAGGTTGAACAAATACAGGGAGAACAAATTTTAATGTTAAAATAGCCGAATCGACAGAAACCTTTTTTCACGTATCAAAAGCATTATCAATAGATGACATGATTGGGAATAAACACATGACACACGGACCTTTTTGGGTTAAGGACCACTTAGTTAAAAGGTGCAATTCTTTGGCTCTATATAGAGAACGAGTATGATTGTCACTAGATATAAGAATCATATTTGATTATGTAGATCTTCAATGTAGATTCTTGGTGGAAACAGGGTTATTTTATTGTATACAGGGTGTCCGTCTTTGATGGCCCGGATGAATTTAGATTTGCACCAATGTCGCTATTTTAAAGAAAAATTATTCTGTTTTTAAGTTTTTTTGGAGAACAATTTTACGGGGCCTGTTCAACTTCAACATTCCAAATAACGCCTCACGCGCAAAGAATTGCGTGCGGGACATCCATCAAACTGGAGACGAATTCTTAGTCGTTGCTGGAGAACTGAGCCCCATTTAAATTATTTTCGTAGAAAGAGAGCCCAATTAATTTATTTCCGAAAATTCCATTCCCAACGTTGATACTGTCACTGATAAAGATAAAGACAAGAGTACAAAATTTTCGGATTTTCCTTTTTCAAGTTCGATATTTCCAACTCGTTAGTATGCCACTAGAAGTGAAGTTGGTTTCCTCGATACTTTTTTTTAAAAAATCAGATTATTTTGCCGGGATTTTATCTTCGAATCCTCAATTCTGAAATCCAAATCTGGAAGACTTGCATGTAATTAATTATCCTGTGATTTAACAGTTTTCTTTATGGAGTGACGGATAATTTTTCAGAGCGCTTATGTCGTCTTTGATAGAGAGAGAGAGACGAAAGTTTAAAGTCTAATAGCTCAGCGATAATATTTTTTTATTACAGATCTAAGTTGTGGATGTGACGTCTGTGACTATGGCTCAAATGTTTGGGATCTGGTTTCTCTGGTCATGACCGTGTCACGATCCCAAACACATTAATCATCGTGGTCAATTTTTTCTTCTTCTTCATCAATCTATGCTCACGATTGATTTTTTAATCTTACGCATTGAGACAATTTGAAAAGTACAATATATTACAGGACAAGGACAACACAGGGCAATAGGAAAGTAGATCCGTTTATCAAACGAGAGTATGGTCGGTGATTTTACATACAAAACAATTCATGCATAGGCAACATCTAAAAAAACCTACCCTCTCTGAGTATTAAAATCCTTGCCAAGTCCAACATTATGTCCGAAAAAATATATGATTGAGAAATACTTTTCTCATTTGAAGAATGTCGTTTATATGCCACTTCACTGTTTTCGTAGAATATTTATTTTATCCATTTTATACCCTGGCATGGTAAAGCTTTATTCTTTTCAAATCGTATTTCAATTTTACACTTATTACTCATTAAAGCTGGCATTTTAGATGGCTGTAAGCCTCCTCGTCGGATTTGGTTCTTTCCATCTTGAAACACGAACATTTTCGCCCCGGCCCTATTTGTCTATGCGGAAGAATAATGTGCGGCGAAAGCTTGTGGGAAATCTTCCTTGTGAGTAGATCATTGTCTCTGCGCGGTCGAACCCGTTCTGAACAAAAACGGGAATGTTTAAATCGGAGACATTACTTTTCCTTTTCACTCATTCCCACGATGAAATATTAATTGAAAGTAGAATTGCCGTGCTTTACAAAAAAATATACTCTTTTCATTGCAATTTTAAACTGATGTTTCCATTTTAGAATTGACATAATTTTTTATCAATATTCTATTACAAACTGAAATTTTGGTTGCAACGTGGAATTGAATAATAATAAACTGTTCAAAAATGAATAGGCCAATTTTATAGTATTTATTTTACCTATCATTTTAGTTTATTTTTATTATAAATACCCTAAACTTTATTAGATATTATTGATTTTTACCGGAGAAAAATTTAATACAGGGGTTTTTGAAAAATAATAAAATAAAAAGTGTGTGGCGGTTATTGACCGTTAAACGATAATTATTTAGAAATCTTGAGGATTCGGTCTGGTGTGATGAAGTTTTCAGAAAAACATTTTTCTTTATCGTGCCAACGTTTCGATCCTTATTGAGATCATTGAGATCTTATTGAGATCGCCTGGAATTTACAAACAATGTTCACATTTCGCAAATACATTTTGGATGTAGAAAAGTGAATTTATACAATGTAAAATATATTTTTTCGCAATGGAATGGCACAATTACACAGAAGACAAACACGTGGAGTGAGTAGAAATTCTTTGATGGAATATAAAATATATTTTGCATTGTATAAATTCACTTTTCCACATCCAAAATCTATTTGCTAAATGTAAGCAATGTTTGTAAATTCCAGGCCCCAGGCAAGATGATCTCAATAAAGATCGAAACGTCGGCACGATAAAGAAAATGTTTTTCTGAAGCCTACATCACACCAGACCGCATCTCACGATTTCTGAATAATTATCAAATAAAAGCTTTTAAATAATTAATCCCGAGTATAATGTCCTGTACAGCTTAGGCCTCTGTGTGCCTGTTAGGCATGTAGGCAGTTGTAACTGATTTCATAAGGAATTTCACTCCATAGACGTTGGAACGCTTCAATATGTGTCAGGCAATACGGCTAAGGTTATTGATAGAAAAGCCTTCTCTGCGAGGAATCCTACATGTGCTCAATGGGATTGAGGTCTGAAGTCAATGGAGGAAAAGGCAGCTGGAAAATTCTCAAGGTTTTTAAACATTGATGAACAACTCTGAAATTTTTGTCATCCAGAAATCCAAAATCCCTGGCAATGAGAGGGGTGTATTCCTCAATTCCTTGGACAAAACGAACCGCGATGACGTTGCATTCTACAATATGTAGTCCACTTTGTCATTCATGGTAAATCTCAGCCCAGACAGCGCCTCATACAAAGGACTGAAGGGGGCACGAACTGCATTGCATGAAAGTACACTTTTCGGCGCCTGGTACTGAAACGCGACTAATCGGCAAACATGACAGCATTCCAATTGATGTTTTCCTCTAGGAGCCTAGTGGACCGTCTTCTCCTGAGTGGTTCTGTGCTGTGGCTGCAGTTGGTCTGAAAATTTTGCCCAAACGATGTGAGGTCAATTTTTCGATTCCTAATCGAGTAATGATAAGGGCCTTCCGAAAACATCTCGCACTTCCGTAGTTCATTTAGGGACTGGCAGACACTACAGAAAAGGTTGGGTCTTCCTGCAATGACCGTATTTCTCTCCACCCTTAGCGTCGTAATTACGAGGCCTCTTATTGGTACATCCAGTGGTCTCGGAATCGGCTGAAGTCAACTGCCTCTGCGATATCCGCGTGCTGGTGACCTCGAATCTTTCAATAATATTACGAACTTCTGGTTCAAGATGGTGTCTTTCGTGGTTAAATCGAACACTATTCGATTAAAACGGAGCGGTATACGAATCCACGATCTCGGCTAGATACGCCGCTGCTCTACCACGTGAGCTGTCGTGACCTGTATACATTTGTGAGTGTATACATTTTTTTCTTTAAAAAAAACAACAACTTTTAATTTCTAAATTGACTACTTATCGTGGTCCGCTTGACCAATTAATGTTTCAATTAATTAAGGGTTTTAGTTGAGATTGAAAAAATAAGTCAACGGAGCGAGTGGGATTCGAATCCTTCGGCTAGCTACGCCGCAGCTCTACCACTTGAGCTGTCGTGACTAACTTCCCATCTCAACCCCACCTTTTGAATATTCCCTCCTTTTTGTCATTTTTCATCCTGCTCGTGACACTGACTTTTTTATCTCAACTAAAAATCTAAACTAACTGAAAGTCAAGCAGACCAAGAAAAATAGTGAATTCTAATTATATCTTCTTGAATAACATATTGATAATTAATTCATCGTAATAAACTGTACTTATTGGAAATTTTTATGCCCTTACCACGGAACTGTTTAATTTAATGATATTGTCCGTGTTTATTAGTAAAATGTATTTAATAATTAACCACAATTAAATACAAAAAGCAAGCTATCGTTTTAATTTTTATTAACGCTATATAGCTCAAAAGAGGCGTGACGAATGATTTTAAATTTATAAAATTTATTGTTAAGACAGATTTTCCTCCTGTGTTTCAGAATTTAACCCAGCTAGACGTAAGTGAAAACAGCATCGAGTGTCTTGATTTGACAGCCCTCGATAAACTTCAGTCAGTGCAATGCTCGAAAAACAAGTTACAAGATCTGTCCCTAAATGGCACTTCGCTCACGTCTCTCATAGCGGGAAACAATTGTAACCGTCGATATATCTCCGTTGAAAAAACAACTTTTAACTTTATTTTTACCTCTGGTTTTTTAGGTTTGACGAAGCTGTCGATATACCCGAAGCCGACCAAGTTGAAACACCTCGATATATCATAGTGAGTAGGCTTGTATTAATTCCATTAACGAGAAATTGTATAACTTCATGGTGGGAAAGTGAATCAAAAAGTTTCAAGGGGAAAGTCAATCTTTTCTTCAACACAGGCCCGTAATGAGTATGGGAATCGTTGAAAAATAAAAACATATTATTTTTCATAACAGAGGCTCATAATCAGGGTGGGAATCGTTGAAAAATAAAAATAAAATCGTATTACTTTTCTCAGCAATAGACTAGAAACACTCCCGGATTGGCTGGGGTCGTGCCAGCACCTGAGAACCTTATTTGCAAGTCACAACCTTCTCACCTCCCTTCCGGATCACCTATTCTGCTCGGAGCTTTCGTGTTTGCAGACCCTGCAGCTCAGTTTCAACAGCCTCAAATCCCTTCCTCAAGTGATTCGCCACATCCCGCTACAACAGCTCTTCTTGCAGAGCAACATGCTAAAGGAATTACCGGAACACTTTTTCCTAGCGACTGCCAGGTAAAGAGTTCTCATCTGTACTGTCTTTAATCAATGAAATTTAAAATAGGATATATTTTACGTTAAAATTTATTTTAACTTTCAGATTAAGGATATTGAACTTGAGCAAGAACCAATTGGGAGAGTTACCAACAGCCATAGGAGATGGCCACCAGCTAGAAAGGCTTTACCTCACATGCAACCAACTCACTGATATTCACATCTTGACGAAATTCACGAACCTTAGGGTACTCCACGTCGCTTACAACTTGATCACGCAACTGCCAAATTTGTGCGTCGGGTCGTGGCCGGATATGGAAGAGCTCGTGTTGTCTGGGAACAGGATCGACAGGCTGCCGGGAAACATAGCGCAATGGCAGCATCTGAGAGTCCTCCGGCTTCATTGCAACATCCTTCTGGCGTGTCCTAGCCTGGCACCTTCCACGTCGTTAAAAGTGCTGGACTTGTCGCACAACAATCTGGACAAAGTGGACTTGATGTCTCTCGTACCAAAGCAGCTACAATTTCTCGACCTGTCCGGAAACACCAGGCTTCAAGTCGATCCCCGGCAGTTTCAAGATTACAAGTACATTAGAGAAGAGTGTTAGTATCATCAAAGAAAATAATTTTAATGGTCCGATTTTCAGATCGATGAGAAAAGTAAGCCTGGTAGATGTGTCCGGCCAGAATCGCGACTCTCTACCTGCTGGGCCCAACGACACTAAGCCCGATCAAGAACCTTCCAACAGTCCTTGGGTCTTAGGTTTCTCAGAAACTCCCGGAAACAGAGAAAAGTACTATTTAAAATTTCTCAGTTAAACAAATAATAAAATTTACTTTTTTCCTTCTTTCCTCTAGGTTGTGCATTTCTCAACTGAGGCTCACGAACTTCTGCAACACGGAAGCTCTCCTCGGCTTGTTCGACTCTGGCAATAACACAGAACTCCCTCAAATCTTGGCGCAATCCATTCCGAGGATTCTGTTGGAAGAGAGGACTGTTAAAGAAACGGCGAATGAATACATGAAATACACACTTTTGGCAGCGCACAGGTGACATATTACGACCAGTACAGCAGACCCTTTATCATCTTTTTCACATTGTGTTACTTTTTGTATAAATTAAGAGTAAATTAATAAATTAATATTTAATCGAAATTTGCAAGATTCAATTGAACCGGGTATACAGACTATATCAAGCCCAACATTTCACCCTCATTTTTCAATTGTTATTATTTGAATCGGCATTGGGTTACTTATTGGGTCCGTCTACACTCGCGGGTTTTTAAACTCATTTAAACGCGTTTCGGCTCTGTGCATCTTCAGTGAAGAACTGCTTGAATATGTCCTCACGCTTATTTTTAGTCCCGCTTTATTCCCTTCTTTATTTACCTTGTTTAGTATATTTTCCTGTTCCATTCTCAACCAATATGACTACATCATCAGTAAATCTCAAGTGTGTTAGTCTTTTTCCGTCTATAAATATTCCTATTTTTGCCTTATTCTCCCACTTTAACGAACGAAAAATTTGTTCCAGAACACAATTAAATAGGGTTGTGGAGAAGGGTTTCCCTGTCTGACTCCTTTAGCTATTCGGAAGTATTCTCCAGTTAGATCCATTTTTATTCTTGCTTTCGCGTTTTGATACAATTCAGCTAGAATGCTTATATACTTTTTGTGTGCATCTTGGTTTTTTAAGGCAGAAAAAAGAAATTCCTGAGAAAACTGTGTCGAAGGCCTTTTCGAAATCAACTAACGCCATGCATATCACATTTTGATGTTCTGCAGACCTTTCTATATCCCTGGCTAACTACTTGAATGTGGTCCATCGTTGATTATCCCTTACGAAATCCGGCTTGTTCCTGGGGTTAACCTTAATAATACTTCTACATAAAAAAAAAAGAATAAGCAGCCCAGCGATGTAGCGGGGCCGCGGTAGCCGAGTGGTTAAGGCGTCAGACTAGTAGACCCCGCGGTCGTGGGTTCGATCCCCACCGTCGCCTCTGGAATTTTTCTGACGCCTAAGGGGACCGGTGGCCGCAATTAAAAGAAATTGACACGGCACTTATCAATGGAAGGGGCGGGACCGGGTCTCAGCGCCCCTGAACCTGGTCCCAACCTCCTTCAAAAATGAGTTTCTTCGATGGAAGAACACTGGTACAACGGGGGCTCAAGTTCACTTTGTGTTGTGAGGCCTCCCCCAAAAATGGAGCCAGGGTATAGTACAATAAGCTGTACAGCTGCAGTGCTCAGTCCATGGTATCCATCCATCCACGTCCAGCGATGTAGCAGCCCCTTTCCTTGCAAGGGTGTCCGCTTTTTCGTTGTGTTCTGATCCTATATGTGCTGCGACCCGGCAGGGGCTGACTTTATTCTGCATACCTAATGTATTTAGTATAGTTTTGCATCTCAGCACCATCCTTGAACTAATGATATTTGAGATTAGTGCTTTGATGGCTACTTGGCTATCTGACAGCTACATTCTTGTTTTTGTAACCTTTGCTTAGGTTGAGTCGGGTACATCTTGCGATTGCATGAATCTCAGCTTGGAAATACGGGTATAATTTCCCATGGATTCTGAGTATTTGGTTCGGGGTCCAAATACTCCTTGCTCTGCACCTTCTTGTGTTCTAGATCCATCTGTGTACCAGAGGATGGTGCCATTTTTAAAATATTTGTTTCCCTCTCTTTCTCATTCTTTTTTAAGTTACAATTCGGCTAGAATGCTTATACAATTTTTGTGGACATTTTGATTTTTTTTAAGGCAGAAAAAAGAAATTCGTGAGAAACTATGTCGCAGGCCTTTTCATAATCAACGAACGCCATGTATATCACATTTGATGTTCTACAGACCTCTCGATCACCTGGCTAATTATTTGAATGTGATGAATCATTGAACATCCCTTTCGAAATCCAGCTTGTTCTTGGGGTTGTTAAAAGGTTTTCTTTTATTCGGTCCAGTACTGTTTTTGAGAAAATTCTAATTGGGGTAGGAGTTAGAATAAGGGGTCTGTAATTGGGATCACCTTCGAGGCTATGGAACAAAAATGGCAGCACTCTCAGGGATTAGGATATTGAAAACAGCCTCACCCTCCACAAAGACCGATGGTCTTTCCAGTCAAATACTTTAGACTGTACCTAGACATATGACTGACCTGGAATCCCTACACAAGATATTGGATATACCAAGTTAACATAAGTCATAATTAACTACGCAGATATCTAAGACACAAATCCTTTTGACCTTCACACTAAACTAACCTTATACAAGACTTCACTACGACCGCTTTAGAGATAGCGCAACTGGAACTGTGCGGTTTTGCAAGCCATCCAACATCCAGCGCATCTAATCAAGTCTAACCAAAGCTTTCAGATAAATCGTCAAACCTCCCTACTACGTCACTAACCTTACGAAACTAATTTCTTTTATTCCCGATTCAAAATGTTACACCCTAACATCTCGATTCATCCTAACGGTACTGTTCGAACCTTGTTTACACATTCTCAACCGCGTCGTCTTGATCAGCAACGGCCTCGAAGCATTAACCCCGTTGAGTGCCAGCAATGCTGGTTTCTCTTGGCATGTGTCTATGGGTGCAGTGAAATACTGATCGTGTGAATAAAAGGGTTTACCATCTCATTTGCAAAATATACTAGTAAATACGGGTACAAATAACACAAACGGGCCGACAGTTCGGCACGACACAGCCGTCGTACGGGTTTAGCATATAAATTCGTGAATAAACACTTCTTTCCTTTTAATGTTACTTAATTTTCTGTTTCTAAATCATTTCAAAAATTATCTATTAAAACTAACTCTGTTTTCGATCTATGCAGAGAATTAAAAGAGAAAGGCCAACGGGTGGGTGTTTGTGCAATGGTTTGTCATATATGCAGCGAAAGAGGTCCTGGAATAAGGAAGAGGACTCTGAGAATTGCGACAGTCGGAGAGGCCAAAGCCGTCCTTTATAGAGGAGATTCTACTTTGACACTTGCCCATGTACCGACACAGGTAATGACGTCGTTTCATAAAACATGCACGCGAGCTAAACCATTATTTTATCAGGTTACAAGAAGCCAAATAGGAAACAGTGCGATGTTCCCACTAGTCGTTCCCGATCCGCACGTCACGGAACTCACACTCAAAGACTGCGATGAAATGATAATAATGGCCAATAAAAGGTAATAGGAAAATAAATTTATTTTTAAAAGGTAAAATTTAACGCTAAATTTTAAGGCTATGGGAAGTCGTAAGCCCTGAGGACGCCGTGGCGGAAGTTAGGTCTATCTCGGACCCCGTCCTTTCTGCTAAAAGGCTTCAGGATTTGGCACAAAGTTACGGTTGCGAGGACAACCTGAGCGTGATGGTTGTCAGGCTAGGCGGCCAGTCGCACCAAGATCAACTGTTGAGAGAGCTCAATTATACAATACAGGTAATTAAAAGCTTTAGAATGTACAATACGACTTACCAAAATACAAAATTCTACAGTTCTGTGAATCTGCCGGGCAGGAAAGCTTCAGGCACCCAGTCATCGGATGCCATATGGTAAGGCGTGAAGCCCCTTGTGACGGGATCGTAAGTCTCTTATAAATGGAAAAATTGAACGTTACTAATTTTATGACTTCTTATTTTGCAGCACGCCACCGAGAACAATTGTTGGTGCCAGGGAGACAGGTCGTCACCGAGCGGGCAGAGTGATCAAGCTAGCTGTGGTAGAACGAGCTCGAGGGAAAACTATGGCCATTATTTCACAGATAAAGTAAGATATTTCAATACACGAAGTTATTATAAAAATAATTTACTAGTTTTCCTGGTCCGCTTGACGAATTAATATCTTTCAATTAATTAAGGTTTTTAGTTCGAATAAAAACCACTGTCACGAGCGGGATTCGAACCTTTGACATTTGAAAAATGGCAAAAAAGGAGGGAAAATTCAACGGTGAGGTTGAGATGGGAAGTTAGTGTTCGAGTGGATCAAAGTCACGATAGCTCAAGTGGTAGAGCATCGGCGTATAGCACCTAGCTGAAGGTCGTGGGTTCGAATCCCGCTCGTGACATTGACTTTTTTATCTCTACTAAAAATCTTATTTAATTGAAAGATAACAAGTAATAGTGTAATATACACTTTCACACTTTTAGTCATTTTGCAGCCTGCGCCGAGCTTTCAATTATCCATGTACCTGGAAGAAATCTTTTTATGTACTATTATTATTTTACAACAGCTTGACTGCTGAAAGCAACTTTGTTGTTTTTATGAACTTCATGTCGTAAACATAATAAGAGTGAAAAATTAATCCATTGATTAATTGCTAACAAAACACTGATCTGTTGTGACTTTTCTCCATTGTCGGGAAGGATATTGTATACTGTATCGATTTCTCGTTGTTTCGAGGACAAATGGAACTCGAACCTGTGGGAAATAAGAGTAGAGTACTTAGGCAATGAATTAAGGAATGGATCAACGGGATTCTTTGGAAATTGAAACGCTTCGTTGAACCCCATAATTCAATTATGTATGTCATGTGTGATCGTTCTAATTAAAACTTTCTTGGATGTCAAGCCCTAAATTGCGACGTACATTTGGTGCTCCGAGTGGAACAGGGTTGTAGTAAATTAGACGAGAGGTGATGTTTATTTGGCCGATTTTAATACTTTATTTCAAGAACCTTTCTTCCAGTAAGGAGAGGACCATCTCTAGGAGGTTTTTGAAAGCCAGTTGGACCAAGCCCAAAACTGTCCTAGCATTTAATTGCACCGTGGCTTTTAAACAACCGAGTACCTTTGTTAAAGTGGTGCGGGCAAAAAGCATGTAAATAAAAAACTACAAAATCTGCTTTTCAATGTTAAATTTCTCCGTATGAGCCTTATAAATGTTTATATGTCTATCCAGGCTTATATATTTGGAACGATTAAATAATGATCTTCTGGGTCGACTTAATGCCTAAATCAGTTATTGAGAAATGAAGGTACTTCCACCTCACATGTCTCAAACGTCAATACCATCACAGTTCCCAAAAATACGTCGAGTATAATTTCGTGCGATTTAAGGTGATTATACTTTAACTAGATTTAGAAAGTCGTTTCTGACCTATCAATAGTCGATTGAAAAATGGCAAAAAAAGGGGGGGGAATTCAAAAGGTGGGGTTGTCATGGGAAGTTAGGTCCGCGTGGATCGAAGTCACGATAGCACGATAGAGCAGCGGTGTATTGAGCCGAAGGTCGTGGGTTCGAATCCCGCTGGTGACACTGACTTTTTTATCTCACTTATTATCGGGACATGAGAATTCCGAAATGACTTGGGCTTCAAGTATGCCTACAAATCAAAATTTAAAGAGGAAAAGAAATAAAATAAAATACTACTCTGAACTGAAATGAAAAGAATGAAACCACAGGAAAATGAACTTATTTGCTTCTCTTAGCATAAATAAAATATACAAGGCTCTTTTAAAAACTATTATAATAATTCTATTAAACAAAAATTATCTTTTTTTTATGAAAGGAGGGAGCGCACTCCCAGAAGATGGAAAGGAAAATGATTTTCTTTTCACAGGAAAAAAAGGAATAGACTCACCGGACGTAACAAGTACTTTCATGGAGCTCCAAACTCGGATCCTCCTTTTTTTTTTTTTTGCAACGCCCTATCGATAGGGAACCCGATGGATCATAGGAGCGATTGGAATGCGACTCTGACATTTGTTTATTTAAATTGGTGAAATGGGATTTTTTTTCTATATATAATTTGGTCTTTACACACTAAAAACCTTAATTAATTGAAGCCTATCAATAGTGTCTGTCGAATGTTTTAGCAAACCAATTTGAACTTGTGCGAAGTACAATTTATCAGATGGATTATTTATATACTAGTACTGGAGTTCCCTGGCCTCCCGTACAGTGCTAGTCAATCTCTTTTGTCCACCGTGCGACTCCGCCATTGACCAATCTGCATCTTTCTGATATCGTCCTCGACGTCCTCCAAAAATCTCTTTCTCGTAGACACTTATCACCTGGCTTACCTCATGAAACTTTCTTTACATTCACGTACTCTGGCAACCTTTCCACGTGGCCCATCCGTCTGTGACTGTTCGCTTTGTATCAGCCAAAACGTTTGGTTTCTGGGCTAAAACTTTCAATGCCGTTTGTACAAATTGCTAGTGACCCTACATGCAAACTACACCGAAGGTCTTCCGAAACCCTTTTATTTCGAAAAGCCCCCAAAATCTTCGTCCGCGCACGCCATTTTCAAAGTTTCAGACCCGTAAAAAACAATGGCCTCCTTTAAAAACCAATGGAAGAGTATCAGAACTTTCGATGCTATTGACAATGTTCTGGCCTTCAAAAGAAAAGTTTTGGATAGAATCTGTGAGAAGGAAGAGATGAAGAGTAACTGGAGCTTGCGAACGGCACATGGACTGATGAAATATGAACACCTTCAAAGTTTGGAGATGTCATTACAGCACTACTTCCCAACAGCTCGAAGTAAGCTGCAAGATCATAAATGGGGTGGTCAAACATTTTTCAGTTTCGACAAAGCCAACCTCCTCAACAGAATATGTTGTATAGGCATTAATTTGGAATCCATCTTGAAATCTGCTTTGGTGTTCCATTTTGGCTCCGTCTAGAAAACAAAAATTGTTAACCTCTCGTTGAAAAATCAAAATGCGTTCTTTTTCCATTTGCTACAACGTACCTACGTGAATCCGGATTTTCTATCTGTCCGGGTACCAAAACTAAATACCGAAACTGTCTAATTGCTAAACCCGATACCCGTTTCCGGCTATCAAAAATTGAACCCAACATTTACAAATTGCGCAGGCTAAACAAATGCACTCTTCCCATTAATTCTGACTTTAGCTCGAGTTTCACCAAGGTCCGGATTCCGTTCTGTCCAATATGATTTTGTGTTTCGGCTTTGTAAATAAAGTTAAGTATGTCAACTAAAATATTGAACCACCGTACATAAAGCAGGATTATTTATATAGAAACAAGTAAAAAATAATTATTTAAACTTATTGTCAATGTCATTATAAATTGCAGGAGATAATGGAAAGGCACAGCTACCCATCGGTTCTAATGAGAGAGAACGGAACAAGGAAGATGTGCTCCAAGCTCGCACACCAAGATCCCCACCTGGCCGATTGTGACGAATCCCTTTCAGACAGGTAATCAATACACTTTAGTAAATACATAATACAATCACACAGAGTAAACACCACAATAAAGTTGCACAATGATTGAGAATGAAGGAAATGTCGGTTGGGATGTATTGAAAAAGAGTTTGCAAATCGCCAGGTCGGGGCATTTGTCGGATGAACAATTCCGATGCTGGGAGTACATGCTCGAGCAGAACACTCAGATGCTCTTCGACAAAGAATTGGACACACTGTCGCGCGGTGTCGCTAGGAGACCCGCGAGGCCGCAGATGTGGCCCAGGGCCAAAAGCAGTCCTCACCTCAACTCCGACCCTTCATTCCTTTCCAGGTGAATACACAATAGCAGATAAAACACTGTGTGATCCTTAGTCTTAAGCACGGATTAGCCTAGTTTACTAACGGATGTACAATTTGACAAGAATAACAATAAAGATTAAGTGATTATTTTTTGTTTCCACGCTTTCAAACGATAAGGAGAAGGTGTTGGGAGTAGTATTTCAATCTGACTGAAAGGAAGGTAAACTTTGTATATAAGCACCATTTATGTTTAGTTTTCTAGTTTTAAAAGTTCTGCATCAAGGTTCACCAAATACAGTCACAACTAACATTTCAAAATTTTAAATATTTAATAGAAGTAATCTTTCTGGTATTGGTTGAGGTAAAAAGTTCAATGTCACGAGCGGGATTCGAACCCACGACCCTCGGCTAGATTCTGCTCTACCACATGAGCTATCGTGGCTTCGATCCGCTCGGACACTAACTTTCCATTTCAACATCATTTCTTGAATTTCCCCTCCTTTTTTTTGCCATTTTTCAAGCGTCGTGTAGTCCGTTTGATTCTCGGCGACCAATGAAATGGCCAGCTCGAGCTGTTAGTGAAGTTATGCTTTCGTCAATAGGACCACGAACTGTAATGTATTTAACCGAAGATTGAAAATACTTGCCCTGGTTCGCCTATTTCCGGAAAAATCATTTTTAAAAAATGTTTATTTACCAAGATCTAAATTGCTCAAGAACGGTTTTCCTAGTATTGAAGGATTTACCGAGCTAATTCGGGAAAGTAACATAGGATGTGCTCTCTTATCTCTTCTAAACATAATCGACATTGGTCTGTTGATACGCCCAATTTTGTTAAAGAAGTACTTCGCTGGATCATATCCTATAGATACCAGTTATAATATTTTCTTCCTTTCTTTTAATTAGTATATCCTCTTTTTTCCCTTAAAATACCTTTCTGACATCCAATGCTTCGTGGCCTGAAACTGGTACACACTTTAGGTTGCAAGTTTTATATACCACTAGATTTTATGGCATTTAGGCAGTTCAGGCAACTTTTGAGTTAACATCATTATCATGCAGTACCCTCAGAGCTCGCACCCTTGCGATTTTATTTTCCTATTTCATAAGCACAGTTTGTATAGTAGGCAGTTCGAATTGAAAGATGATTATGAATTGGCCGAGAACAACGTGGTATTCATTTTACCCTTACTTTTTATACCTATACCGATTTTTATCTTCGAGCCAAAGAAGGTTCTAGATTTATCTTTTCTTATTTTATTTTTCCAATTAACATTGTTTTCAATAATTATATTGAATAGTTTTTTAAAGTTTAGCATTTCCTCTGAAAAAAAAAAAAAAAAAAAAAAACCGGCACCCCGATGGTTGATATGGGCTCTGCTGTAACGAACCCTCGTAAAAAAAGCGAAAGTGCACGTTAATTTTTCCGTTTTGGAATTCAGGCAAACAGACAGCGTGTTTAGTGCTCTTAAGAAGGAGAACAAGCTGTAAACGGCGAACAAAGTAATCAGTGAGGTGTTTAAGAGAGGGATATTTGAAATTCTGCCAAGTCAATCAAGCACCGAAACGACAACTTAATTATTTCATCTAATTAATTTTTGGCCTTGCATCAGAGAGGTTGAAGATGATTAATGTCAAAACGTACGGCTAGAACAGGAGAACCAGGATCAGAGAGGATTTATTTCACAAATTTTCAAAAAGGCAACAGACAACCTTACAAACATTTATGGCTTTCAATAAAGTTCAGAAGAGTGAGTTATCAAGTCAATCAGGTTTGCAAGTTAAATCTGTATTTATTAAAACTCTTGATACCAGTTTAAGTCTAACTATAGGTAAATTTTCTTTTAGCTCATAAGCCGATTTTCTTCAAAGTTCTTCCAGTTACTTTGTTCGGTTCTCAATTTTATACTTGGCGACACGCTGATCCTTTTATCCTTAAGTGAATCGCCTGTTGTAGGTTTCATTGGGCCGTCCATGCATACAAACCGCCTTCTTTGTTTGTCCATGGATTATAATCATATAGGCCGCAATATTCCTCTTGCCACGGGCAATGTTTATGTATATACGAAAAAAGAAAAAAAAATTGGGATGTTTTGGGGGAAAAATTGCCCCAGATAAGATGTTGCTGATGTACAATATGGTCAACTTTATGTTAACATACATTAATTATACCAATTTATTTGCTGGGACGAAACAAAAAATATTTTTCTATTATTTTAGTTTTATGTGAGAATTAATGATAATAGGTATGGATGCTCCTCAGGCACTGCAGCCTCCTGGCTTATCGTACGCTCCTAGTTCCTTATACGCGTAGTAATAGTCTTTTCAATTAAACAAATTCGTCCTTGATTAGAACTCGAAATAATAAACCGTGTTTAAACTTGGTTTGTAAATGGGTTATAAATAAGTTATCCTGAATTATATTTGTAATGTGGTATTTGGATAAGTAAGTTCACATATGAAGGAATGTAATGATGATCAAAAGTTTAAAATGTCGATTTTTCAGGGCATTCGGAAGCACGAGGTCATTCCAGTCTGGCCTATCCAAGTTCGGCTCGCAATCATCGAGGAGATCGCTCCACGCGGGGCCGAACGCTGCCTACTTCGGAAGCCTCCAGAGGCTGTTGCCGTACACGGCCGACTACGACTTCTCCATAATAAAGGAACGGAGCGAAGTCGACTCTCTGGAGACAGAGGATCGGATGTCCAAGTACTGGGACGTCGCGACGACCGAGCTGTAATCGCATGCGTGAAGGAAGTGTCGATAGATCTCAAATTTGAACCCCTTGTTCCTAGAAACGGGCCGAGAAAACGGACGGTTTTTGTACAAGTGACGGTGTTTATCATAACAACCGATGCATGCGCTTTTTAGCTATTGCATGCCACTTTTCCAGCCAAAGTTTATTTTTTGTAAACATTGTAAATATTACTTTTTTATCTTTTAAAACAGTGTTTTGTGTTTCTAATCCTGTCCTCCTCTAGACCTACAATAACATTGCACAATGCAGTTATTTTGTTGGCTTTACAAAAAACAAATGTCTACTTTATTTTTACATTAAATTTTTGGACATTTTGGGAATTTATATCATCATCTATTTCTAATTTAAAAATTTTTTTTTATTTATACTTTTTTTTTAAATACGGAACTTCTAAATTTTTTTATTAAAAAAATTATGAATTCACCAAATTTGTGGTCCGCTTGATCAATTAATATATTACAATTAATTAAGGTTTTTAGTTGAGATAAAACAGTCAATGGGACGAGCGGGATTCGAACCCACGATTTTCGTCTAGATACGCCGCTGCTCTACCACTTGAGCTTCTTTTTTCTCAACTAAAAACCTTAATTAATTGTAAAAATTATAAAGATAAAAAAGACTTTTTTAACAAAAAGCCACGCTATATAGCAAAAATTATAAAACCCTTTTTGTGCATTATTGAATGACATATTGATCCCAATTTATCACGCAATAACATTGACGGCCCATAAGCGGCAGGGTTTTCTCGTGGGCAAGACCTGGAGCTGCAAGATGTCAGAATAAAAAATATTGCGCAATTTTAACCACGGTGCGATTAAAAATACCGTGCAATTAAAATTAAACTCGCTCAGATTTTTATTCAATCATTGTGCAAACTTACCAACGCAAAAAACTTGTCTGAAGCCTTCCTTGAAACTGTTGTAAATTTAAAAAATAATTTATTACCGCGTGTTGGTGGTCTTATTAGGTGGATCATGTTCAACGAAAATATGGAATATGCAAATGCAAGGGTCAAATATTTTTTACATTGAATTTTATTACTGAACTTCAACCACCTTTAATCTAATACTGAGATTCCACATAATTTGTCCGAGTGCTATGCCAAAAAGGGATGTAAATTAATCCAAATTACTGGCTTTGAGTAATTGCAAAAAGACTAAATGAAGTCACTATGAAAATTGAACATAAATAAATTATATATAAATATAAGAATATTACAGAGAGGGGTGTTAGTGGCCGAAACAGTTTAGGCGTTGACACAGTTCACTTATCCGGGGGGGGGGCATTTTTTCAAAAACCCAGACACTCTAAGAATTGATATGACATCTGCTGTTGAAAAATAAAAAATAAAATCACTGATGATGGAGAAGAGCGTCAAAATGCGCAAAAATGTACTTCATTTGTCCAAGTATTCGTCTACATTACAGGATACATACATTGAATAAAAACCATGAAAGAAAGAAAATTAATAGAAGTGATAAATGATGGAGTGAGTGTGGTGTTAAATACTTTCTAAAAAGACAGTTCCTACTCACCGTAAGTTGTTTTGCAACGATACGGATTTCGAGTCTTTTAGTTCATCATCAGTTGAAGGACTTCTACACGTGCACTGCCAAAGTAAAACCGCTGATACCTCCGCCAACGCGACGTTCCAATCAACAGCTGATTTTTAATGACGCTCAATTTGAACGTGCGAAACGCGGAAATTATAACACAAATAAATATTAGAATAAAAATAATAACAATTATAATTATTAGGTTAATTATTTGGATGTTTGATATTATTTATGTACATATTTAAGATGGGAGATAAATCAAAATCTGTTGAGTGAAATAAAATTACACCATCAACCACGCAGCAGGTGATTTCAATAAAGTCGGTGATAATATTAAATTTTTGCTTGGAGGTTGGCAAAAATAATATATACAGGGTGAATTGCTACTCGTGCTACAAACTTCTCCAGTAGATT
>CM077099.1:29555530-29658772 GCA_039619505.1 Cimex hemipterus
ACATAGAAACTCACCAATAATTTTTAAAATTCATTTATTTTTATTCATTTTAGTTTTTGTTCAAATTGAAAACCGTTCTCCGAAATACACAAACGTGCCCGTTTTCTCATACTTCCAACTGTCACACCAAAACTGAGAACACGTCTAAGTTTTTCAGCAGCGGTGAAGATCCTTGCTCTCAAATCGTCGACGATTGTCACTTCAGTGCGATAGACTAGTTCCTTGAGATATCCCCAGACGAAGTAATCCATGGGGTTAAGATCAGGAGATCTTGGTGGCCATGGAACTGTCCCACCACGGCCGATCCATGTTTCGAATGTTCGATTCAAATACGCCTGAACTAATCTAGAGGAATGTGGAGGCGCACCATCGTGCTGAAAAATTATGTTTCGTCTCAATTGTAAAGGAAGGTCCTCCAGCAAGGTGGGCAGCATGTTTTGGATAAAATTTAAATAAATTGGGCCAGTTAATCTTGCCGGAAAATCTAAGTAGGGACCGATGAGGACATTTCCAATAACTCCCGCCCAAACATTGATTGAAAAACGTCTTTGGGAATGTTGCTGACGACTTGCATGTGGGTTTTGATGGGAGTATTGGTGCAGATTATGAGTGTTAAATACTCCGTCTCGGGTGAAATTTGATTCATCTGACCACAAAATTCGATGAAAGAAGTGATGTTCCTCAGTGTCAGATTGTACAAGCCAGCAACAAAATTCCTTCCTACGATAATTGTCACCAGTATGCAATACTTGAATCTTTTGAACGTGGTAGGGAAATAGTTTTTCCTTTTTCAAAATTTCACACACCTTGAACTGGGAGATCCCGAATGCTCTCGCGAGGTCTCGTGTGCTGATATCTGGTTGAGCCATTACCCGATCGATCACCGTTTGTTCCAAACCAACATCAGTTTGCTGATTACCTAATTCGCGTAAATTTGTGGGGAATCTACCTGTTCTACGGAGACATTCGTGGAGCCTAATGAAAACAACGATACTAGGTAAACGTCGGTGAGGATACCTAACTCCATATTCTTGACGCGCTGCTCTCGCGCTACAACCGCAGAAACCATAAACAAGATGCATATCTGCATACTCTTCATACGAAAATGTAGACATTATCACAAATTTTGTTAACTGCACGAGTACACTTTAGAAAATGAACAAAATTCAAATCTTTTCATTCGCTGTGAGTAAACACCATTATCTTATTAGGTATTAATCCTAATTCCAATTGTGTAAATAAAAGACTTATTGGGTCTTTCTTCCTTGACCTTCTAGCTGTTTGTAAACTTCTTAAGCATTACATACTAAATGGGCATTAAATTAAATTAAAAAATTTCAATGGAATTATGATTTTGAGAGAAAAACAAAGTGAAAAAACTTTTTGTGGTTTTTACAGTTTTTCTCTTTTTGTCATCGACATCTTGGTCTCAAAACCACCAAATAAAAAAATGACGCGTGCGTTAGAAGCGTTATTAAATCAGGTAGTTTTCCTCAAATTTGCTGCCTTCTGAGACTAAAATTAGAAACTCTGGATTACTTTATGCACTTTCCGATTTACACAATTTTCCACTTATTTTGTAGTTCTGGCTGAAATAAAACACCAAAAATTAGCCCAAACGTTTTGCCACCTTCATCTTCTTATTGAAAAATTAACGGGGATTTCAACGGTGCTTATAGATTTTAAGAGAAATGTTTAGATTAAAAGATATCACGATTTTCCGACGCCAGGACGTGATATCTTTCAAAATCGATAAAAAGCGAAATTACTCTGAAATGGTTGAGAATCGGACCATGGTCAATATGAACTTTTTTGTTCATTTTAGGGTCCAGAATCTACTGGTGAAGTTTGTAGCACGAGTAGCAAGTCACCCTGTATATGTATATTGACGTATTTTAGATCGCTCGTGTTGTGTTTATGTTAATTTATCAGCACGAATGTAATTTATCTGCCTGCAAGGAAAAGGTTGTTTAACGAACTTTCTGTATCAAGGTGTATGGTCTTGAAAAAGGAGGCAAATTAAGGGCATCGTAAGAGCAAAACAACCTTAAATATTTCTACAGATTGATATATTTAAATATTTATAGGCGATCTCAAATTACCTTGAAGAACTAAAGAACTTGACAAACTTGAAGTACTAAAGAAGAATATGAAGAACTCATTCCCAACATTGCCAAGGACTGTAATTTACGGTGTGTAAGTAGTAAAAACTTACAGATGTCAATCTGTAAACATTGTTGTGGTTGTTTTGCACTGATGATGACATTAAAATAGATCTAAGGCTTGGAAGCAAATTTTTTCTTCTTCAAAACCGTACCTCGATCCAGAATGTTTTTAAGTGAAAAAGTGGTAGATATTTCACATTTTACTGTGGTCAGTTGAAGCCATGATGGGCTTGAAACTCCAAGAAGGGAAGTGCAGGCTATATCCAAAATTTATTCTTCGTGAAGTTATATTAGACATTTATAGTAAAATTTTTTGGTTTAATTTATAAAATACGTATGTAAAAAAAGATCTTATCTTTAAGCTTTAAGCACCGAGCTGCAAACAAGTAATGTTCACCTCTTTTGTTAAAAAAAGAACTATTAATGATGTTGTCATGGCAGAATGACAAACTGTTACTTGGGCAGATCGAAGTCCAGCGTTCACGTGTTTTTCGACAAAACAAAATTCTTTTAAACAAATGAGCGTTTTTTCGTTTTGTTTTTACATTAAAAAAAAACAACTAAAATCGTAAAAATTCAATCTCGTCCCACTCACCGTATGCGACAATCCCCAGTATGCCGTTGATGAAATAAAGGACGAAGCCGAGGACGGCGAAAACGCAGTCGGAAGTCTGGGAGATTGCGTAGGCGGAGGAGACGCTCAAGACGGCGTGGGCGATTGCCGTGGAAACGGAGAGAGACATTTCGGCCTGAATTTGCGCATCATTGGACAGCCAGTCGGCGATTATATCATTTTCTAATTTGGTTGGGACCGGTTGTTTTTTTTTGGGGGGGGGAGGGAGGTTTGCTGTTGTTTTCGAAAAAGGGGACTGGAGATTTCGGTTGGAAAACGCAACGGGGTTCAGTAACAAAAACAAACAAGGGGCGGAGACGGTAGAACTGTGCACAGCTGATTTTTGTTTCCCTTCTCCTCCAGTGTCGCCATGTGCTAACGACGAAAATTCCCGTTCAAAGCCTTTACAATTTGGTTTATTTTTATTTTTTTAATTTAGAAACTAAGTTTTAAAACTTCATTTATTATTTAAAACTATCAACGGTTTAATAAAAACAATATAAATCTAAGTTAGTATAATTAACGTCGTTGTATACAAGATGTCCTTTTTAGATGGACCGGGGCTGAATTTCTCTTGAACCAATGATGCTTTCAAAAAAACAAAAAATATATTTTAATATTTGTCAGTCTAGTTTCAAATTTTTAACTTTTTTGAAAGGAAAATTATCAAAGGCCCAGTTCAACTTCAAAATTTCAAATACGGCTATATACTTCCTGATAAATCGTTTTAGTTTTTTTGTCTTTCTTTTTATGCAATGGAATGTTAAATTGATCAAATAATTACAATGTTACGGCCAACAATTTAAAAAAAGAAAAAAAAATTTCTTTTCTTTCTTTGTTAATTCCAAAATGCCTGGGAGTAAATTAATTTTACTATAGTACCTATTCGTTATATTTGGTATTCCGTTCAAAATGAATCAAAAAGCATATTTTTCCAATGAACAGCGAGTTGACATGTACGACTCCTTTCTTGTTAGTTGTGGTATTGTGTGTCAAGCAGTCAAGTTGTGTTCCTTGCAAAAGGATGCAAAACGGCTATGCATATAATACAAAATAAAAATATTATGAACCAAACAATTATCTCAAGTACGAATCCCATCTGGCAAGAATCAAAGGGGTTTCCAAACAACAACTTTCAAAGTCAATATACTTAAGTCGATGGTTACCATTAGGATTATTGTTAATGATGGTACATGATACAATTTCCAATCTTTCGACTTCTTTATTTGGCCTTCATCAGGTTGGGTATTCATTGAACAGTTGCTTCGCATTCAACTCTGTAAACATATTCAAAAATTTTCTCTCATCAAGAAGTGTAATTTCACCGCTACAGTTAGAGAGAGTTAAACTTGTAGGAGTGATAGGACGATTTACCAGTTACTGGCATCTGAGAAAACATGTACATCGGCATTTACGGCGATATGACTTTTGGATTATGAAATGAGGAGGTAGAAACAGCCACCCATGTCATCTTTGAAAGAAAAGCAACCACTTATTGGAGACATAACCTTGGATATAAAGATAAAAATAAATCGCAGTAATGATAGTCAATGACCTAATACACCTTAGATTGATCAAATCGATTGCACTGAACTGGGGACTAGGAAAGTACAATAAATTGGAAGGCTGTAGTGGCTGGGGGAACAAAAAACACCACTTCCTAGTAGGTCCATCATCAACACCCACATCTGGGCTAAGTGGTATGAATATTCTTTGAACAGTTATAAACTTGATATTTAGTCTGATTAATAACGTTATATTGAAGATAATAGGGACCAGATTCAATTCAACCATAATTTAGCGGTTGAAATTCTGGCAGTTAAATGATGCTGATACTTAGGTGTCTTCCTGAATACTTATAATTATTTATTACATTTCTTTGTACTCAGTTTGTGCAATAATTGTCTATTATTTTTTATATGGTTTGATGCAGCCCATGTTGGCTTTTCATCTAAATAAAATCCTACGTAAAGGAATGGTGTTGTAACCTTTATGTTTTAAAATAGAGACTGGCAAAAAAGGTGGGAAATACTTTAATTTATGGTGCATAAAACAGAGTACTGCAATTTTTATTATTATCTCTGAAATATAGGTTTTGAATTTATTACATGTTTGTAATTTATATTTTGGTGTCTATCGAATAAGCTGTACATTAACAAGATCATTTAAGTAAAAAAATTAATGGTTTAAAAAAATTTCATATCTTCGTATGTTTTAATCTGTGAAAATTAAAGATGACTAATTACATTGTCAATACTTTGTTTTTGTGCCTAATTTTTTTTGTGATGCAGTGACAAAATAAGGTAAAACTTTGTAATAATAAAAAAGATGCTTTGCAGGAGTATCTAATAAATTTATCAATTTAATTTTTGAATTTGATAATTATATGAGTCAATAATTGCCCTATAATTCTGTATAAATTAAATATTAAGATACTTTTCATTTTTTAAACAGAAATTCCACAGATGCTAATTATTAAAACACATGTCACACTATCAACACGAAAAGTGAAAGATCATGTCTAACAAAGATAAACAACATTTATAAAACTACATTCACACCAGTTCACACCAACTCACAGACACAATGCCACACCTCTCAAGGTGGTTCGCATATACCGCCCTCCTCGGTGGGGGCATTGCCGGTATAATGATGGCTGAAGGAAAGAAGATCGCAATGTGTGGATTCGCTTTGTATGCCATACACGGGGCATTCGGTTTTTTAGAAATTCGTAAGTAAATCAAATCTAGGCAACAGAATAAAATCACTTAATCAAAACAATTCTTTTTTTTTAGTTACAAACAATGACACATTTTATTCACTGAATAGAGACTATACAGTCGTTCTATCATCAGCCCTGTGTCAAGGTTTAATAACGACAGACTACTGCATTATGTCAGGTCTTGAAGCAAAAAAAGCATGTGGCTTGAATTTGGTCTGCCCAGCAATTTATCTATTGGTTGTGTTAGTATTTGTTTTATCATAATTGAAACTATAAAAGTATTTTTTTTTAAACCTAATTTACAAATTTGTTTTAGGTATATCATAAGAAATGGTGACTTGTACTTTATTGGAGATCTAGGCCATGGAATAAGCTGTGTTGTGTGTGCATACTACGGCTTCGATAAAAGCCAATACATGGCATATATTGTCTCGTTATTTTATGTCATCATACATTTTTCAAAACTGTACTACAATGAATCGTGGATCCTGGCTGGAATAACATCCTTCTGTGCCGGTATGCTTCTGGCAGGAAAAGATTTCAGCACACTATTCAAATAACTGGGTTTTGAAACAAATTATCATGTTGCAATTTTTTTTGTGTGAAAAAAAAGAAAAAAAAAGAAGTTTACTTTTCAATGCTAAACACCATAGATTCAAGGGAATATAGGAAATTTAGAGATCAACTGTTTAATTGGTGAAAGAAAAGGCTTGTAAGAAGAGAAAGACCTACTTCAGTTATGCCCAGTAGAGTTATGTTAATAATGCGCCACAATGAAATAAAGAGATGTGAAAACATGGATGCACCATAATTTTTCAAAACATAAAACAATAAAAAACAATTTATTTAACATTGCCTACCCTAGACATTTCTTAAACTTAATTAGAAATTCATTTTAGCATTTGATTTTAAAAGAACTATTTTCACAAATCATTTAAAATTAGAAATGTGAAAAACTAAATGAAATAATCAAGGATTGACAGAAAAAAACTTAATGTTAGTTATAGCAAACTAATTTTAAAATTAAAATAATTCAAAGAAAATATATATACAGATATTTCCTCGTCACATACTATAACTATTAGAAGAATCTTATTTATTTGTATTTTTCTTTTTTGTTTTCTTTAATTTGGTGTTACATTGATTGATTATTTTTATTGTGGCTACTTTTTCCTGAATTATTATCAAGCAATGCAACCTAGATAACCAGGATTGCTGTGCAGCTTTCTTTTTTTGTATATATTACTTTTGTTTATTATATTTACAGTAAATCTAGTTTTACTATTATTATTACTTGAATTATTATAAATACATGGCTTTTATTATATTTACTAGAGATAATAGGTTAGATTTCGCAGTTTGATCATCACACAGCCTTAAACAAACACTTTAATTCGATTTTCAAATATTGTATACAATTATACACAAGAAATTGATTAAATTAAAGTCAAATCTGAAGTACAGATAAATGAACAGGCTGATGAGCTAACAAAGGCAGGAACAGCCCTCATTCCCATTGGACCAATAAATAGGACAACAAATTGGTGTGCCCCCCTCCAAAAAAAAAAAAAAGGAAAAAAAGGTGAGAGCAAATCTGAACAAATGGATTGATAAGGAAATGACCCTGGAGTGACCCAGGTTCCAGCAGTCCTGCATTGGAAGCAGTCACACTATTTTTTTACAAAAATACCAGCACCCCAAGAGTTCATATAACCTCATAATTGAATTGCTCTAAAATCTCTCTCTCTCTCTCTCTCTCTCACACACACACACAACGCACGCACGCACGCACGCACACTCACACATTCAGTAGGTGAGAATTGGATAAAATAATAGATCTTTACATCAGCCCATTTAAACCGTTATCTTTAGTCACCACCTCCTCAAAAAATTGAGACAGAAACAAGAAAGGAGAAGCAGAGACATGAAGCATGTCCCTTAACAGCAAAAAGCATTGATCCAGAAACCGTACAGGCTTTTCAGAAAGGCTAATGTGAAATCTAAAGAAATAAGTAAGGAACAGCAAAACATGCTAAAACTACCTTAAAAGTTGGGAAGAAAGAAGGGTCAATTTCACAATAGATCTCTTAGGTCAAAGTGAAAGAAAGGGATGTTTTGATCACCAGTGAACCTGATGGGGATACAGTTTTTTAAATGATTCTTTAACAGTACAGGTCAATGCTCTCAAACGATTATATAATGTTTCCACATTATCAGCTAAACAGCCCACTTTCCAAAATGGCATGAAAAATAAATTTAGTATCAAACAGATCTAGTTGTTCTTCCAATAGTTGAACAGGATGGTTCTCATGATCTGGTTTTTTTTTCAGATTTCAATAAATAACTGTTCATCATCATCAGACTATGTCAATTATCTACAAAAACTTTTTTAATGAAAATTTTAGTCCACAAGTTGGCAATGGTCTAAAACTGAAACTGGTTGTCAATGTTCTACAACTAGAAAAACTTATTGACAGTCTACAATTCGAACAGGTCATCAAAGGTCTACTATTAAAGCAAATTGCTAGCAGTCTAGAAATGGAACAGGTTGTTGATGGTCTAAAATCTGCATGAACTGCACACTTCTTTATAACATGCAGTTCACATAATCCAATATGTAATTTGATTTGTATCCAATTTATTTACTTGTAACTGTGCTGGCTTAATATTGAACCGTTTTTCAAAACCTAAAATACATAGTATAAATCTATTTAATTGAGACAATTGTGAATAATATAGCTAATTAATCACTTTATAAAGAACAAAGAAAATATTTTTTATAATTTATTTATTATAAACATGTAAAAAATCAACAGTAGTTTTAAAATACACTTTATACGTAAAATGATCAAACATACAAAAATTATTTATGTATACATCATTAAAGTAGTGCATACTGACTATACAGAATATTTCTTATTTTGAAATAGTTATCTGAGACACATCCTTCGAGCTCAACTTTTCTCGATTGTGTTCTCTTAATGGATATCGTTTTGCTGCAACACCAAAGAGCACCACCTGAAAACTCGCAGTCGAAGCCTTTTTTGCTCAAGTATTGCTTGAGGTCAGACAGCTTGAGCTCGTTGACAAAGACGGACTGATGGGGATTAACATCATGCTTTGGAATCGGCTCCAAATTAAGTAGTTCATTATTCAAAAGGCTTTCCGAGGATGCATTCTGACCTGACTTTTGTGGTTCTGTGACTATTGCGTCCAACCAAACTAGCTCCATGTCTTTGCCTTTCTGCAGCTTAAACGAAGAAGCGAGAGAGTCGGTCAAACGAATTTGATAAATGTGAGTCTCCGAAGTGACATCAATTATCTCACCTTTTTTCGGTGTAAAGACTTCGGCGTCGATCTTTGTCTTAATACATTTTGCAAGTTTGTCTGTTATTTCGGGTGAACCCCTGATAAGAATGACTTTCCTCGGTTGTAACTGCGTGATCAACTGCTGGACTGAGAGACCGTCACTCCTTCCTTCAAAGTCAATAAATTTTATCTGGGCTTTTACATCAATTGTCTGCTTGTAGGCAACACATTTAGTCGGGCATTCACCTCTAATCTGAACGACCTCTTTTTTCTTCTTGGACGGCTTCCCGTTCGGCTCGGAATTCTTATAATCTTCAGTTTTGACCAGTTCCCCATATTCATCAGATTTCATCTTTTTATCTATGTATGGGTACATAAGGTAATACCTGCGATGCCTCTTCCTCCTCTCAGGTTTCACCATCAAATCGTGAACTCCAGTGACGATGTTAACAAGTTGGAGATCGTCTTCATCCTCTGAACTTTCTTTCTGCTGATAATTTTTGCTCTGTTGGTGTTTTAAATAAATCTCAAGCTCTTTGCCTTCGAGTTTTACTCTTTTTTTAATGTCTAGAGTTATCGTCCTGTTAGAACCGTTATCAATCAGATCTCTTCCCAATGAGCCTTCGAAACTTTTTGATGTCATTATTATAGTATTCTCAGGCTCAGAGGCCCAGTTAATGAAAAGCTCTCTGGCAAAACCAGTTTCCAAGTCTGGCATACTGGCTAAAATGACTTTGTTACTCACCAACTTATTCACTTCATTGAGACTATGACACGTTCTCAAGTGCTTGAACTGAAATGGATTTTCTCTCATAGACTCGAAGCATTTCAAAAGTTTGTCACTCATCCATTCTATCTGCGACTTTGCGAATTCTACAACATTATAGCTTACATTGCTAAGAAGGCATAAGGGATAAACTTGCAATCCGAAATTTTTATTCCTCCAGAGTTGATCGAGCATATGGACCAGCTCAAGAACTCTACCTGCAGTGTCAACTGTTATCAAAACATTACCGTTGTTTCTCAGGGTTTGCAAAATGTCGGCGATCAGTTTCTCGTCCCTCGCCCTCCTCCTTGCCTGCTGATACGTGCCATTGTAAGCATCTGTTATGAGAAGAGACGGTCGTTCCAGCTTCTCAAAGTCACAACCGTTGAGATGCCTCTCTTTCTTATGGTTGAAGTCAGTGGCATATATGATGTCCTCCTCTCCTGTCTTTTGAATTTTCCAGATAGTGCCACCTATCATGTGGCCGGCTGGCATGGGGATAATGCAGAGGCCACAGCTCTTCTTCATCATCACCCTCTGGTTGTACCTCAACTGGACCATCTTGTCGAAGGAAGCGTCGACATCGTCCAGGTTGAAAACGTCAAAGTCCTCTTCGTTGTGTCGCCCCTGGTAAAAGTCGTACATGAACATCTGGCCCATTTTGTAAACGGGGATGGTCGCGTAAACTGGGCAGCTGAGTCCGCATTTCCCTACAAGGTATGGCAACGCTCCGAGGTGCAGATTGTCCGGGTAACTGATGAGGACTGCGTCTATCTGGTTGACATACCTTTTCAACTCTTTCAAATATTCTTCGTCGAACTTTTCGTTGAGACCGCATTCTAAAAGGAAACGAAAATCGTCGATTTGAAGCAAATAGCACGGCGGCGTGTTTTCCGTCGCGCCTGAAATCGACTGGAATTTAATTATGGAGGTCATTTTGGTAAGGATTTGTGTGCTTTATTAACTCATCAAATTTTAAATCTTCAGACGTCAAGAACTTGGAGGAAAATGAACAATAAGCAGTTAGCAAATAAATGCTGGATTTGCTTCTACAGCGATGAAAAAACCGTGTAGGTTATTCTGTTCGAATTTGAAAAAACCCTTAACGTAACGGAACATCGCCATTGCGTTCCACGTGCGACAATCCTTCCTGGTGCATCCCTAACAACCTAATTATTAAATACTAAATAATTACGTTAATTGCTTAAATAAATATTTTTAAAAAGTAGTTTCTAAAACGTTTAAAAGAACATTTATTATATTACAAAATTTTGTTAATAATTATAGCCGAAATAGCAGAACTCGAGCAATAGAACAAACTACGAAACAAAAGTTGTGAAAATTAAACTGTAAGTTACTTTTTATTTTATTATGCACAATCCAATATAACATTTTTTCTATAAACTAGGTGAAGGTCATATCCCAAATAGTGAAACATCCAAAATTTCCAAAATCCGGGGAAACATAACTACCTGACAATACATGGAGTGGCAGGGCACAAAGTCTGAGTAATGAACAAATAGAAAAACTAGTTGGAAAATATGCAAAACCATATGTAGGCCCAACAACTACACTGAGATAACGAGACACCCATAACTAAGAAGGATTCACAAATAACGAAAAGGGAAGTGGACGAACTCCAGAGGTGCCAGACATGGTAAACTCGCCAGAACTGACAAACACATTACTACAGTTAGACAGGATAAACCTATGAAATAATAGACCTAAACATGGGTGATTTACTTCTGAGAAAATAGCAAATAAAAAAATTCAGCACAACATGGGTGTATTCAATGATGACCCAATTGTAGATTAAACAAAGAGAAAAAAAGCAACTGCTGCCCACATCATCGTAAAATCCAAAGCAACTGTTGAATGAGATATAAACCTGGATATCAAGAAGGCCCAGGAAGAAGACTTACAGCAATGAAGCAGAGACAATTAATTACCTTGTACTTCTTTAAAGAGGATCAAATCAATTGAATTGAACTAAGGTGCTGGAAAAATTATAATAAACCATAAAACATAGGTAATATCAAACAACAGCTTCCTAGCATCTTATCATCTTTGTAAATCTTAATGGATTCAATGTAAGGGGAAAGAAAAAAAAGCAGCAAAGCTAGATTTGGTGCTGTAATGACACTAGACCTTGTAGTAAAAACCCTACTCTTTCACCTTACAATTGGTACAAAAAAAAAAAAAAAAAAAAAAAAGCGGATGAACTCTAGAGGTGCCAGATACAGTAAACTCACCAAAATTTGCAGATGCATTACCATAGTAGACAGGATAAATGTCAGGTGAGTAAAAGAGGTTTTCTGAGAAAAGACATACACAGCATGAGAAGAAAGAAACTACTTCCCATATTAGCGTCAAATGCAAAGCAATTGTTCATGGTTCAATCGAGACTTAACCTTGTGCAACAAGAAGGTTAAAAAAATTCATCCATGAAGCAACGTTAGCCATTAACCTATTACTTTTAAAAAGGAGGTCCAAGAAATTGATACTGCCCTTAGATACTAGGAAAAGTATAAAAAGCCAAAATGCTGCAGTGCCTGCGGAATACCAAATCCCCAGTTCCTTGGACACCATTTTCAGTACAAATTGATGTGTCCTGTTATAGTTTCAAAATTGAACACACTAACAGTTTAAGCAATATTAATTTCCCAAATTTGAAAATACCAATATAATTGTTTCCTTAAATACAGTTGCATGCATTCAATTAATGGAATGAAAATTATCATTTCAAAACTAATACACTACTATTGTTTCATTATTTAAGTCCGATATCACATGTATAAGTTATAAAACTTTGTCATTGTAAACCACATGGTTTTTAAAATTTGAAATGTTAACTCTTTTTTGGCTAAAATTTGTAGAAAACAAAATTTTCATTCACAAAAAGTCATTACTTATTCACCAACAGAAATGACTAGCGCTGAGGAGTGTTTCTGTGCAGTTCTATTGTGGAACATGGCAAATTATAACCTATATATAATGAAAAATCTCTACAAGTTGGAAACACTCGTCTACTGCACTTATATATGCTATGCGTTAAGTATAATTTACAGATGTAGTAAGTAATATTAGAAAGTGGGAAGAAAAAAAAAATTGTTTACTATTCTTATTAATGAATTCCAGTTTTCTCAAGTAGGTCAGCATATATTAATAGCCAATGTTTGAACACATTGGCAAATGTACTGCCATGTAGCATACTGTCTTATGAATATGCCAAGAACTGTGGAGTTTCATACGCTTCAATCTTATTGGTCCTTCCTATTATGTTCATGTTCCAAAGGTAGGATCATTAGAACATTCGACCCTTGTGTTATTTAATATTGTCTTTAAAGGATTTCAGGTAAACATGAATACATGTTTGAAAACAATGTGCCCATTGTGGATCTCGCTCATATCATGTCTCTTTGCTGTATGATATATGTCGGTGGTGGGCGTAACGATCCATTGGCTTTATTGACTTCAGCTTCCTTCGCTATTCTGCATTTTTCACTTAGGGATTTGATGGAGATTGAAAACACACTTGTAACCGTACTCGCATGCTTTTTCGGTGGAAGACTTCTTCAGCAATTTCAGTGAAACTTCAAGACATTAAAGTAACTTTTTACCCAGAAATGGTTTATCGAGTATTTTGGTTTTAGTAATAGTAAATAGTATTATGTATGTTATTATTTGTTTTACTTTTTTGTTATACTAAATTGTATAAACATATGCTAAATAAAAAATAAATTACCTTTTATAAAACATATATTCACTTTCTAGAGTGTTAAAACAGAAAAAAATAAATAATTACCAAAGATTGTAATGATGACTATGTTCTTTTTTGCTTAAACACTTTGGGAAATGAATATATTTTTGAAAAAGGTCATTTTTTTATGTAACATATGATTAATTAAAAAACAATTTAGTAAGTTCTTTTTTTCTTTCATTGGATGGTATAAGTTATTAATAATGTTATCATCTTTTAACCAAAAGATGTAAATTGCGCTTAATTTGCTGATGTTTCTTATTCTTGTCAAATTCTATTCTCTTGTCTTGTTTCAAATTGACTGCAAGAAACAAACAACCTTTGATGAATAAATTTCTTTTATGTGTTGGGATAAAGACGTTAAACTCCAGTCACAGCATATACAAGAAATTGGATTATGAAACAATTTTCCATATGTAATTTTATGGCAGCTGGAAGATTATGGTATAAAATGTTTATGTATGTTTCTGCTGTCACGATATGACAAGATGGTTATCCACATTGCCTTTATCGCTTGATCTCCTCCATGTTTGACTGAATTCGTGAAATTAAGGGTTTTTTCTTTGGTATCCTTACATGGAAGTCAGCATTGTACAGAATTTTTTATTGTCAACTCATTTGTTTTTGAGAAGTATATTCCACATTATTGGCAAATTTTGGTTTTATACTGTTATTTTATACTATTTATTTATTTTTGACATAGGCATCAGACAGCTTGGACTTTTCAGCCCTGAAGCACTAACACAATTCCGCTAAACACTATACCCAATCACACCAATAAGTGCATTCATACCTATATATATATATATAAGTACTTGATATTCCTCCATCTACCTGTTCACTACAATAGTTTAATTTAGGATCAATGGGGTATTTTAAAATGTTTCCGCTGTAAGATCCAAGTCATGCATGCCACATGAGAGGCGATAGAGAAGCAACTTTGCCATCATCCCCTCCCCATTCACACCGATAAATATATTCACCATACAAAACACAAACACAAAACCTACAACTAAACTTCTATATACAATAGATATAGAATAGAATTTCTATATACAATTGAAACTGAAATTATTACTCTTGGCCATCATTTTGTGTAGAGGAGAAGAGAGTGCATGCAGTTAGAGCTTTGGAATACAATATAAAATAATTCATAGGTTTTAAAAGAGTGCGAAGGGACATCTAGCTGTAGTTGAGAAAGGAGTGAAGTTCTATCAATGAGATTGTTCGATAATTTAAATACGAAAACAACAATCAAAGTAATCCCTTCTTAGTGCCATTTCAAAAAGTTTAAATTCAGAGCGGATTCCAGGGTAGGCAGAGTTCGGAGGAAGATTGAGTCTGTAGGAAAGTTTTTGTAAAAATTTGTTTTGTACAGATTGAAGAATTTTTTGGTAATTTAGATAGAATGGGTTCCAAACAGGGCATATTCTAGTATGGATTGTATAAAAGCTTTATAAAGATGGACAAAACTTAGAGGATTTTTACATTCATAGGTGTTCAGGATGAAATTATTTAAACTAAACTTAAAATAAAATTATTTAAACAGTTTTGTAACTTGGTTTAATTACGTAAAGTATTATTATTATTATTATTATTAGTTTTAAGGGCGTTTTAATATTATTATTATTATTATTATTATTATTATTATTAAATGACTGAGATCTTTACCTTATGTGGTGATTGAGATTTTGAGAACACAGTGACTAGACGGAATTCTTATCATTGCTCACTTGCAGTTCAACAAATGAATCAAGTAATTTGAGAAAATTTTCGTATCATCTGCTGTACTGATTTCAGAGTCAATTTTATCATTTGTATCCTTGATTTTGTGTGACTACAAGACACAACTGATTCGTACGGTGCATCCATAGTAGGATCCATGAGACTGGGCGGAGCGAATAAACTTATAAAAAATGTTGGTTTTTTTTTATCTTTGAAACAGTTGAAAAAGGCGGTTTGACCGTGTTTCGTGTCCTCCTAGTGGAACCAGGGCGAACTAAGGATCCACCGGTCCTTGAGAGATGTCAGAGTTGTTTGGAACTTTGGACTTTAGAGTCGGGGGCAGCCGGAGTCGAGGTTGTCCGTTGTCTTCAGTTGAATACAGATTCCGCGAAGAATGACCGTTCGGTCGTGATATTCCTTTCGGATTTCGATGCACATCGTTCAGATCGCAGTGCCTTTTTTCACCATCCCACGATCGAGTCGTACAAGTGGCCGTCTCGCGAATTCGCATCCCGGGTTAAATGAGTTTTTCGTTCTGTGATAGTACTTTCGCTGGGAGATGGACCCCTACGTGCAGAAGCTGAACAACATTTCGTTAAACGAGGCCGACGCCGCGAAGAAGTGCGCGACCGACAACTACGGTCGAATCATGTCAAAACAGGCCGAAGTTTACAACAACGGTCACTCCAGCAACTTCGACAGGGGTTCGAGTTCGGCGAAGTTCGCCCAGAAGGTGGATTCTTTGGGAAGCGGCCTCAGCTCCATGAGCATAAGTGATAAGCAACAAGACATTCCAAATCGTTACCTGTCGTACGCCAACGGAGTGCCTAACCAGCCTATAGACCATAACAAGTATTACAGTGCTTATCTCAAAGGTCCTACGAGCCCCACTCACAGCAACAGCGGCTCTAGCAGGGACTCAAACAGTCCCAGAGGGAGCATGGCCCAGTATGAGGTGAAGAACTCTCCTCTTTATGAGAACTTAGACTACTACGGGGGTCGAGCCATGCCGCAGACCCCTGCGTATTACCACCAGTTGCATTCCAGCCCACATTCCAGTATGAGTTCACAAGACTCTAAGCACTCGAGCCCTAGAGCGAGTTACGTCTCCGTAGAAAACCCTTACGAGAGCACTTACAGGAAAGCTCAGCCTCAAGTTCCGGTGGGTGTGAAATACAGTTATCCTCCGTATGAGGCTCCTCCCGTTTATGAGAATGTGCAAGAGCTGAAGAACGAAGGAAGGCAGCCCTATTTCGGGGAGCAGAGGCAGATCGCTGTCGCCTTGACGACACCTACATCGTCTTACCTGCCTCCGCCTTATCCCAATCAGACCAAGTCGATAGGGCAAGTGTCTAGGATCGAGAGCAAACCGTATCATCCCAAGTCGGTCGGTGTGAGCTCTCGGTCAGTGCCAAATGGACAGACTTCCCTTGCTACGAGCTACCAGAGAGGAATGCATGCCGGAGTGGCAGGAGGTCCCACAACCGGTATCGCAAGCAGTCCTAGGCCAGTGGCTTCGTCTCCTGCTCCGACCAGCCCAAGCCCGACTCCTTCGACTAAGCCTTCAGGCAAAAATCTCCTACCGTACAATGTTACACCTCCAAGACCAATGGTAAGTGTCATAAATTTTTATCTATCATGTATGAAATATTTACATAGATGATATTTTTATGATATGAATTTTTTGCACTCGAGATTTCTCAATTTAAGCATATAATGACTCTTCAGCATATGCTTTAATATTTTAATGGTTCTGATATTCAGCTTTCACTCTTATTTCATAATTAGTAGGTATAATCATAATTATTCATAGTTCATTTTTTTCAGTCATTAATATTTTCAAATAAATTGACATGTTTCTTCATGTGTTTTGTCTATATAAAAAATAAGTTAATAGGATACCACCAATATAAAATAAATTGGTTGAAGAAGTTCACTTGTTATTTTCCAAATCTAACATTAAAGAGTAGACAATAAAAAAAAAGGAAGAGGTGTAATTAAAAAAAGGGTTAAAACTAAATGACACAATAATGGCTAATACTTTATGTCAGACTGGTATAATCTTTTATTTATTTGAATGTTGTGGTGAAATAATTTTGTTATATCTCAATTTTTCCCAAGTTGTTATCCCCTTTCGAAGAAATAGTTATGAATTTTCTATGAATAAGTTAAAATCTTCGATCATGCTTTATTTTTTAGTTTCACTGTTATTAACATATACATACATAAAATATAACATCTATTGTCTTCTTTGGTTTACTCTACATTGGCATTTGCTTTCACTTTCATACTTGTACAACATAAATCTAACTCACTCTGCGTCGAAAATTTCACTTGCTTGGTGCACACTTCATCCAGTCTCCTTTCATCTACTTGTGACAATAAAATTAATAATTTTAATTTTAAATGTTCTTCGCAAGCAATACCTTGCCAACAGGATATTTTGTCTTTATCATTTATGTAGGTGAATTATAAAACATAAATAGTACAATTCAATATTTATTACCTTTAAGGAGTCAATGTAATTATTTTTACCTTGTGTCAAATGCCCTGGTATTTACACTTAAACGCTACATCACAAAGTTGAATTCTGAGTAAAGTAAATCATAGTGAGCGACAGGCAGAATGTGTGTGTTCGGTGTGATCACAGATTGATCATAAGTTGATGTTTTACTTGGTCATATTTTTTAAAATTTAGAAATGGGTTTTTAACTTTGAATTATTGCAATTGGTAATAACCAATCCAATTGGGAACTTACTGCTCAATTGGTCGATATCAAAGTCAACTTAAAACCTCACTGGTGGTAAAAAGTTTCTTATACGAGGGCCCTAATGGGCCCATAAACTTTGGTATGCTTAACTGAATAATATTGTGAATTAACACACACACACACACACACACACACAAAATTGCATTAGACACAATTTAATATTTAATTTAAATAAAAAATAAAAGATCTAATAATTCTCCAATTCTGTTTTATGTTCATGTAGTATAATTGAGGCAGGTAGCCCTAAAATAATAGGATATTTCCTCTAGGATGACTAGCACCAATATTCATTTCTTTTGTTGGGAAAATTGTTTTATTTTAATTATGATTTTTCTATTAATGTATACATGTTAAAAAATAAACAGATGGATGAAATTTTTTTTTATGCTGGACATTTTGTCTTAGATGTAGTATTGGATATAAATTCTCCCCCCCCCCAAAAAAAAAAAAAAAAAAAAAAAAAAATTAAACCCATCCAATTATATTGGATATAAGCTATATCAATAACTGATACCTTACAGTTAAAATATATCATATTCTGGCATTACTACATTATCCTACTAAAACGGTTAATTTTTCATTTGTGCTACTTATAAACACATAGTGTATTGTATTATGCATTAATATATTTATTAGAAGAGGTTTTCAGTAGAAATCATTTAAGGGTTTATTAAATGGTGAAGAGGTGAGGAGTGGTCAGAGGTTAAGGGTTTATGCCCAAAATATTACTCATTTGCTTCATTTACTAGAATGAAATATTGAATTGATATAATAATCTTTTGTTGTTGTTTTATTTTTGTCTTGTTGGCCAGCTCTCAAATTGGTAATTGACTGTAACCATAACCATCCCTAATCGTATCCCAATCTTGTCTTTGATGATTGGTAGAGAGCTAGGATTAACTCAGTCCTAGATAAGTTGATTAATTGCTTGATACAAGGTTTTTTTTTTTTTTGCTGAGAATTGCTAACAGATGGTTTGTAAGGAGGCATTATGTCGAGCAAGCCTCATTTTTTTTAACGCACTCGTGAGATTTAGGTACATGGTAGGATTATGTGAGCTTGTCGTTTGGATGAATTGTACACTATAAGATATTTCAGTATTTGCTTGTCTTAAGCTATTTACACTGGATTTAACAGGATTAGGCTTTTTTGCTTGAGAATTTCGGCCTCTGGTAGCTAAATGTGCTTCAGCTGTATTCTGTGACAACTTACCATCCCTTCAAAATTGACCGTTGCAGAAAAAACAGTGAGTGACGGGTTAGAAAATTTTGATATATCTGTTGCTGCCATTTTATCACGCATAGATTTTTACCTAGGATTGTACGATAGAATTTAATCCGACCATGATGGTCAAAAAGTTCGCCTTCCGCTATATTATGTTGGTATCAAATTTTGGAAAGTGTTTTGTAAGAATTTGAACTTTCTTCCCTTTTGGTGTACTTCTGTGAAATACAGTAGCTTCCTTTGTTTCGAGAATACATAAAAGTTCTATTATTTGTTTAACCTGACCTGGGAAGATAAGGTGTTAGTACATGCACGAATTGCTTGAATGTTTATATAAATTGACCTTTGTTTTATTTTATTTCTTTATTTGGAAGATGAAAATAGATTCCGTCTTCTCTTCTTTTTGTTTGCTTTTCTTTGTTCTATGTCTCATTATTATAAAGCTCTATGTTCTCCGATGCTTGTAATTGGTTTTGAGTGTAGTTTAAAAAACTAGGTTAAATCATAATGCATAATTTTCGTTTTAATTCGATTATTATCTTAAAGTCTTCTTCCTGTGTAAACTTGTTTTTGGCTCATCTTTAATTTGTTAATTTCTTTAGAAAAAAAGACTGACTTAAGAAAATTAAGTTCGACTGAGAGAATTGCTTTCAGTATTGTTGATTGTTTGGTCTGCTTTTTCTCCACTCCTATTACTATTTCCTTTGTATTTTTGTTTGGTCTTCGTCGTCATATATTTTACATTAGGTAAATACAAACCAATATTTGGAGAGAATGCACCACAGAGTGACTCTTGCTTACTAGTCACTCGGCAGACCTTGGCCTGGGTTATTGCAAAGATCGTTCTCCACCAAGGTTGCCTTATACACGGACGTGGAACTGATTCATTCCAAATAACCTACTGTCGATGTTTCCCAATGTTTCGGGACCTTCGTACAGATAGATTTTGCATTTCTAGGCGGTTCTAGGAAATTAGACATCGATTAATCCAAACCGACCTGAAGAAGATGTGATCATCTCGGAAACATTCGACCGTCCATGTTCAATTCTGTTAACCCCCAGTTGTTAAATAATAATACATACATTAAACATTTTGTTTACGTTGTATAATCAGTGATCAATGATAGAAGCTGTTAGTTTTTCGATTCGATAATGTCAATGCTTGCATACTTATGATTGTACACGTACGATTTTTTTTTATTCTTCTTATTTTTACAACTAAATATGTAATGACCAAACGGTTATATACATATAAACAATAACATGGAAGCGTGAACAGCAACCATCCAGTGATGGACGCCGTTCTTACATCAACATGATGAGTGACTATCCTAGGAGTCCGTCGTAAAGTAGTGAGGCTGTCGCGTAGCTCTGATTATTAGGTAGTGTGGTGGATGACAGGTTTTTACGAAAGGTTCGGATGATGAGAACATTGTTGAGATATAATCGTGGGAGCGTTTTTTTACGGTAAATATTACGTAAACTGATTTAATTTCGTTAATCTTGATAATCCATAGTCGGAGCCAGGATGGTGACAGTGATAGTGTTCGTTTGGGTATGTAGAACGGAGGAATAAATTGATTAAAACATGGGAGCGAGGACGCTGCCTTGTGGGACACCTGCTAGAGTAAGATGGAAAAATCCAGATGGTAGGGAAACTGGTTGTGCATAGGACTACATTGAACAGGGAGTTTTTGAAGATGGTGGCTTTGTTAGACAGTTAGGAAAGGATGATGGGAATGGTTAGGAATTTTTGGAATGTATAATATGTTGAAGTATCATTCCAGGTGTTTAGCGCTTTAGGGTTATGGTTGCACCGGTGAGCTCTAGTTTATAAACTTGATTAGTACGGTAAGAAAATAATGTGCAGGATCAAATGAAATAGAAAAAACGTTACAAGAACCTAAATACGCTTCCAGGCCAAGAAATTAATTTTTACAAAAACAATTCGGATTTGTTTTAAGTACTCATAAATCCTTAAATAATGTATTTTTATTGAAACATAGCATTTTTGGCCTGAATGAGTTGGGAGTAATTTTTTTCGCTGGCGTATAGCTCATCGAGATTTTGTATAAATTAAAGATTAAACCGTTGGAAAATTGAATTTACCTTTTTTAAGCCTATTTCAACAACATTTAGATACTATGTCACTACAAGTGAGAGAAATAAGCCTGAAATATAAAAAAATAGTTTATATTTCCGGTTTTAATTTATAGTTATACGGCCAAGTTTGTGCCATTACGTGGAGCCGTTGGGCTCCAAAACCACTCCAACTTTTCCGTGGGTCCTGAACTATTTCAGTCATCACTAGAGCCAGGGTGGCCTGAACACAACAGAAAAAAAATCCTAAAATATGTCATATATTCTGTGCTAATAAAACCTCAAATATGCTATTTGTGCGCACTAAAAGAGACATCAAATTTGCCCTGTACCTAATTTGCTCTAAAAAATAAAAGATCAGCATGACTGTCAGAGTCAGACATCACTTCATTAATAATAACTTTTTTCAAACTTAGACATGCGCTTTCTTTTTCGTCGTATTCATTTTAAAAGGAAAAGAGCAAAAAAAAAAAAAAAAATGAAAAATTTATCACACAAACTATCAAATATTTGAGAATATATAAAATAAATACTTCAGCCCAAATGAGTTTATGATCTCAGATACATTTCAAAGTTAGTTTCTGTAAAACTTAATCGTTCTATAGTGCGCATATTTCGGAAATTGTCATTGAGAGTTTTCATTTTTATTACTGTAAGGTTTTTAACGTTTACGTTACATTTTCTTTTTTTTTAAGAGCACAATTTGTTATTTAGCAATTCAGTAAATTTAATTTTATTAATTTAAAGAGCGAATGAAAACCCATTTTTCTTTTTCCAATTTAAAACCCCCCCACATATTTTGGATTTTGAACGAAACCCTTTTAAAAGACAAAATTTAGAATGCGTATATTTTACAAAGAATATTGAAAAAATTTAGTTTCAACTAAATGTCCTTATTATATTATGATACTTAAAAAAATTAATTAATTAAAAAACTTTTAAATAAAAAAATAATAACAAAACATTAAAAAGTACATAAATAAAAAATTCAGTTTTTAAATTTTAGTATTACCTAAATTTAAATTTTGGCGCACTTAAAAAAACTTCCTTATTGTAAAATAAAACTTATAAAAAATTTAAAGTAATTTAAAATAATTATTCAGAGATCGTGAGATGCGGTGGTCTGATGTGATGTAGGTTTCAGAAAAAAAAATTTCCGTTATCGTGCCAAAGTTTCGATGTTTATTGAGATCATCTTCAGGGCCTGGAATTTACAACATAGTTTTAATTTAACAAACACATGTAATATGTGGAAAAAGTTAATTTATACAATACAATACAAAAAATATTTTTTACTTTTAATCAAAGTATTTCTACTCACTCAAAGTGTTTGTTTTCCGTGTAATTGTCTCAACACGACACACAAAAATGACTCGGTTATACAGAAAACCAACTCTTTGAGTGAGTAGAAATACTTTGATTAAAAGTAAAAAATATTTTTTGTATTGTATTGTATAAATTAACTTTTTCCACATCTTACATGTGTTTGTTAAATTAAAACAATATATATGTTTGTATATTGTTGATATTTTCCATTGTTCACACAGTTGTTGCAGTTTATGTATACCTTTCGCATGAACGCATATTGAGTGGTTCGTCCTATCTCGAAATTTTACTCTTGTTTGGAATGCTGAAAATGGTCTTTACAACACAAAACGCCATCTCAAAATAAATTAAATTATCTCAAATCCCACCTTAATAAATAAAATAATAATTTCTCGTCGAACGACTTAGAAAAATAGGTTCAAGTTTTAAGAGTTTCTCCCTGTTATAATGTATTACATGACCAGGCTTACTGTGGTCAATAGCATTTGACATGTTGAACATATGTATGTTTAGGTACATAAATCATGAGACCAAAGCCATTTTATTATTAAACCTTATTCAAAATGAATAATATATTTTGGTTTACTACGATTTGTCGATATGTCTGATTTTGTACCCGATCACTTGATCGAAATATACTACGATCGATCTTGTTACCTCTGGCTTTTAAAAGTATATTCGACGAAAAAATAGTGTCATGAATGGCCACGTTTGTTTAACTCATTCATTAAACTTTTCTTCAGAAGGTGTAAAATTAGATAGATTCAAAGAATGTGAACAAAAATTGATTGTGATTGATTTTTGAATGGTTTCGCTTTTCTTTAACACTCAACCAATGAGTATTCCTTTGAAATATAAGGACACCACGACCAAAAGTAATTTCTCTGTAGAAATGTGTGGTGTTTAGTTACTGTTTAGTTAATGATTATTTGGAGATAGATGCGGTCTGGTGTGGTTTAGAAAAGCATTTTCCTTAGTGTGCCAAAGTTTCGATCTTTATTGAGAACATCTTCAAGGCTGGCCACTTGGGTTCTCTCAACACAACACACAAGAATGACACATTTATACAGAAAACAAACATTTTGAGCACTGAAGATGATTTCAATAAAGATCAAAACGTTGGCTCGATAAATAAAATGTTTTTCTAAAACTTTCGACACACCAGATCCCATCTCACGATCTCCAAGTAATCATTAACTAAGAGAAACATAACAGAAATATGGAACATTCCATGAAGATGTTGTGTTGTCGTTTGTTGAAAGGTATTTTTTTGTCTATAGGGGCCGACGGAGGCAGAACGAAAGATAGAGGAGCTCACGAGGCAGCTCGAAGAACAGATGGAAAAGCAGGAAGAGGAAGGGGAATATTTCGGTAAGTCTCTATTGATGAACGTTATTTTATAAATAGTGAATGTTGAATTCTCAATGAGGCCGAAATGCCATGGGTGAAAGCTCATTTTCAAACCGAACATCGGCGTTTATTCACATCACCGACGATGAATTGCACAAGACGATTAATTATTCTATGTTTGCTCTTAGGACCTGTGTTATTTTTAGGACATGCCCGAAACATTTCTTGAATAACAATCAGACTTATATCGGGGTTTCGGCCCTCCTGAATCAGATTTCATATTGTCGCAGGCACGGCCGAAAAGAAAATCTTTATAGATAATTTATTTTGATATTCAATTTTCAATGTAATATTGTCAACCAAAGTGACAAGGTAACTCTTAAGGTCTTGCTACTGATCGTTTTGGTGGCGAAATGTCGAAAAGGCCAATCTAGGGAGAATAACACGAAAAAAAAGGTCCGTAAAGACTAAATTAAAGTTAAACCTTGCTCAGCTTGTCAGTTGTTGAAAATAGTTTGAAAATATGATCGTGGTATTAATCTTTATTTATTTATTTTCATGGTGAGAAATTTGGTGCGTTGTTTCATTGTTTGCCGATCGTTTGGTAAGGCCATCGAAAACAACTATTAGTTTTTCTGAAACTCGAGCTGTAAAATGTAGTTATCAGTCAGTTTAATGTCTCAAGAGAAAAAGAGTCATCGTCGTGAAAATTATCAAATTTGCCGCCTGGTGGTCACGTTGAACGATTGTCGCGTCTTTTTTTTCCAATTTCCTAAAAAGAATGATATTGGTTTTCCATTTTATAAAAAAGGGTAAGCAAACAGAGGAATTTGACAAACAGGGAGAAAGTTTTGCGGTATTGTATAAAACGATGCCAACCAAAAATAACTACAGCATTATCATGCATATAAGAAAGAATATGCATATTCAAAAGCAAAAGAGCGGGCCATTACAATTGTTGACACAAGGTGAACAGTTGGGTTAAAAATTTATGGCCAAATGTAGGGGAGAGGTCCTTTTGCCACCTCCAATGCCAAAATGTCTTAGAACATTGTATATCGAAATGTTTATATTTTTTGTTTTGTATGTGTTAAATCATTTCAACAATTATGCCAAGATTAAATCTGAAAGATTGAATTACAAAGGACACAACTAAGAGGATGAGTCTACTCGCCTCCTAGGAAAATTTTGGTTCGTTTGAAATTGTAGATGTTACTGCACGAATAACTCGGTATAAATATTACTTGATTTTTTATGCTTTATAGAGCGTTGCTAATCATTTTACAATTTAGATTACAACTAAAGTAAATCCCTTCAATTTCATCCTTTCCAGAGCAAACTTGTCGAGTGAGTTAATTAAAAAAAAATTTCTTTGATGAGTATTTTCTTTTGTGTTAAGTAGATATCTCCCTGCGATGCGTTGGCCAAAGAAGACGGTCGTAGTGTCTGCACATAGCCCAAGTCCTAGTGTCATTGCGAGTTTCATTACATTTACGGAACCGTCATTTAATGGTTTCCTTGAAAAGTAGACAAATCCAAACTGTTCATAATTTAAGAGCGAGCTTTAAAACAGTCATTCAGAAGGCTTCGTGACAATTTAAATTTAAGTCTCTATACGTTCCGCAACATGTTCAGACTACTGCAGAAGTATCGAGAAGAAAAGCCAATAGCAAATCAGCACCTGGCTTGGCCACTTGAACAATGTTCTATACAGATAAAGGCCGGTTTGTTTTGTAGCAGACAGATGACCGGGACCGCATGTAGCCACCAGACGTGGAGAACGCTTTGCTTCATGTGCCATGCGTGAGTCACAGCCTTTTCAAAGTCTGGTTAGGGTGAATCAACGTCTATGCTCGTACCGAACTGATTATCATTCAGAATGGAGCTGAGGTCCGATTCGCTCCATTTATTGGGCTACGTGTTAATGCATGATTGTGGTCGACAGCATGTAGTTCGAGTTATCACCCATTACTTGGAGGATGTAAGGATTAGAACTGATGAATTCTCCCGCACGTTTCCCTAATATGAATATCTAAAGAACACTTATGGGACATGATAAAGAGTCGAGTTAGACATCGTCTTCAACAAGCGTTAAACAACTTCAAATCGCTCTTGTTGAAAAAAGAGTTCCTGTTTCACAAGATCAAATTATGATGTTAAAAGCAGAAAATTCTCTCCAATCCGGCCTTTTAATTGCACAGAAATAATTTAAAATAAGTGTTTAAATTAATGAGATTTCCAACTCATTCAGATACAGAAAACCATGGAATCAATCATAGTATTCAGTCTAAGGCTGATTTTTCATTATTGCGTAATAATAAAATTAAGAAAAGTACAATTCTTAGTCAAGTGAAAGGAGGTCAACGTGAATGTAAGTGCTACTTGTGAACCCGAATGAGTAGGTTTCTACTCGTAAGCATCGGTGGTTCAGTGGTAGAATGCTCGCCTGCCACGCGGGCGGCCCGGGTTCGATTCCCGGCCGATGCAGTTATTTTTTTTTTCGTTTTAAGAAACTGTTTATGGTGATAATGTTGATTAATATCACATTTTAAAGTTTTGGCACGGATGGTGTAATATCAAATGTATTAAAAATTAATAAAAAAAAAACTATATTATACAAATATATACGTGGAGAAAAAAAAAACTTTTTACATAACGTACGTACTCTTGGGCTCAAAATTGGCTAAGGTGAAACTAATTTTATTTTCCATCACGTATAAAAGAAATAGTACAAAAATTAATCAAAGGGCTAAAATAAACTATACCAAAACTTCTAATCAATAAGCAATTTTTATGAGGGAAACAAGCTTGTAAGTATCAAGGACGAGGCGGGTGATTTTTCACGAAAAGTGAATTTATAATTTAGTACTTAATTTTTAATTAGCGTGATATCGTCTATTTAAATGGAACTTTTTGGTGATATTAAATATTTTTGCCTTCTTTTTACATCGCTCAGCCATAATAAAGTACATCAATATTTACGACGAGCTTTGTCTAGCTGCATAATTTTAACATAGTGAACGGAATATTTGGTAAAGTATGTAAAAAAAATTGCCTTGGAATATTTTGGAAACGGTTTTCAGCCAAAATAATAGACAAAACTTTTTCTTTCGTTAAAAAGAAATAATAATAATAATAATAATTCCAGCGATTATTTACATTAGCCTTTTTATAAATAGGTTATAGATCAAACAGCTTTAATTATCCCGAATAATACATGCTACATAATATATTACCGTTTTATGCTTTTTAGCAGTAGCACCATATTTTTTTTTCTTGCTAAGAAACAAATTTTGATATAGTTTTCTTGCACCTGAAGAACCCCTGAAATTAATAAATATTAAATAGATTTTTGAGAACAAATTTCCCACAACCGATTTTCCACGCTTCGAAATACATAAAATTCATATAATAGCATAAACGTCGCCTCCGTTAATAAATGAACAGGAAATATGAAAAACCAAGGAGGTATTTTCGTTAATTTAATCCTATCTAAACGTTATTGGCTGAAAAAAAAACGATGCCGCTATCAAATGATAGTCATACCTTTGAATTCGGATAAAATCCAAAGGGATTATGAATTTTTGAGTGTATCTATAGAGTTCTGACAAAAAAATTCCTCGAGCTTATCAGGTGCTTAAACGTATAAGGATTGGTTTTTTCGAAAATAGGCAGAAAATGAGATTGAAATAATTGAATTACTTACTGTGTTTTTTCTCGGCTTTGGCATTTTCTCCCATTGGCAAGAACGATCGGGCATTCGTGTAATATTTTTCGATTTATATCACGAAAGATTAAAATCGGTAACCCCGCATCTGTAATATGTAATTTTCCAAATTTCCATTTTCCAATACCTTGATATGAGCCAAAGTTTCATTTTTTAATTTGATACAATTAAACATTTGATTTGTTGTTTAGTCTGACCTTGTGATGTTGTGTACCACTCGAGTAATTTGCAGCTCCGACATTGACATTAAGCCCGGTCAATTAGCAAATATGCGTTCCATTTTCGTTCGTATTTGGATACCTGTTAAATCATTGTTAAGAAAGATACTCAAGCAGCAGGGGGTTTGTAACCATCAGGTTGAGGTTTGTCAAGTTTAATATTAAAAGGGATCGTATCAGTTTTTTCAGTATTCAGACTTGGCGATAGGTTTGGCTTTCGAATATTGTTTTAGACGACTTACATTTTATGTGTGAAGTACCTGCATAAATAAACTGATTCTTTTAAACAGGTTGGCTAAAAGCCAATTTACTCGTTGTGAATTTTGGCCGATGAAATCTGTTACTATTCAGGATATCAAATGGTCGTCGACTTCGTACCTGAAGATGCTCAGTAATGTCCAACATATGACTTATACCATTCGAAGACGGTGATTTGTATAATCTCAAATCGGCAATTTATGTACATATACAAGTACAGATTCATTAATTTAGTGGTCCGCTTGACCAATTAATACAATACAATTATGATTTTTAGATTAGATGAAAAAAAGTTAATGGCACGAGCGGGATTCGAACCCACGATCTTTGGCTTGAAACGCCGCTGCTCTACCAATCGAGCTATCGTGACTTCAATCCGCTCGGATCGTGCATCCCAAAGCACTTCCTCCTGAGGGCAAGTGTAGCACCACAGTTTGTTAATAGGTGTGTCTCCTCCGTCTCTTTGCGGAATCTGCATATGCCATCTTGGATTATTCCACCTTTTTTAATTGTCCATTTAGCTTGCAGTGTCCTGTTAAGAATCCTGTTAGGATTCGCAGTTTTTCCTGCTTCCTTTGATACATTCCGTAACTTCTTTCCTTTCGAAATTTGTTAGAATATTCGTGGATTGTTTGGGTCCAATGAGTGAATTCCATTGTTCCTTTATTTTCTTTTTGTCTTTCTGTCAGAGGTATTCATTGATATTGAGGGTGCTTCCTGTGCCATAGAGGAACACCTTCTACACGTATCATATAACTTCCTTAATTGAGCGTAGATGAGATATTCAATAAGGCCAACAAAGTCATTCTCAACACAGCTAAGCCACAAAACTATCAGTACTAGGGACAATAAAACAACCCTGTTTCCTTCAAAAATCGGGAGACCCTAGAAAACACACGTCTTAAGCACACCCAATTGAAAAATAATAACGTGAAAATTATTTGTTCACGACTAGATATTTTCTTAAGTGTCATCACTTAATTCGTTAAAACGGCATTAAGCTAAGCTGGACAATTATAAAATAATCTTAATTATGTGAGCGTGTGTACTTTCCTTCATCTAACCTCTAAACTGACATAAATTAAATCAACAGTTGGCATATTTTCGTGATTTTCTCAGAAATATCAAAACTAATGTTCACCATGATTGTAAAACCGAACACTTGGTAAAGTTTTTGTTTTATTCTTGGGTAAATAAAATAACCCGCAGCGTTCGTTTTACTTTTGGCTCTCAAGGATGGCAGCCAAGTCGGGAAATCAAGAGGAATTTACTAATTCTTTCAGACCGACAATCACGTCCAATGAGTCAGAATCCTCTGTGATAACAGAAAAATGAGTCTTACGCATCATTTTCATTAAATCCATTCGAATCTAAAATTAAAGCATGATGGTCTGTACTAGATACTGTCCTTTTTCAAATATATGAGACTTAAATAGCCAATTATGCACTAATAAAATTTATGTTCATTAAAAATAAAATTGAAACCTACCATTATTTTTCATAATGAAAATCGTACAAATATAAATTCGTTTGTTTTTATTGAGAAGTGAGTATTGTTTGTGTGTACATAAAAAGTCGAGCCTATCACTTTTCGCAGTCCACTTATAATTCCAGCTTTCGTAATTTACAATAAATTCCCGGCAAGCCTTGTGAATCAACCTACCGCAGGTGTTGGCAGTCTGGGGTCAAACATCGGTATTATCTACCCAACCGCCTGTGTTGATCTGTTATCGACAGCCAGGCCATTTCAGCCTCCAACATTCAATCTCCCATCTACAATATTACTCATTTGTAAATTCATTCTTTCTTATCTATATATACCATTCACTGTATTAGGGTTGTGGAATGCTCGGTGTTCTGCCGCCTACCCACATACACTACACATTCACACTAATAAATACCTTCACTCTCAACAAACGCTAGGGGCACAAAACTGTCATTACTTTATGAAATAAATCGGCCTTATTTCCTCCAAAATTTGGTTTCATAACTCAGATGCTCCAGCATGATTTTCATAGGGTTCTACACGCTCTCTTTATTGAGCCAAGGAGTTGCACTCTTCAACTAAGTGGGACTACTAATTAACTAAGCAGCCTTGGCCCATCGAAGAAACAGAGACTCGTCACATATTGAGTCGATATTTTGCCCAAATATAGTTGAGATGAATCGGTTCATCGGATATTTGAATTTCAAATTCATTTATCCTGGATCAATTTGTTTTTAGCTAGAAAGAGTGGTTCAAATATAGACAATAGAATGAAAAAAAAATCACGGACTTTTTCGCAATGCATTGAATACACGCCTTAAAACCTAGATGACAAATCTACAAACATGCTCAAATAGGCGCAGCCTAATGTTAAAATTTTTGGTTTTCTTTCATTCCTAATCACCACTGTCAAAAATAAGAAAAAAGTATGAGCAAACATCAAATTTTGTGTAAGAAGCGCTTCAGTTTGTGCTGCAAAATACTCTTATTGTAATATATTGTGTTATTGTATGAGTGAGCTATTTTAATGTTGTCAATTTAGTTTGGTTTTTTAGTATTGTCAAATGCCCTAATAATTGGTATTTAATCTTTATCAATTTCAAGTGCAGTATTGTTTATTAATTATGTTTAAATTACATTATGACAATTTTTTTAATCATCCTTATCATTATCTTTCCCTTCTCCATCACTTCCAACGATTAAATGACCTGACTGTTATCACACTTCGCAACCGTCAATGACGCACATTTCCGATTTTCACCTCTCTCAAACTAAGTATACTGGAATGAGATCGCTTGTCATTTTTGTTTCTAATTTGGCGATTAGGGCATGATTTCTGGATGGAGAAAGATTAATTATTGTTTGGATTGTTAAAATAAAAGTTTCAAAGGTTTATCAAGTTTGTATAAGATTGATTTTATCGAATGAGTCTCATAAAACAGTTAATATACACACTCAATACTTTTATTTCTATTAATTTTTACCCGTGTAGAGATCATCTTCAGGGCCTGGAATTTACAAACTCATGTTTTCTCAAAGAAACCTAATTCTTATACAAATATGTCTATTTTTTTGCATTGTATAAGTTTACTTTTTTCCCACATCATATATGTATTTGTTAATGTGTAGAGATTAGTGACCGTTAACGGATAATTATTCAGATATCGTGAGATGCGGTCTGGTGTGATGTAGGTATCAGAAAATCATTTTCTTTATCGTGCCACTCTCAACACGACATGGCACAATTACACATAAGACAAACATTTTGAGCCCTGAAGATGATCTCAATAAAAGATCGAAACGTTGGCACGATAAAGAAAATGCTTTTCTGATACCTACATCACACCAGACCGCATCTCACGATATCTGAATAATGTATTTGTTAAATTTAAACAATACTTGTAAATCAGGCCCTGAACATGATCTCGATAAAGATCGAAACGTTGGCACGATAAAAAAGAAGAAAAAAAAAGTTTTTCTGAAACTTACATCTCACCAGACCGGATCTCACGATTTTCGTATAACTATTTTTACCATTTCAATAGTACGGTTTAAAAAATAACTCGTTAATGTTTCTTAACACAATGGTTGGTCGTGTGGTCTTCTCATAGAAAATTTATTTTTCATCCGTATGTATTTGTTTAAAATCCACCCCCAAGACGTATTTCATTATTTACTTAAAACTTTATGTGAGATTTGCTGCTGTGGTCTGCTGGGTGATAAACATAGTTTGATAGTTATACTATTATCTTGGTTTGCATATCCTCTGATTTATATTTGTTCTGATGGGTTTCGCCATTTCGCTATCCTCATTGTTTGGGTGCGGGGCGTCGGTAGCCGCGAGGTTTCGTCTTCTACACGGCGCTCATCACTGTAAGGTCGAGGTCCCGGGTTCGAATTCAGCGGCCCTGCGTTCGAACCCGACATACTTTCAAGTGGGCTTTTTGTTCAAAAACGCCGGCGCCTTCTTAAGAGCAAAATCAGGAAATAAAATGTTAGTTAAATGGTATTCCGGTGGTTTTACAAATTTCTGGTCAAACCATCGTAATTATATAGTTTTGATTAAAACTCATGAATTTTTGATTTCGTTTAATTTGGTTTACATTGAAACAAGCATGTTTAAATTAATTTAACGACAAAAATAAATACAGTTAGAATTTTCACTTTAGTGTACTCCACGAAAATTGCGGCTATGGGGGAACTTAGTTGCTTAGCGTAACTGGGGAGTGGCGTTGCATCACGTCAGGCAAATGCGCACAGGGTAGTACATTTTTATGGAAAATATATAATATCGGATTGGCGTCGGGTGGCATCGCGTTGCGTTGCGTTGTGTATGTTTCCCTACCCCCTTCTCGCGAAAATCTTTGAACCTCATGTCACAACGGAAATCTAAGATTTTTAAGACAAAAACCACCAAGGGTCATGAATATCTTGAAAATATGTTCTTAGCCGCCGATGGAAGCCATGTTCTACGTAATGTTTGAACTCGAAAAAGATATATTTTATTCATTAGATAGGATTCGTAGAGGAAGCCAAATAGTTTCTCTCCCAAAATGGAGCAAAACGCTCAGATTTGGCATTTTCGCGTTTTTTAATTTAATGACTTTTTACATTTGTTTACGGTTTCTTTATAGTATAAACTGTTGAATCATCCTAGTCTAGACTAACAGAACGTATATGAATAAAATATCGATAACTTTGGAAAATGACAAATTGGGGCAAAACGCCAAGATTTGGCTTTTTCTCGTTTTCTAATTTCATGTCTTACCATTTGTTAACCGTTTCTTATGGTATAAACTGTTTAATCAGCCTAGTTTAGACTAACAGAACATAGCATGATTAAAATTTCGATAACTTTGTAAAATCGCGAAGTGGAAATAACTCCAAGATATGGCTTTTTCTCAGACGATCATAGAACACACGATCTAATAGTACAATATAACGCATTTTTTAAAAATCAGGGCGTGAACTAACGCGGGATTTTCCTATCTCCGCTTGATAAAACCCTTATCTAAAAACATGCTAATACGTATCAGACTGGCGTAGATAATGCAGTTTAGATTAATATTGGACCAGGTTTCTTGCGACGTTTTTTTTATAGCTGTGATTTTATTGTATGTAATAATAATTTTCCCTCTTGTTGCTCAACTACGTGCACGCGAAGCGTCTTGCTTGTTTTTGAAATATTTACTTGAGTTCGCATTTGAAGTAGAGATACTTCGGTTTAACCCTGTGTTTATGCATTAATTTCTGCCCGTTTTTCAGTCAGTTCCCAATCTTTCGTTTAAAACCGTTATTTAATCCAAGAGCAACCCACATGAAGTAAAAAGAAGCCCACATGAGATCAAGAGCTTTTTGTTAGCATGTAGGCGTCAAGAAATAAAGAAATGTTACATCTTTAGAGACCTTCTCCTGTCCAGATCGTCGTCAAACACGTTACTCAGTTTTGCTTCAATATTTTTAGAACTATGTCAGATCATATTATTAACATCAAGTTATAGTAACCGGTTTTGTTAGAATAACAGTGTGCTAGTTTCCTTTTTAGTATAAGCTAAACAATTTAAAAATTGCACGAACGTTTAAACTGTTTTAACTTGAACTGATCGGAATATTTTTTTTTTTAACAAAAGTAAATTTATATTTTTTTTAGTGCTTTCTTTTCAAAAAGATCAGAATCACTGATTACAACGTTGTAAGTTGCATTCAATATACATTTGAATTTTCGTTCGAAAGAGACTAGTGTAATATACAAGTAGGACGATTTATGCTTTAATACGTACTTTATAAGTTCATGGGACGTTTAACTTTGTTTGCATTTCCATAAGAATGGTTTTCACTTACATAAAAAAAATAGTTTGAAATTTTCTAACGAGATTTCAACAAAAATAGGTTTTTTAATAGGGATTAATTTAAATATAAATTCAAAAACCCGATATGGACAGTTATATGTAGCCTTGTCGATATACAACAAAAGATGGGCAATAAAATAAAGATTAAAAGAAAATCGTCTCTACGAAACTATTTATTTAGAAATCGTGAGATGCGGTCTGGTGTGATGTTCGTTTCAGAAAAACATTTTCTTTATCGTGCCGACGTTTCGATCTTTATTGAGATCATCTTCAGGGCGTACAGTTGGCACGATAAATAAAAGTGTTTCTGAAACACCAGAAAGCATCTCATGATTTCTGAGTAATTATTGACTCACGGTCACTACTCACCACACATGTCTACGAAATGTTGGAGTAGTGTATAAGTTATGATTTATAGGGAGCCTGTCAAACATCGAGAGGCGAAAGGTTTTGAACTTATTTATTCGCGAATTGCACTTTTTATATATTAAAAAAGCAAGCTTCCAGGCTTTAAAGTCTTTTTCAAAAAGTTTCATAAAAAAGCTGGCACTAGTTGCCGCGGGGCGCCGCGGAGGTTTGCAAGCAAAGCGGCAGAGGCGGATCAACATAGTTTTACCTTTCTGTACCATTTTCTCAGAGAAAAACATACGGAAAAGAAGCTTTACGGTACAATTTGATACTTTATAACTTGATTTGTTCTGTCCGAAAATAATATTTTATCTTTTACAGTAAAAAAATTTCATTTTTTATAAGTGGTTCATCCACAAAAGAAGTTTCTCCAAGAGCTTAACACTCACAATTTACGTCCAATTTGCATATAAATTTACTTCCTCGAAAGGTTTCGCACGGTTTCCCTTTGGGGCCGAAGGTTGAACAAACCGAGTGAACGGAGAACTCGAGAACAATTACCGTGGTCCCTGTAAAATTCAGTGACAAAAAGTCCGAAGAAAGGCGGTGTAGGAGTCGAATCAAGACATTTGGACTGGTTCCAAATGACTTGCCAAAAAGAGACCCTTTGCCCATTGTCACATATTGAAGAGAACGACGGCGGCCCTACCAAGGATTATCTCCAGGTTATTTTCCCTTCCTCGGGTGAAAACAAGCTTATCCGCACTTGGAAATATTTGATGGTGTTGCTCCACGACAGTTCCGCCTGACTCCGAACCTCCTTGGCTATTTCACAAGCTATAAATCGAACTTTATGACTGTAAAATTATTAACAACAACAACATTTACTGAACATTCCATCATCACATATGCCTTACATTTCTTACTGTTGTATGTTGAGTTGATAAAATAATGTGTCATTTTGCCCTCACTATACAACATACTGGCTTTTTAAGAAACATGCTCCGTTTAACTATGTTATAATAAGCGTGAAAAATTATTCCATCCGTGAAAGAAATATAGTACTTTATCTCGTGTTTTTTTTGGTACGAGGGAAAACCCTTAGTCCTCGGCAGATCGACTTCGCTTCCAAAAATGAGTCCGTATGTGTCAGAATCAGAAAAACCTTTCTGCCCTAAATACTGTACAGTTTGTGAAACAAATGGCCTGAGAGATGGCAGGATGTTATCTACAAGCAAAAAATAGTACAATTTACAATGATTGATTATTTAGAGTCTGGTCCAGGCAGCAACTCACGATCTCTAACTAATCATTACATACTGTCACAAATTACAATTTTTTTGCACACTATTTCACTGAATTCTTATATGACTTTAATTTCATAAGATTTTATTAAATACAAATCCTGTAAATCGGCAAATTTAATCTTATATAATTAGCATTTAACAATTATAAAAAATAGGTTGCGAATTCCCAATTTTATATATTTTTCTCCCAACGGTCTATGCGGAAACGGGTGTTCTCCAAGGCAACATACTTGGTCCCATTTTGTATTCAGCATACACTTCAGACATTCTTGTCAATCCTTTTCTAAAAGATAGTTTCTACTCACAGTAAGTTGTTTCTCAACGTCCGGATTTCGAGCCCTTTAGCTCATCATCAGGTAGAAGGCCTTATACAACCTGATGATGAGCTAAATGGCTCGACATCCGGATCACCCAATCATTTATCATTTCTATTCTTATCAATCCCGATACCGTACTCTTTACATACGTCGACGATGCCGCTATTTTTTAAGCAACCCAGGCCTTACCAGTGTCCTTCAGAAAATTTCAGAGCCACGACTTCTGTGGGGGAGAATGGCTCACGAAATGGGGGAACTAAATCCTAACCAATAGCCATTACTTCTCATCTGATGTACTAAACTTTGTTCCTCTAAGCAACCGTTGCCTTCACTTGTCACAACGCTCGACTCAAAAGTATTGAACTGGTATAATATCAAAAGATTATTTGACAGCAGTCTGAAACTCTCATTCCAAACGTACGCATATTTTAATACAACCATTCTGGACGTACGTCATTGAAATATTTACTTCAACCGAGCGTTCCAACTTCCAAAGATGCTATTTATTACAGTCCTACATTTTTCAAGCTCCCTTCTTCGTATCCAACACTACTATTCGTACAGGCCTTCAAATTACATTTGTCCTCGCAATAAATCATTACAGACTCCATAATCTCTGAATCCGAGTCCCAATCCAGCGGGTCACATTCATACCGAAATCTTCCTCACAAGACACCTGATCTGCCATTGGCCTCGTGATTCTCTTCCTAGTGAACAGAGTGTGATAAAACTGTAATTTATTAATTACTTCTCTCCTCATATTATCTTAACCTCATATAATAGTATTTTTAAAAGGGCAGATGCTCCTCAGGTGTTGGTCAGAGACCGTGATGGAACACTGCCACCGAGATGCCACCGAGATAAAGTTGTATTTTTTCTTTTTTTAAATTAGGGCTCGCAACGGCAGAGGTCATATAAATCCTCAGAGTACCGGTTTATTTGAAAAAAAGCCCATTCGTAAGTCTGATTCGAATACGGGGCGGCTGGATTCGAACGCGGGACCTTTACAGTACAGTGTTGTGCGCCGAGCCAACGCCTAAATATTTCCGGTCACCTTCGCTCCTACTGCTGTATTGATCGGAATTCTTCAGATTATACAGTTGTTTTCCTGCTCTATGTTCTTGTTTGAATATTATTTTTAATCCTAGACGGGCCCTCGGAACACACGAGTCAGTGTTGTTTAAAGAGGCTAATTAATTGCATTAAAATAAAGACACTTTAATGAGCAATAAACTTTTCCTTTATAATTTAATTATTATACATAAAGTAGATAAAACATTTATATGGTCTTCAGAAAATATTTTTGAAAAGGAGCGTGATTTTTTCTTTAAAAAACATCAGCTGGCTATGAAAGTATATCGCCTTAGGCTACAAATCAATCCGGTCCGCTTACTCTCGCTGTCTTTGTCTCGTCGGGCGCGTTTCGTAATTTTCAGTGGTTGATCCTTAATCACTTAAGATGGTTACTACCTTTTTCTCGTATGACAATGTCGAACCGTCCAGTATAAAAGCATGATGTAGTTTTCTAGTCGGTCGACAGCGTGTTTCTAACCCATTGTTCTTCGTTGTGCTATAACAATGAAAAACCGTATAGTTAAGTAAATTGTTACCAGGATTTTTCTTTCTAGAATAAAAGCAGTTTAGTTGAATGGGTCCACCTCTCTCCTGGATAAACTTTCGAGGGCAGCGGTTAAAATAACCCTTTTTATACCATTGTTATAGCAACAAAGGTGCGTTATTTAGAATCAGTAGGCCTTTGCAAGTAAAAACCAAGCGATTTTAATCATCGATAAATAGTTCATTGTTAGGAGAAAAAAGAAAGGAAGCTCTGCCAGAGAAGAAACGCCATGAAAGCGTTTTGTTTTCCACCAAAAAAGACCCTTTTATCCCTATATTTATGTTGCCCTTCGAAGGCGATTCTCAATATCCTTCCTAACTAGAGAGAATATACTACTTACTGTCATATTAGATGCATAAATGGCAAATAAAACTATATCCAGGGAAACATGTATTTATTGGGTTATTTCAGAGTAGGGACCAAACCAAGCTAAAATGAACCAAGGACAAATCTTATATAATACCTGTTTATTTTTTCTATTTATGCGGTGATGTCCGTTTTTGCGTTGTAAATCGTAACAAATTCACGCATAGATGCGTACTCTTATTATCATGAGGGTTCCTCATAAAATATGTAACATATTGAATGATAAAACATGTGTTGTATAGGAAAAAATGTAGTTTTATAGCTTGAAATTCGTATCCAATGTTTGAATAATTAATTTTTAATCAGCGATGTTCCACATCCTCGGGAAGAAATACCAACTTAAGAGAATAATATTATTTTATTAAATTATTCCAGTCAGTGAATTTTGAGTATTTTTCCCTATGCAACTGCACTGAGAAGAACAAAAGAGGCCAACTTTAATATTTTTCTCCAAATTCGCTATTTTTCGTGGTCCACTTGACCAATTAATAACATTCAATGAATTGAGGTTTTATGTTGAGATACAATAATCAGTGTCATGAGCGGGATTCGAACCCACGTCCTTCAGCTTGATACTCTACCACTTGAGCTATCGTAACTTCAGTCTTGAAGACAGGATGGCTGACGTGGTAGAATAGCGGCGTATCTAGCCGAAGGTCGTGGGTTCGAATCCCGCTCGTGACACTAGACTTTTTTATCCCATCTTAAAACCTTAATTAATTGCATTTTAATATTTTGAATTATTATTGCTATATCGTGAGTTGCGGTCTGGCGTGATGTAGGTTTCAGATATACATTTTCTTTATCGTGCCATCGTTTCGATCATTATTGAGATCATCTTCAGGGCTCAAAGTGGGACTTCTAAAGAAAAACGCTTTGAGCCCTGAAGATGATCTCAATAAAGATCGAAACGTTGACACGATAAAGAAAATGTTTTTCTGAAACCTACATCACACCAGACCGCATCTCAAGATTTCTAAATAATTATCGATTAACGGTCACTAATCTCTACACATTCTTAATTATCTCATAAACACTCATCTACTAATTATCTTACGTTTAACGGTTCATTTTAAAGAATTAGAACTAAATAAAACAGATAAAATCTCTTATTTATATTTACAATTTGATTTTGTAAATAAATCGTTGAATATTCATTCAATATTTTTTTGTGTTAGTTTTTCGTAAAGCTTGTTTGTAATCTTCCGGTGGATTGATTTCTTTTAGATTGTACCATTTTTTAAGGTTCAAATATGTTTAAGTGATGGTTTTAAGTGATACAGATTCGGAAATCATAGCATTGTTGTAATTGGAAGAAATTATGTGACCATGGTGCTTAACATTCCCAAAACAACTGGAGGTTACTCAAGAAGGGCATGTGTCGCATCTTAGTGAAATGATCGTTTCATTGTTTCGATTGTACTCCGAAATCGACATTCTTTCTACTCAAATCAAGCTACGACTTCAACAAGTTAGAAATGTTAATGTCAGTTTACGCACTGTAAGGCGAAGTAATTTCAGAGAAGGCCTGTCACTGGCCACATTTGACAAGGCAGACAACAGCTCGGTTAAGTTTCGCAAGAAATCACAACAGTTGGTACATTGGACTAACAACTGTTTTCGGATGAGTCAACGTTTTGTTTTCTTCTGACGGTTTGGAAAAGGACAGGAGAGCTCCATATTCTCGCAACATTTTCACTCCGGAGAATATTCGGAGGTGGTAGTGTTTGGGCAGGCATTTCTGTCGAAGGTCGCACAAACTTGATCTTCATCGAGGGTTCCGGAACAGTTACGCGATGCAATCAAAACCATTAATTTGGCGGTGGTTTTATTTTTATGCTTGACAATGGGCCCCACACAGGTAGGAACGTTGCTGACTGCTTGGAACGGGACTGCTTGGAACGGCTTTCAATTCGATGTCTAGACTTAAATCCTATCGAACACCTTTGGGACGAGTTGTCAAAGAGGGTAAAAAGACGCCCAGTGATGTCATAGAATTTGCAGGAATTAAGATTGCGCTGTTCGAGAAGAATGAAATTACATTCGAAAACTCATAAAAATCGATGCCATGCCGAATGGAGGTGGAAGATAAGGAAATACTCCGTACGGAATTGATTTTTTTTTTCATTGATTCAATAGCACCATTTTTGGGAAAGTAATTGTTTTACTGAGTTTAATTTTTTCCTTAGCTATATATTATTTTTCTTTAAAAATATCCCATAAACAACATAAAATAAAAATTTTAAGGATTGCAAGAATTTTCTAAAAACAATGGAGCTCGGCCGCTTTTCTACCCCTCATTGTATATAGTACACCATTTTTGAAAAATTAAAAGGCACTATTACAAAACAGGCAGAACTGAGTATAAATTATTTTCTATCGACGAGGTGTGGCTATGTCTAATCAAAGTGATGAGTGCTTTTACCATTAACTTGAAAATAAAATGAATAGAATAATAAGAATTATTACTGTTTTTGTCAACCCCCTCCTTTTCGTGAATGCGGGATTTTTGTTGGCAGGGTAGGCAGGATTTTGTCGAATTTCATACATCGGCCGGTTTTTGTATCCATCATATCCAGGAAGACAAAACCGCAGTGGAACCAAGAGGAGGAAATCTCGAAAGGTCCAGTCACCCCCGCGGTGACTCAGACTGGGCCCGATTAAGCGGAAAAAGCGTCTGAATGGAAATAGAAAGTGAATCAGGCTTTAAGCACGCCGAAAGCGAGACTTCGCCTTGAGTGCGAACGATATCGGTCAAAGGTGGGCGCTCCTGTTATTTCTATTATCCAAAACCGACAAAAGTTCTGCCCTACGTGAGTACGTGCCGCATATGCCATGAATACTGCTTCCATTTCAAATCCTTAAACATCTTGGAATTTCTTTTGTTCTTTGAATTTTTTTTTTTTTTCGCGCGCGACAAAACGTTTTCGTTTGCCCGATCAATTGTTTTTTCTACCGTGGAAATGTATTCTATTGTAGACGATGATTAATTGTCATTTGTAGGCCTGGTAAATATTCGCTTTGCACTCATCGGATTTGCGTAATGTATGACTATGGCCTAAATCGGGGAACACACCCGATGCAACGCTATGCGATGCTACCCAACGCAAATCCTAACTCCGATTTTACATAAAGTTGTATTAGCAGGGGGTACATCTGCTCGATACTAACCAACGCTACCCTATTCTACGCTATGCGATCCCCACTGTCCAGATTTTTGGCAAGTCGCGTCGAGTACAGTCACAAAAGAATCAGACACTCATATTTTATTCAAACTACATGTATTATAGCCGTTATATTAATTACAGCGTACTTATTTTAATATATACTAAATTAACCAAGATCAAAAATTCAATACTTTTAGTTAAAAAAAAAACCTAATGGTTTGGTAGTAGTAAAGTGATCAAGAACCAGAAAACCATTTATTTGGTATAATGAATGTAACTAACAATTTATTACACGGTTTTGCAGGTAAAATTTAACTAACAATTTATTTCATGTGTTTGCTCACGGAATTACACCATTTTACGACGACTAGCGTCAGAACAGAAAACTCATATTTTTTGTAGTTTATTTCAAACTAAGTACATATAATTTTTGTCGTTGTATTAATTACAGCATTCTTATTTTAATATGAACCAGATTAAACGTGATCAAAAATTCATGAGTTTTTATTTTTTTAAAATTATCTGATTATGATAGGGAGAAGATTTATCCAAACACCGGAACAAATTTTTTTAAAACAATTAACTTTAACTTTAACAATTTATTACATGGTTGTACTCATAAAATTTAACTATTTATTATAAGTATTATATAATAATTATAATAGTATATAATTATTATAAGTTTTTGATCAAAATAGCGCATTAAGAACAAAAGAGGTGTCGCGATTGTGGTGGTATGGTATAGTATGGTAAAAAAGGATAGTATGAAGCATGGTTCCCAGACACTTCAGCCTTATGGCTTGTTGTACCTCCTAGTCCCCTAGTTCAGTCAATAGACTCAATCCTTCTTAGAAGTATCAGGTTATTGATTGTTGCTGCTGCAATTTGATTCCCTAAGTTTTTTCCATACGTTAGGTTAAACCTTCATTGAGCTGATGCTTCGCATTCGAAGATGATATGAGTGGCTGTTTCCTCCTCCTCATTACATACAAATGGGATCATCCCTGTATTTACCCAAGTTGTGTAGATGTTTTCTCAGATGCCAGTGACCGGTTAGTAGTCCTACTCTGAGTTTGGCCCTCTCCAATTGCAGTCGCGATTGTGATAGTGATTTCTTGTGAGTTACGCTGTGTGATTGTACGTGGCGTGCAGTTGACGTCGCATAGATGTGCACACCCTACCAAAACGAGACAAGGCGTCGGGTAGCATCGGGCGAGTAAGTGTGTTCTCCGCTTAAGACTGTTGGGAAGTGGTCACGAAAGAGCTGACAGTTTGAAGTGCAACGGGAAATGGGTGAGATATGCTACGGGGATAGCTAATGAGGGGAGAAGCTACCCTGAGGGATGCCTTCATAATGTACTGTAGAACTGTACTCTATAGAACCTTTAACATTTTGGTTTAAAATAGACAAATATCCTCGTTTTCATAATCGAAGACATAGCAGATATTTAAGATTTAAATTTTTCTACTTCGTCAAGTCATAAATACTGGCCAACATAAAATTTAGAAGCAATAATTAATTTAAATTTTTTTCGTTAATTTTGGACATGTGTACAATTAAAAGTAATTAAGGTTCAGGAAATGAAACCCACTAATTATTGGTACACCCAATGGCCTTTTTTCATTAAAGACGTAGTATCATTTCATATAACTAATTTCTGTTATTTTCATTCTCGGTATGCAACATTTCAAAATCGTACTTGTCTTCTGTTTTCCTGTCCGTTCATTACGCATCATAATTAGGCTTGATTTCGTTTTTGACGAAAAATTGATTATCAGAAAGCTTAATCGAAGGAGGTGCTGATTAGGTGTCTGTTTTGTTACGTACTTGTTTGTGGAGGTGACGGTCCCATGATTTAAATTTTTGTTTGTTTGGTGTGTTCTTGGTTATTTCATCACATGTAACTTAAACAAAAATAGAACGTAAGTGTTACACTTTAGCCTTCGGTTAGGAAAATTGCGATGTTTGACTGACAGTGACAGTTCGAGTAGGCGTACACGGATGGTCAGGAACGATAAGTGTTGTTTTCCTGCAATGAACCCAATCAGGAAGAACTGAGAAAAAGCGGTGAAAATTGCTTGTGATTAAAGTAAACAGAAGTTACGTAATTTGCCCATGTCTATGTCAGCGTTCAACGGAGAATATTAAAATTTCTTTATTCATAAATGGCCCCGGGGTGGTTGTGCCTCTTTTCTCGGATAGTGAAAGAGGAAAGTCTGTTGAGCTTGGTTTGACCCGAATAAAAGGGGTTGGGAAGATCTGGGTCAGGAATGCCCTCGGGAGTCCATCACGCCCATCTATTAGCATATAGCCTGGAGGACCGGCACGAGCCCCGAGCCCCTTTAATATTCATATGAGGCAGTTCACGAATCGGCAGATGAGACGGGCCTGGCGTCGTCTGGACCCTTGTTAATAACATTAAATCGGCTGGGCTTTCGGTCTATGCTACATTTTATCGTGGCAGTTTTACCCGCTGGTGTGGAGGAGGGGAAATGCAAATTCGTTTGTTTTAGAAGTCCAGATTTGGTAAATGAGCCTGGAAGATATAGGCTTCTTTCAACTCGCCTTGCGGATACACTACACTCATTTTTTTAACTTTGAACACATGTGACGTTTATCCTGCATCCATTAAAAAACAGTCAAACGCCGATGATGAAAGTTCAACTTTGTAGTGCTTAGCACAACTTACGTTCAACTCGATCAATAACTTTTTAATGTGCTGCATTAATCAATGAAGAAACATGCAGATTTCTCTACGCCGGTCAGACTTGGACTATAAATACGTCCTGTCCTTAAAATTACGACCTGATTTTTCAAGAAGAATACGATTTTAGAGCTTAAATCCTTACATGAAAGAACGAACGTCTTGTTAAAAAATAGCCATCAAATTCTGTTTATAATATTGAGACATAAGATCATTTAACTTTCAAGTTCATCGCATTTTACATACATTCTTTGCAATTGTATATATTAGAAAATTAAACTTTGACAATAATCCATGTATGTTTAGCGCTCATAATTGACCATATTCATTATTTCAGTTGATTATTCTTTTTATCTAAGGTCTTGGTTGAGATGAAAGATGGCAAAAAGAGTGAAAATAGGAAAGATTGTAAGTTGAGATGGAAGTCTCGATAGCTCAAGTGGTTATAGTACGTCAGGGCGAAGGTCGTGGGTTCGAATCCCGCTCGTGTCACTGACTTTTTCATCTCAACCAAGACCTTAGATAAAACGAATAACTTTTTGATGATAATAATAATAATAGTACTAATGAGAGATTTGGTCTTCGCTCGTTTCGTCTCATTCCTTGAAAAGAAGTTAACGCGAGGAAGGAAAGGAATTCGCCCGTGAGAACTAGACAGATCGCTCTTGGAGATAGGCTTTCTCGGCCATTATTTACTCAAATCCCGTTTACTGTTAATTCTCACGGTGGTGCGAATAATTTTAAACACAATTACGGTTTAAAATTTCAAAACCCGACGCTGGAGGGGCCTTTGGCTCAGTGACAATCGACCCTCTTTCTTCTTTTTGGCAGGCCACGAAGCGGTCACAAGTTCGCATGTTTTACAGTTAGGTAGGCTGTTATTTTTCACACAATATATGGGGGAGGGGGTGAACTCTTTTAAAATTGATATTGATTACTTTCATTTTTCACTATTTCAACAAATACATAGTCATCCGGTATTCATACTGTATAATATCAATCAAAAATATTTTAGATTTACTTGATTTCCTTAGATCGTTTAAGTTTATTGTATTATTTTTTGCGATTGACTGTGCATTAGTCTAAAGAACTATAGGAAGAATAACACAAATCTGCCCAAGTCATTTAGTTAGTAGGAAGAAAACCGTCATTTTTACCAATATTAAAGAAACAATGTTTTATTAATTTACGTTTAAACTTACGCCATTTTTTGGCATTTTGATAGTGCCCACGGGTTTAGGGTGTTTAACCATCCGTGGAACATATCATCTAAGGTATTCTTAAGTCAAACAGCATGAAGGCCGTTGTTAGCCAAGCAAAAGGGTCTAGAGAAAGAACAGAAATATGTACAAATATTACTCCTACTCGAGAATGCTTCTCTAAGCTAAGTTTTAGTAGTTGCCAAATTTCTGAGGTAAATGGACGTTGAACAAATCGAACATAATTAAACCGAATTTAGTTTAGTTCATTTAACGGAGATGTTCCTTCGAGCCGCTATTAGCATTTCAATGTGCATGGTAATAAATTGAGTTTAGACGACGTTTGACACGACTGGGATTTGCATGGAATCAGCGATTTCCTGTGTCTAGTTTCTTTGCGGGGGTTTGGGTCAAGAAATTCGTTCAGTTGATTACTTGTCTTGCTTGTATTGAAATGATTAAAACTTTACAGTTCAAACCTCTGAAATTGACTAATTAAAGGTGGTGTAATTTTTTGTTATGTAAAAGTCAGGTCCAGCCCCCCCAGATAATTTTTAAAATACTGGGATCTTAATTGTTTTACTTTCAGTAAAACGAAAGTACTCATAAATTAAAATCACTTGTAAATTATTGAATAAAAAACATTATTCACTTAATTTTCTAAAAACAAATAATAGATAAATTATTATTATTGCTTAATAATAAATAAATAAATAATTGACTAAATAATAAGCCCTAACCATCCCGAAATTAACCCCTTTTAATTTCACATTTACTTTTTTCGCATTACATGAACGCATTTTAATTTCAAATGAACTTTTTACCTGTAAATTAAACTGTTTTCATTTTAACCTTTGACCTTTTAATTCAAATTAGACCCTTTTTATTTCAGGCGAATCTGTTCGCTTTCAATTAGCCCTTTTTAATATTGAATTAACATTTTTTATTTCAAATTAACATTTTTACCTCCAAACTAACCATTTTTAATTCCAAATTAAACTGTTTTATCTTTAAATTAAACGTTTCTCCCTCGAATTGATCATTTTTATTTTCCGTTTGTAACTTAACATTACCCTTTTTAATTGCAAATTTTAATTGAAATTTAACTTTTTTAACTGCAAATTAATCATTTTTAATTTTAAATTAACGGTTTTCAACTTAACATTAACCCTTTTTAATTCCAAATTTTAACTTAAAATAAACTTTTTAACTTAAAATTAATCATTTGCAATTTTAAATTAAGTGTTTTCAACTTCAAAATAACCCTTTTTAACGTCTGATTAAACTTTTTACATCCTTTTTTATTTTAAATTAATATTTTTTCTTTATATTAACCCTTTTTAAATTCTAATTAACCCTTTCTTTAAAACATTAAAAAACCTAGGTAATGGCACTTGAAGATAGTCATTTTTTCATTAATGATTAATTGGCCCTTTATGGACCACAAGGAACTTTATGGGAATTAAAATTACACAATTAAGAAATACAGACTAATTAATTTAATAATATGAGATTTTTTTTACTAAGAAAAAAAAAACAAATGGTCATAACACCGCAATTTCTCGCGTTTTTAAAAATTGTTAAAAAATTAACAGAAAGATCTCTTATATTTTTAAATCTATATTTTATCTATCATTAATTTTAGTTGAGATGAACAAAAAGTCAATAGAACGAGCGGGATTCGAACCTACGATCTTCGGCTAGATACGCTGCTGCTCTACCGCTTGAGCTATCGTGACCTTGATCTTAACGGACACTAACTTACCATCTCGACCCCACCTTTTGAATTTTCCGTCATTTTTTCCATTTTTCAAATGTCGTATAATCTACTTGATTCTCGGCGATAAATCAAATGGCCACGGAGAGCTTTAGTGAAGATATACTTCATTTAACTTATTAAATTCACTAGTTCTCGTGATCCGCTTGACCAATTAATATCTTTTAATTAATCAAGGTTTTTAGTTGAGAAAATAGTCAGTCACTATAAGATCCCTTATTGGTATATTTTATCATTGAACATTTTTAATTTTTCAATTAATTAACTTTTTAGTTGCGATAAAAAGTCAGTGTGACGAGCGGGATTCGAACCCACGACTTTCGGCTAGATACGCCGCTGCTCTGCCACTTCAGCTGTTGTGACTTCGATCCACACGGAGACCGATCCCCATCTCAACCCCTCCTTTTGTTTTCCATTTTTCAAATGTCGTGTAATACATTTGATTCACGGTGACATATGAAATGATCGCGGAGCGTTATTTTTAATTTTTATTAATTTTCACACGGTTTTTAAAAGCTTCAATTATTTCACATTTCTGTAAAAAGCAATAAAAGAAAAAATCAATTGTTTTGATATAATTTCTAAACTTAGTTGTAATTAATTTTCATACTGTAATCTAATAGCAAAATTATTTTAAATAAATAAAAAAAAAATAAACAGAAATTTTAGTTTACATGCTTTTATGCTTCTATACCATAATGCTTACATATAGCGTTAATTTGACAGTAAAAATCTTTGGCTTAAAGTGGCAAAAGGTTAATATGAAGTTTAAACAAGTTAATTTACAATTTAAAAGGGTTAATTCGAAGCGAAAAAGGTTTCTATTTAGCGGAATAAAGAAAATAACTAGGAACGAAGCTGTATGTACGTTTTAGCTTCAATTCTTGAACGATGTGTCAGTGTAAACAAAACCAAAACTACAACAAGATCAATTCTTTTAACCAAACAATACTTAAAGTTATGATGAGCCATCAATCATCTCATTTATTTTTAAGTAATTTCGATATGTTTGGACGATAACATGGAAAAAATAGGAAATAAACGATTGTTTAGAAGATGGTAGAAGGTCTTGTTCTTCTTCACAAATATTTCTCACACAAGCCGATTTTCTTGCATGGTTTACGACGTTGTTATACGATCAAATCATCAACCAACTGGTTATCAAAAATGTTTCAGTTCAATTTTGCTAATGAAACGCTCTCACTTATAACGATCTTTGAGTGAATCACTCGAAGCAAATAAATTTCCTGAATTGTGTAAAAATAAAAATAAGAAAAAATATATGTAATACTAAAAAAATGGAAAGGAATACTTGCGCCACAAAAAAGATAAAAGTCGTGAAAAATAATGTATTCAGCTACTATAAGGATAAATAAAAATATATGATAAGTAAAGACATATGGGATCAACTCCTTGCCATTAAAATTGAAAAAACATCAGGTGCGTTCGATAAAAAAAAAAGAGAGACAGTCCTTCCTCGTCCTTTATATCTCAGCTCACATTCCCGAATTCTGCCGTGGGGGATTAGCTTATCTTTTGAGATAAGCTTCCGTTTTTAAAAATATTGTTATACACTATCTTGGATTTTAACAAGAAATACGGGTTTTCGATATGTTCAAAACGGATTAAAACATAGCTATGCCCGATAATGCACCGTAAAAGAAAATCGCCCCGCCCAAATTGAAGTTGACACGCAACAATCCGTTAAATTAAGCCGGCTACAGTAAATGGTTCTTACGTTAATGAGGTTAAACATAATGTACAACAGATGTAGCCTGCACATGCAACAGAGATGGCACGGGTGTTCAATATACGATCCCAGAACGGACGTGAATTATTAACTATTTTGTAAACAATTAATTTCCAAGTGCAAATCAATGTGCCCATTGCGTGTTATTGCAGATCGTTGTTTGTTAAAAGGCTAGGTTATAAGTCCGGGAGGCGATAAATTTCTGCATTTCCCCCCTCTTATTTGGAAACAGGGTGGATCCCTAATAAATGATTTGAACGGTCATGCAATATGCCGTTTTACCGTCATTAGGGATCCTCTTTTTTATTTTTAACCTTTACCCAGTCGCTTACGTGTTCTCCGGCGTTAACGCCACAGTCTCAACTGGGCAACTGTGTTCGGTGGTAAGCTGACAATTCCCTTTTGACGTTTTACTTCAACAGGTAAAATCATTTTCAAATGCTCATCTCTGTTTCAAATGAAGTGAAAATCATCGACTAGACAATCCAATTAGTACAGTATTCTCAGGACAAGTGACTACATACCGGTAATATAGGAACTTAGTAAGAAAATCAGGAACTACAATACACAATTTAAACTTACTTCAAAATCCGTCTACTATATGGTGAACACTCGAAACTTACATTATTATACGAATTACGCTAACGTAAAATTAATTGTTATTCGAAATTTTTAAATAAATTATTTATGGAATGAGTGGTGTTTAGTGACCGTTAGTCAATGATTATTTGAAGATCGTGAGATGCGGTTTGTTGGGACGTAGGTTTTAGAAAAACATTTTCTTTGTGGGGTCAATGTTTCGATCTTTATAGAAATCATCATCAGGGCTGGCCACTTGGTCACTCTCAACACAACACACAAAGAGGAAACATGTACACACAAGACAGACACTTTGAGCCCTGAAGATGATCTCAATAAAAATCGAAACGTGTAGGGATTGGAGACCGTTAATCGATAATTATTTGAAGATCGAGAGATGCGGTCTGGTGATGTAGGTTTCAGAAAAACATTTCTTTATCGTGCCAACGTTTTGATCTTTATTGAGATCTTCTTCAGGCCTCAAAGTGTTTGTCTTCTGTGTACTTGTGCCATTCTCATTGGGCACTCTCAACACGACATGCATGAATGGCACAATTACATAGAAGACAAACACTTTGAGCCCTGAAGATGATCTCAATGATGATCGAATCGTTGGCACGATAGAGAAAATGTTTTTCACCAGACCGCATCTCTCGATCTTCAAATAATTATTTATGGAATCTTTATTAAAGCAATATAGTCCTTATCGATCCCACATGGCATCTTTCAGAGATGTCTATTTAAAATCGTCCAGCTTTTGATTCGTGCAGTTCCAATAATTTTGCATTGGAAACGCACATTACAAACTGATTATATTGATAACATTATAAAAAATCTAAATCGAAAATAAAAGCCTAATAACACTTTGCGCATTCTTGCAAATAATTATTTACATATTACCAAAACTCTTTGGCCAAAGCCAAAAAACAAAAAAAAAAAAAGGTTACGTCAATTTATAAGCATGACATAAAAATAAAGTTCATTAGCGTTATATCTCAAATGATTGACAGGGTCGATCTATCAATGTCAATGAAATAGTTCAATATAATTCAAGGTAACAGGAAAAGTTGGTGCAATTTTTCATCTGTTATACATTTAATATTGTTTATCCATATTTCTATTATCTGGGATGGTGTGGTGTACCAGTGTAAGACCAACGCAATGCGTCATAAAGAAAAAGCATCTTCAACAATTACTATAAACGATAAATCAATCTCTTTCTCATGGCTTCAAACTCATAAATCGTGCGGGCTTACTGTATGAATTTTAGCTCGGTACTAGAGCGGTAGTGACAGCTCACATAAGGTGCACTGCGATGAAACAATGGTGTCAAGTGAGCGTTCAGAATGTCTCCTCTTGGGAATGGGAATTGAAATTGAATCACGGTCTGGCGGACCTTGCGCCTTAAAAACGACAAATTATGGGATGTTTTCAAACTTGTCTAGTGTCAAACATATCCAGAGCTTAGATAAGGTTAGCTGATCAAATGGGTTCATCATAAATTGACCGACGGTATCCAGCTTTAATTTCTAAACATTTATCTTTCTGTGAATTCATCGCACGAAAGTGGAGTCGAGTCAGTGCGATGAATAAATGGATGCTGTACAGTAACACAGGAGTTGGCTGTCATCAAATGATCCTGTCTCGTTGTCGGAAATATTCACCAAAACGGTTTTGTGTTTGATGGAGTACTTATTAAAACTTTTGGAAAACTTGCACTGCGATCGGTGATGAAACAAGTGAGCGCACTGTCCTAAAGAAAAAGTTTAAAAGTTTAAACACAAAATATCCCCTTTCGTTGGCCAATATTCGATTTTCGCTTCAATGGGATATGGCCATTTATCGAGAAAGCCAATGGTACGACTCATCATGTTACTGAGCTGTACAGGATCCATTCATTTTTCAAAGCATGTGTCAATCTGGTCAACAATCTTCTCTCGTTTGTGACGTCAATGCAATGAAAAGCAAATGTGCGGAGCCTGAAACTTGTTACCATCGGTCAATTTATACATTTCCTTTGTTTCCACATTTTCCAAAATCGATTTAACCTAGAGCGAATGGCGTCTTCGTTTACATTGAACATTTTGGTAAGCTCCTGACATGCTAGGTACGAATAAAGTTCGAAAACTTGTTCATTTCGTCGTCATTCCAGAAGTAGGGTCGTGAGTGCGATTCATCTTCCATCTTCGATCACTTTATTCTGAAAACCAATTTTTTGGCCACTTGTAAGAACTGTTAATCCGCAATAAGACTAATTGTTTAAATTTTAGCACAAATATGTTAAAATATACTTAAAAACATAATTGATATTACATAACTTATAAATATATTAAATTGTGGACCGCGATAATTGAGAATTTAGACCTAGTATTTCCCACACGAGTGGTTCTGGGTTCGAATCCCGGTATAGCCCTTGGAATTTTATTAGAAATTAATTTGGGAAAAGTATCCTGAAGTCGTTCGGACCTCTCGACTTAGACGGGTATTGGACGTCAAGCCAAGATCATATTAAATTTAATTGGGCTATTTATTTCTGTTATTCTGCTCACGCAAACCCTCTTTTATAAATCAGATTAGATATTGAGAAAATTGATTAAAAATAAAAATGTTGCTAAATTTTCTGACGACGAAGTCTGAAAAGTTTACGTTTTGGTTTCTCATGTCATCTAGTTTCAACATTACATATAGAATGAGGAGGCAGATGTGTATCGAATGAATTCGAGCAATGATGAGACTTGTTTCCTCCAGTGGGATTGTAAAAGTCAAATGACTTACAATTTTACATTATTAGGTAATTCAAGTCATGCAAATATAAATATCAGACTATGTAAATGTAATAAACATACGCATGTTGGAACGAATAAGGCCCGGTAATAGAAAAAAAAAAAAAAGGAAAAACAAAAGATATTGTTGTTGAAAATGGAATTATTTACAACGTTCTTATAAACCAAACGGAAGGCTAGTGTAATAAAGTCTAAATTAGAGCTCTACAAAGAAGGAAACTAAGAAGTCGGAGATAATACAATTTTCTTTATATAGCTAATTCAATTTCCGGTTGAAAAGGGGGAGTCGAAACTCGTTCTTCCTCCATTCCTTTAAAACGCCACGTACATCGTCCAACAGGCCAGGAGTCACTTTTACAACTTCTACTTCAATCACTGCAGTATCATGATTTTTTTTGTTCTCACTCACATTGTTTAAATTTAACAAAAACATATGATGTGGAAAAAAGTGAACTTATACAATGCAAAAAAATATTTAAAAAATAGAGGATTTACATTTTTGTAAGTAGTCGGCTTTTTTGAGAAAACAATGTTTGTAAATCACATTGATGAAGAAGAAATAACTTGTTTTGCTTTACCATTATTTATTGTTTTGTACTATAATATAGATTGATGTTTGTTATAATTATTTATTTAGAAATCGTGAGATGCGGTCTGGTGTGATGTAGGTTTCAGAAAAACATTTTCTTTATCGGGCCAACGTTTCGATCTTTATTGGGATCATCTTCAGAACTCAAAGTGTTTGTCTTCTATGCAATTGTGCCATTCTTGCGTGTCGTGTCGAGAGTGCAGACTGCCGGGCACGCAAGAATGGCACAATTGCATAGAAGAGAAACACTTTGAGCTCTGAAGATGATCTCAATAAAGATCGAAACGTTGGAACGATAAAGAAAATGTTTTTCTGAAACCTACGTCACACCAGACCGCATCTCACGATTTTCGAATAACCGTAGGCTAACGGTCACTATCACCACACATTTCTACACGGGTAAAATAGCAGAAAAAAAATTAAATGTGCTCATTAACTGTTTTATGAGACGCATTTGATAAAGTCAATCTTCTATAAACTAAATAAACCTTTGAAAGTTATATTTTAACAACCCAAACGATAATCTTTCTCCACCGTAAGATCATGCCCTGTCGCCAAATTAGAAAAAAAAATTACAAGAGATCTAATTCCAGTATACTTAGTCTGAGAGAGGTGAAAAACGGAAATGTGCGTCATTGAACGCTCCGAAGTGTGATAAACCAGTCAGGTCATTTAATCGTTGGAAGTGATGGAGAAGGGAAAGATAACGAGAAGGATGATTAAAAAACTGTCATAATGTAATTTAAAACTAATAAGCAATATTGCACTTGAAATCGATAAAAATTAAATACTAATTACAATTAATTAAGGTTTTTAGTTGAGATAAAAATATCAATGGCACGAGCGGGATTCAAACCCACGATCTTCGGCTAGCTACCTTCGGTACCAACTCTCGAAAAGTAAAGAAGGCGTTGTTAGCCGAAGATCGTAGGTTCGAATCTCGCTCTTGATACTAATTTTTTTATTTCAACCAAAACCTTAATTAATTGAAAAAATACAAACAATATCGATTGAATTCCCGACATAATGTAGTGTCTGAATTTGATATAGCATTCATTATATTTAAACTTTTCGTTGAAATTGATCCCCTTGAGATAACGACAATAAATTAAATTTCACAAATACTGGGACTTATCAGATATACCTTTTACCAGGCACACCCAGTTTTCATGGGAAAAAAAGTCAGAAAATCAAGCGAACACAGGACAGGTTTTAGAATAGAAAACTTCACGATCTGATTTATTCATTTATGTAGTGATCGGTTCTTTATAACGATGTTCAATCATTAAAAAAAAATTATATAATATTTTGCCATGGCAAAATATGGGTCAATAGCGTTTTTTAGAAAGGGATTTTTTGTTTGCATTGACCATATCGATGAAATTGATATGTGAAATTCTAACAGACATTAAGCATGTCGATTGTGTTGATTCATTTTGACATGTTTTTGTTAACTAGACGTTTTCCCTCCATCGTTCTCCGAGATGTAAAAGTGTTTCACTCCGGTAATTCACACATGTGTCCTACGTGATCGGCTTTTGAAGATTTAAGTACGTGACAATTTGCGTATAGTCTGGGCATCGGTAAGGTTTGTTAATGCTTGGGCACGAACATCTGTCCTTCCTCACACTCAGTTCCGGTAGATTCTGACCGCTTTCGCTACGGCCTGTCGCTTTTCCTGGGGGGTCCGTTTGTTCATTCATATAATCGCCAAAATACTGATTACGTACGGACAGGCGTCCTGCGTCATCGGATGATTGAATCTAGTCCGTCTTAATGTGATCCCGTAAAATTGTATAAATTTCAGTGCAATCAAAATCAAAATATTTGAAGGTAATAATAATTTTTACACAACTCATGACCGACAGCTTGGCAGCTAAACTGACTACTTAAGATTTTCTACAACTATTTTCCTTGGCCTCCCCTTTTCCCAATCCCTCTTATTTTTGGGGGGCGCCGTAATTTTGGGGACAAAGGTGCTTGATGTTCTCCATTAATCAGAGAAGCAGAATGAGGGAGATGAGAGTTGAGTGGTAAAATGGAAGGGCGAGGTAGGATGAGGACAGAAACATTGACAGGGGTTCCCATAAGGGAACATTGGACCATGGTTTCTACCATTTTTGGTTTACACTCTTTTTGGCAAGATGGCAGATTTTGGATAACGTTCAGTGAACTGACACCCTGACTCCGTCTGACAACCTATTTCTTTTGTGCCCATTTTAACTTTTTCGTCAAAGGTAATCCTTTTTGAATAAGGCCTGAGCCTATTAGGGACTTTGCTTGATTGAACTTTCAGCTCCAAAATGTCAGTTTCATGTTTACATTTTGGGAAATAACGCGCCAAAGTGTTATGTGGGCCTTGACAATTCGTGCATACTGGAGACTGACAAGGAACAGTCTTTTCGTACCTTTCCCCAGCCCACATCCACACATAAAGACCTTCTTACACGAAGAAATTTTATATCCAAAATTAAACATTTAAAACATCGAAGGGGAGCAGGAATAAATGGCCTTACGGTTATCTTCATGTAGGCAACATGCAATTCTTTTGGAGGACACGGGGTACTGAAAGTTACAACCCATAAAAAAAAGATATCGTACCATGTTTTCTTTTTAACCGATGAAGGTTTGTAGCATTGGAACTTTTTAATTCTTCAAGAAGTTCTTCATCACTCTTTCAAGTCCCAGCAAGAAATTACACCTTTTGAGGTGTTCATTTAACATTTCTTTCGACCTATTATCCTATCGACCTGTATATATCGACCTCTATTTTTCTATATTTTTAATTTTCATTACTTTATTCCCTTGTACCTCATTGGAAGCTTCAATATAAATTAAACCGACACGGCCTTTTTTTGACGTTTACTACTTTCCCTACTTCCCTATTTATTACTCTACATAACCTAATTGACGTTAGTAAGTGAAGGCCGCCATTATCTTTCCTATCCAATTGACAAAGGGCAAAATGTCTTGCTCCAGGCGTACAAACAACAGGAGAGGGAGTCCTATTTAGATTAGGTAATCGATTTCGAAAACCATCTCGGCCCACTGGGCCGAAAGGGCCTTTCGAAAATTTTGGAAAAAATTGAAAAACAGATGACGTTTAAATAAAAAGAGAAAAACTAAATAAATAAATCTTGCCCAACCCTGAAACCAGGTTTCTAAGAGAGAGACTTCCCAATAGGGAATGCGAACTACAAACTAGCACCCAGCAGACTTGTCTAATCGTCAAAAAAAGTATCCAATGGCCTAATCTCACCAAAAAACACTGGACTCAAAAAGGAACGTCCTAGCTTCCGCAACACACCACTGTCACACACTTATTAGACCAATATTCCTCAAAACTTCGATTTTTTTCCCGGAGCGGAGATTCTTGTTTTTCAATATTGTTAATACCAAATTTTTTTAAACTTTTTTTATAATCATTTGACCAATTTTATGCGTGATTTATTTTTAGTCTAATATTTTAGTTACATTTTTGTTTTGTGCTATTGTTTTTTCGGGATATATAGTTTTATATATTTACAGAAATTATCTTTTTTTTTCTTTTCTTTTTTTAAATGACAACATTCATTTTGCCTATGCGTCTTGTTAATGCAAAACGGTCATATATGTTTAGAAATTACACATACAATAAAAAATTAAAAAAGCAATGATGCTGATGATGCCCGAAACCTCAAAATAAATGTTTCAAAAAGTAATGAATTTATTTTACGCTACCACATGCTTTAGTCTCAAACATTTCCATGATCTAACACTTTAAAAAAAATTTAACGCATTAAACTTGGCAGTGATTTTCTGCATTCTAAAAGATTTCGATGAAAAGTTCCGCTTAATCCTGTATCATTGTTCAAAAAGGTTGTCGGCAGTCCTTTTTATCGTTATTGAGCTGTTTAAATATTTAGAAGGATGGAACGAGGTGTTTTGTCTGGCATGTCATTGTCAAGGTTTTTGTTTAGATGACATCCCGGAGGAAATAAGTTCTCGTTTGATTTTATTATAATTTTAAAACTACACGTCACTCAAAAAAGTAATTTACACCGAAATTAAATAAAAGCCTTTTTTGTTGGCTTAATCTAGGCAGGGGCGACCTCCCAGCGACCCCGGGCCATCCGAGGCCCTGACCTCTGCAAACGGTCCGACGACGAACCTCGCACACAGCGCTGCACGTCATCCGAGGGCCGAGAATTTGAGCCGAGGTCGCCGAAACAAATCCGTTTGAAATTCTTCCTTAATAGGAAAAGCCCCGATCGTGAGAATTTCGCGGACGAATGCATGGCATTATAAGTAATTGCGGTAAATGCTTCAAAACATGTAATCCCTCGTTGCTGCCTCGCTGGATAATTTCGGCTCGGACGATTCCACACAATTTCCCTGTGTACTCTTCATTTACACCTTTGTTTCTTTACATTGTTTGCTGATCCATAAGAAAAACAGTGTCATTCCAATCTCATTCGTCGTGAAAAGACAAAATTTGTTGTTAGCAGCATATCGAAAACTAGTTTGCTAAACTAGTGAAACTATAAAACTATACTATTCATCATCCTAAAAGATGCAGATATCACGACACATTATTATTACTTTTAATAGAGTTTATCCATTTGTTTCATGACTAATTATTTTTAACTCTTCAACTTCATACATATCACATAATGAGTTTACTAACAATTCTTGTAAAATTATGGAGAAACCGGAACTTAAACGCCTTCATCTTAAACTAGAAGCTCAGTCCTTGGTATCATAATGAGGATGAATAAACTGTCACCCATGTCAATGGTGAGATCACCTAGGATTCAACAATCCTAGCAATGACAGTCACGATGACCATTACGGATAACTAGGAAGTTATAGTTTATTTCCAAACGCTGCAGCCATGTGACTTATTTGAACTTTTCTTAGTTCCTTAGTTCAGTTCAAACATCATCTTGTCCTGTTTGTTACCATCCCTTATAAAATTATGGAGAAACCTTACCTTAATCGCCTTCATCCTAAACTAGAAGCTCAGTCCTTGGTATCATAATGAGGATGAAGAAACTGCCACCAGTGTCAATGGTGACATCACCTTGGATCTAAGAACCTAGCATTGACAGTCAGACGGATCATGATTAAGGATGGTCATTACGGGTGACTAGGAAGTAATAGTTTATTTCCAAACGTTGCAGCCATGTGGTTTATTGATTGTACTATTCTTAGTTCCTTAGTTCCTTGTCCCGTTTGTTACCATTCCATACAAAATTATGGAGAAACTGCCCAACGGTGGATCTCTTTAAACTAACGTACAAGGAAGAGTGTAATAAGCGGTGCTTAGGGTATAAAACCCCCGGTTTCCTTGCCTTTCCATTATTATTACCATCATCCCGTTTTCTCACATGACATTCTGCGGAACGGCATTTGGATGTCACCTCTACTTCCCTTATAGAACCAACATCCGTCCCATAGCAGTCTTCAAAATAACGTTTTGAAACTTTACCTTATCTTATTATCTTACTCCGACACTACACGCTTCTTGGGACTTTTCTTGGGCAAGAGACTGATTTGCTACTGACATATTTGTCTTAAAAGACTGGGATAATAAGACGCTGTCAACTGTTCTCCACGTTACTTGACCAACGGTCAAAACCATTTAAAACATAAACGTCTGATATGCAAAACAATACTAACATCAATGCGGTCTTAAGACAGCTCTGGGGTTCACCAAACGTCCAACACTCCAAAAAATATAAACTTCAAAAAAACTTCTTTATATTATACTTCACTATGCTTTAATCGCAGATTTAGTCCTTTTAAACTAGACATTCAATGCTTATTACAAAAGTTTCGATAAATTAAGAATTGACGAGGTTTTTAGTTAAACTGGCCTATACTTATTTTACATCATTACCTCTTACATCATTACCAAGTCCTCCTGCTTACACGGCTATTATAATAGAGTATTTCCCTCGTAAGAGATATATATCTTACGCAATATATCGTTCGTTGTCTGTATTTAAACATCTTAAGATTTATTACAAAAAGTCTCACCAATTTGCTAAGTGATAATTCTCGAAAGTCTAATAAATATGCTCGTCCCGCTTTGCACTGTTGACAGGAGTTATTAATTGAATTTAACTTTCGACGATCCTTATTCCCTTCAAATCTGCTTGATACATCTATTGCCAAAATCTTAATTAAAGACAGTTTAATTCATGTTGATGAAGAAGAAATAACTTGTTTTGCTTTACACTTATTTAATGTTTTGTACTATAATATAGATTGATGTTTGTTATAATTATTTATTTAGAAATCGTGAGATGCGGTCTGGTGTGATGTAGGCTTAAGAAAAACATTTTCTTTATCGGGCCAACGTTTCGATCTTTATTGAGATCGTCTTCAGAGCTCAAAGTGTTTGTCTTCTGTGTAATTGTGCATTCTTGCGTGCCCGGCAGTCTCCACTCTCGACACGACACGCAAGAATGGCACAATTACACAGAAGACAAACACTTTGAGCTCTGAAGATGATCTCAATAAAGATCGAAACGTCGGCACGATAAAGAAGTTTTTGGTTTTTCCGAAATCTACATCACACCAGACCGCATCTCACGATTTCTAAATAAATATCGATTAACGGTCACTAATTACCACACGTTTGTTATAATATACACTGAAAATATTAAATCCATCCAGTCTGACTTAATTTTTTATATTCAATAAATTTCGAATTTTTACTTTTTGTTTCAATCGATTGGACTTTGCAATTTTCATTCAGGTTGTTATTGACTAGTAAACGCAAAATTCGACCCGGTTAAAAGCTTGTAAAAACTAGGGGAACGATCGTAAATTATGTATTGAACGTCGCAAATTGAAATGAATTCAGCGCAATTTGGCCTTTTATGGGCGAATTACATTATTTTTCTTGAACACTTCCGCCAATTTTTATTTTCTTATGAAAGCTTTTTGACACACCTATTTGGGTATTTTTAACGTCCTCACTGTTTTGTCATATGTAGGAAGTCTGAAGAAGTTGATTATTGTGATGTTGGAAGAATAAAAATAAAGGAGTATTTATAAAACATCTTTTATCTTCATGCTGTGTTCTCTCTCTCTCTCTCTCTCTCTCTCTCTCTCTCTCTCTCTCTCTTATGTGCATCGTCATCATCTTCCTTTTTTCATGTATTTCTGCTCTCAATTATTCCTTATTTTCACTAGCACGCTCCCTCCTAACATTTCATATTAGCCCAACCTTTTTCAATTTTATATCTCTATTGTCCATCTGCCATTTATATATCTTGCCGATTTGATCCCTATCTCTGCCACTTTCATCTTTGTCTATCCATTTCCAAGTGTCTGTTGTTGGTTTTGTTTTCTTACTGTTTTACTTTCCCTGCTATCTTAACATTTGTATTATCATTAATATCTATACCTTGTTCCCTTTTGTATTTAATTGTTTATATATTTTTATTTTCTTTAAATCAATCTTTTCAATTTCTTCCTTGTTTTTTATTTGTATTCTGTACGAATTTTTCTCAATCTCTTTTCTCTCACTCTAACTCTGGGTTTCATATGTTCATCGTTATCACCTTTCTTTCTCTGTGTATTTCAGCTCTCCCCTAATATTTTACCATGTGATTTTTTAATCCATGTACTTTTCGATTGTCACTCATTCAATCATTCTGACCTGTCCCTCGTCTTTGTTCTCCCCACCTTTCTCTCTCTCTCACTCTTTTTTCTTTCTTTATGCATTATTACTGTATCTTTGCAGCCATTTGCCTCTCTCTTTTTTTACTTTCACACTCATACTCCTTTTCCATTTGTTTTTAGTCCTTCCCTTTTCAATTATATTTCTCTATCATATATCTTTCTATCTACAACTCTGCACCATTTTTTTCTTTGCTTTTTTTCACTTCCGTATAACTTTATTGTCTCTCATAACCATTCATTTTAACGATTAGTTATTTATTATCCTTAAATCCATTCCTTTTCATCTCTCCCTAATCTGTTTTGGAATTTCTTCTTTCTGAATACGTCAGCGGTCTCTTTCTCTCACAGTTTTTCTAAATCTAACCAACTTTTCTTCAGTCCAATCTTCTCTTTTTTTTGTTATTATCTCTGAAGTTATAAAATCCTGAGTTTCCAGATTTGATCTCGATGAAGCCTTTAACCACTTGTTAAACAAACATAAATATTTAATACTGGTACCACTTCACAGATTTTTTCCGCAGTTGCCTATTGTGATTGTTGTTGTCAATCGTTTCGCAACTATAGCGAATTCTTTGGAATGTGGAGACGTAACAGCTTTTTTTTTCTTTTCATAAGCTCACAGTAGTAAACGACTTATGCAATGCCGTACAACGTCTAGGTGTCCTTGGTATGAGAGTTTGAATTGAACTCTTTATGATGTCAATTGGTGTTCAAACCTAACCATGGCCGAGCTTGGAACACTGTATGTCAAACCGATAATGTTGTCATTCTCTTTCAACGCACTGAACTAATTGCCAGTTCGCTGATTTATAACATATTTAATTGATTGTGTTAAAATAGATTGTTTATATCTATTGTTATATAATTCTGTACATTTTATAGATGAAATCGGAAATATACATGCACTTTAAAAGATGATAACTTGTATAAATCCAAATGTCATTGAAGAAATAAAATGATAGATTAAAGATATTGTATTAAATCGGTTTAATTTCAAAAATTTTAATTACATCGTCGGTTAAGATCTCCAGATGTCCAAAGGTCACTTTTAAATCAAATAAACTTAAATTTGGTACTACGGTACACAGTATCATCCAGTGGTGACACTTCAACTAGGGTCTACGTGCTGTCTCCCTGTTCAACAGGCCGCGAAGCTATTGCCGCTTTAGTCTCCTTGGGGGATTATTGGGGGATAGTCGAGATGTTGGACCTACAACAAAGGAGTTAGGTTAATGAAAGGGGGTTGTGGAATTTCATGTATCGGGAATTTTTTATGACATCTTTCACAAAAGGAATCTTATGGGCTGCATGATTAGGTAAGTAGAAAGGAGCGTTCATTTTTTTTTTTTAAGGTGGATTTTAGATTGGGAAATCTGGATGAACCTCACAGCTCAATGTCGTAATTTCAAATGGGTTTAAGTATTGTCTCGTATATCAGTCGTTTGATGCGAGCTTCAATTTTGATCGTTCGTCAGGAAGTCGTGAGAATGTTTTGTAACAAGTATTCAGTTCCTGCTTTTCTAGTCTTGTATGTGTATTCCAAATTAGTCTTTTATTGATATACACCCCAAAGTAGCGGATATTTAACTTTAGTGAGTGGCATTATTACAGGTCGGAGGGTGTTGTCTTTGTTGTCTTTTATTTACATTTATTTTCATCCGTCATTTTTTCAGCTAATGTTCTATGTTGATTAGGCGAGCCTGTAGGATGCGATGTAATTAGACGGGACCTTGTTGGAGGATAGGCTAGAATTGTCATCCGCAATATTGCGAGATGTGTCGGGGTGGTCAGGGAGGTCATTCGTTGTTGGTCGGACCACGGATATAGCCTGTTGGATTCCAGCCGTACAGTAGTCAACGAAAGATGTTCTCTAGGTGACCTGAAGTAGACAGTCAGATATGAGAATACTATTGAGCTTCCCCGGCAAACACGGATGCCAGACACAACCTAAGGCTTAAGGCTCACCAATGAAAGCACCCGACCAGTACTGTTTCAGCTCAAGAGAGGAAATAATAGCGCCTAGCATTCTATTTTGGAATCGTGTTTATGGGATGTTTTGTTCTTCTAGGATGGGAAGGATTCTTTTCAGAAGTAGCTTTCCGAGGATTTTCCTTGTATAGGTAAAAGTCTTACCGAACGATAGGATTGAAATAAATAGTTATTGGACATCGGGATCATTTTTACAATGGAAAACGTCCATTGTAGATGCTAAGTAATTCTTAAATTACCATTATAGAGGTTCGATTGGAAGAGGATTGATTTATTAAAGAATGGCCGAAGGATTTCATACGTTATAAGGTCATATACTGGAGCTTTTTCTGAGAAAGTTTTCAATGATGTACTGAATTTCTGAAGGATGAATTGCTTTTGCCGGAAGGGTGAGTTCTTCCTCTTTCTTTTCGTTAGGAAGGATCTAAATTGCTTGTGTATTATGTCATGAAGTTACGAAGGAGGTATCCAGATTTCAATTTGCAAAAACCAAGTCTGGCATTTTTCACATTGGAATATTAACTTTTTTTTTTAAATTATGAAGTTCTAACTCTAGAAAATTTTCCTTAAAAAATTATATCCAATTAGAGTAATTTGATATATGCCCTTTCCACGTTATAACATTAGAACAAAGTATAGTAGTTTTTTTTTCGCAGCGGGAAGATTTATTAAGGATAGCTGATTAGAATTATAATTTTAATTCTACCTTTGGACGCTACAAGATCTGCATCTGCGCCTTGCTAATTAAATTAATTCAACGAATGTTATAAGGAAATGTAATTCACTATTTTTCGTGGTCCGCTTGACCCATTAATAACATTCAATTAATTAAGGTTTTAAGTCGAGATAAAAAAAGTCAAGGTCACGAGCGGGATTCGAACCCATGACCTTCGGCTTGATGCACCGCTATTCTACTACTTGAAACTTTTGAAGGTCGTGGGTTCGAATCCTGCTCGTAACACTGACTTTTTTTTTATCTCAACTTCAAACCTTAATTGAATGTTTTAAGGAAAATTTAAGGTTCACGAATAATCTGTATCTTAGTGTGTTCTGGATTAAAAAAATTGCTTTTGGAGTTACTGAACACTTAGTTTCAACACTTAGACCGAGGGTATTGTAACTGAAAAGAAAGGAAAACATGAGACCGTTTGTTCTGGAATTATCCATGTTAATTATGCATGTTTTATGATGTCTTGAAAATAATTGAAAAAGATTCCCATGAAAATGTTAAAATTATGAAAATCGAAAAAATAAGCAGTTCTTCAGTGTGATTTCAGTTAGCACTTTCCTTTAGGAGAATGAATTTTTTTTTAAATTATACGAATATATAAAATTATAACCAAAGATAAATATTATTAAAGCTGTGCTTTTTGAATTATATTTTTAAAACTTGGTTATAATCAAGGATGAAGTGAATGAAAAACCGGTCCCAGCCTACATCCAGAACAATTATGACACAACTTCTCATAAAACGCCCATATATATATATATATATATAAAAAGAAGATTTCCTTATATATATATTTTTTTTTTTAAATCCGAGTCGGAGGGAAAACAATGTACATATTCCGTAGTTGGTTATCCCCTTGGGAATCTGACCGGCGTTCTTTGTCAGACGGCGTAAAACCATAAACTCGACGGGTGACGGTGAAGAGCTCGACCTCGCTAAGCAGGAAGACTTAATACAACATAAAAAAACCGATGTTCGTGTTTAAATCGTACCGTCAGGCATTCGACATTCCAGGCCGGCTTTCTACAAATCAAAACATGCTTCTGAAGAGTCGCGTCCGTGCCAAGTTTTCAATGGGCCTTGGCCGCCCATCCGGCCCTTTGAGATGTTTTTATATCTTTATCAATTCTTGTTTGTGTGTCCGCTCCTTTTTTACGACGTGTCGTGTTATCTCAGGCGCGTGATAATCCAAACGTTTCTTGGGCCATTTGTGAAAACTGGGAAAAGGCATGTTTGAAACAATTATTGAACAATTGCACGTTTTCCACTAGTTTTAACACATGCCGTTATAAATTTAGATTACTAATTGTTGTTTTTCCTAAAAACCTTTCTAAAAATCAATTGTATTAAATGTTAATGCACTCTAAAATATGACAGTTCGTTTCAAAAGTTTTTGTTTTATTAAACAATTTATAGTAGGTCAAAGTTTTCCAAAGTTGGCCATACCATGTACAGGGTAAGCTAGTTAACTTCGGCTCCCACTATTTATTTATTTTTTATGTGAACACAGAGATATTAAAACTATTATTTTTGACCTAGTTTATTATGAGCCGACAAGTTTTGATCTCTTCAGGACTCTTAGGACGAATAGGGGCTTCATTATCTCAAATGGAAAGATATTCATCGATGTGCAATCTTTGATTTCTCGCCTAATCCGAAAATCTAAATTTTCTCATTATTGTCAGCCTTCAACTTTCGCGTCAGCCTAGGGGTCGGTTAGGTTAGGTTGATTAGGGTGAAGTTCGGGGTGAGTTGGGTTAAGGTAGGGTTATTGATAGATCAGGCTAGGTTTACGATTTTTTTTTTCTAAAACGGTGAACACACTTACCCGATGCTACCCGTCGCCTTGCCACCTTTTGTTATGGTGTACACATCATGCAACGTCAAGCGCACGTCGCGTACAGTCACAGCATGTATCACAATCCGTATCACAATCGCGACGCCTCTTTTGTTCTTAACGCATTATTTTGAGCAAAACCTAATAAATTGTTAGTTCAATTTTATGAGCACAAACATGTAATAAATTGTTTCTTAAACTTAATTCTTTTACAAAAAATTATTCCGGTGTATTGATCAATTTTCTACCTAACCATTATAATTAAATAATTCTTATAACTCATGAATTTTTGATCTCGGTTAATTTGGTTTACAGTAAAATAAAAATGTAATTGATTGAAATTCATGTAACGTCAAAATTACGTAAATTATAACAAAAAAAAAAAAAAAAAAAAAAAAAAAAAAAAAAAAAAAAAAAAAAAACCAGCACAATTATGAAATAAATTGTTTGTTAAATTTTATGAGCAAAACCGTGTAATAAATTGTTAGTTAAATTCATTATATAAAAAATGGTATTCCGGTGTTTTGATCAATTTTCTATAAAACCATTGAAATAAATTTTTAAAAAGTAATGAATTTTTGATCTCGGTTAATTTGGTTTAAATTAAAATACCTATGCTGTAATTAATATAATATTAATGTAATATAATAATGCATGCAGTTTGATTAAAACTATGAGTGTCGGGTTCTTTTGTCTTCGACTGCACTCGATGCTACACGACGAAAATCTGGGAAGTGGGGATTGCGTAGCGTAGAGTAGGGTAGCGTTGCGTGGCACGGGGGTAATACCATCTTATGTAAAATTGGACGTTGGATTTGCGTCGGGTAGCGTCGCATAGCGTTGCATTGGCTAAGTGAGTTCCCCGCTTAACTGTTTCTTTTTTTTTTCTCCAGTATGTAAACATATTTATTCTTTAGATGTAAACGTATTACCCTAAATTTAGTGAAAGTCGTCCATCATGTAAGAATATTTTATTTAAACGACTGCTGGCTTTGTTAAGCAATTAAGCATACATATTTGATGAACCTGTTTGCTTGAGTACTAAATTAGTTGATCGAATTTATTATAAATTATAAAATCATAAAGGAATTATTTCTTGGTTTTGTCCATTTTTTATATATATATAATTTTTTTTAACTCTTCATTGTATGGTTGTATTCGGTTGCATATTCATTCCTCCATTCGTTGACGGAGGTCTCCTTCTTCGTTCCGCCGGCTGTTCGTTTTATACATTTGCAGGAATTTAAAAAAGCGAAATTATGCCGAGTAATGACAGTCGGGCAATTAGCCCAGCAAGGCCGTCCACCTTCCTGTCGGGAAGACACGGAAACAATTTTCCCTTTCCCGCTGTTCGAACGGCCATTTTCCGGCACCGAACGAGAAAGAATTGGCCAAAGGCCATTCAGTTGTAAGGTAAAGTGTCTTAAATTTCAATCCTGGCAGTAAAGAACGGCCTATCTCGGTTGGAAGTTTTTCCTATCCAGAGAACCTCCGACAATCCCTGCACTCGTGTCATTAAAAACAAATTTTTCCTTTTATTCACCTATTTAATAAGTAAATGTATAATGTTTGTAGCGTAACATGTTGCTGTTGGTTTGCTATATATTTAATAAACAGATACAAAGGTTTAATTTTAAATTTTACGTGGTGGTCTTAATTTACCAAATGAGTTCGCAACTGCAGAGGTTATATCAACCCTCGGGTTGCCAGTGTTTTTGAATAAAAAGTATGTCGGGTTCGAATGCCGCTGGATTCGAACCCGGGACCTGCACCTTACAGTGATGGGCGCCGTGTCAACGCATAACCGGTTGCGGCCACCGACGCCCCCTATGTTACATATTTGTTGATGAATTGGAACGGTTGGGACCACGTTTTTTCCATTTACCTAAATTTAGCCAAATTGTTTGAGAAACTGAATGTTTTCGGTTTAAATAAACGATGCCAACTGGTTTTTCTGATTGAGATAAAGCCGTAACCAGATCCAGCTACTGAATTTCTAAGCTAACGCTTCTTTTTTTTTCTATAAGTCGGAATCGCATTAAAAACAAATTGACCAGGAATCAAAGGATGGAAATTAAACTTTTTCCTCCGTGGTACAATTCCGTCGAAATGTTTCCATTTGTAAAATTTTTGCTATCGCCATTTGCTCGGCGGTTCGACGCAAATTTGTTCACTTTATCTCGCCCATTTTTTAACCAACCGGGGTTTTCCGATAATCGAAGTTATTTAATCAAAATTTTTGGGTTTAAATTTGAACGATGGGAAGGCATTGTTTGCCAAAGAGGATAAATGTTTATCCGAAATGGATAAAAATGATCTATTTTGAGGAAAAATATCGTTCCATGTAATGAAAGGTATATTTTTGACTAACGGCTGCCACAAGCCAACTCACCTCTAGTTGAGCCAAGATCAGTTAGGAGAATAGTTGATGCTTTGTGGCAGACGTTGACCCTTGTAGTTTTTACTGCAGGATAATTGAGCTTTTAGAGCGACTTGCTCGTTAGATCGCGAAAAGCGCAAAAACAGAAAATGTCTGCGTCTTGCCTCACCCTGCTTACATCCCTGACGTCTAACGAAGAAAAACCTATAGCTTATGAAATTAGAACGTGAGTTCTTTTTGTGCTTACAAGATGAGTCGTGTTGCCACCGAATATTACCTATGAAGTAGGTAAAATGTTTTCAAATAATGGTTTACATTTTTAGAAGTGATATTCGTTAAACTATTTCAATGTTATATACATGTGTATATGTTTTTCGACTGGATTATCGCGTCATCTGTGATGGTTGGGCTGGGTATGTTAGGTTGAGTTAGGTTAAGGTTCAGGTTAGGGATGGTTGGGTTATGTTCCATGCTTTAATAATTTTTCGTAGAATGTAAAATATGCGATTAAAAAAAAAAAAAATGCATAAAACTGGCTTTGTGTACCTACGTTATCAACAATTTAGAGTATCCGGAATTATTCATTCTTAGATGAGTTTCAGTGCTGAAAATACACATAGCCAAGTACTTACCAATTTGAGAAAAATTGTGTTAACCATTTAATCAAAACTTTAAAATACCAGCATTTTGTCCTTGGTAGACATGTTTGCAGCTTTTTAAATTTTCCGTGTATGTTTTGTAAATTATTTATATTATATAATCGTCCAAACAAAGGCTCGTTGTTTGCTAATTTAGCGTAAAAAAAGTAAAACTGACCAACAAGGGAAGTCAATGTATTGACAAACGTGAAGAATGCTGAACCGGCATTGGGTCTTCACTTGCGTGTAACGCGTTTCAGCATTGCGCCATCTTCAGTGAGCAACTCCTAGACGTTGAGCAGAAACTAACACTCGACGCAATAAGTGAACCTCTGCCGTTCACCGACACTCAGACCAGCACCCCTTCCCCAACTTTTTGTAATTTTGTAATATCTTCATATTGTGTTACGTCTGTTTGTTTAAGTTCTATGTGTATTTCAATGGAAAAATAATTCAAATTTGTGTTATAGTTGATATAATTTGAAGATACTATCATCTCTATTAAAATGGTTCCGTAACGAACCAAATAGTTATGAAAATCTTAGAAAGTTGTTGATATCAAAAAGAGACACACAGTGTGCAAAGAACACTAATAAAATAATTAGATAATAGTCATGTTTAGTATAATAAATAATAAAAAAATTAGAGTACAATTTGGTGGAGAACATTAACATCTAAGTAACAAAAAAAATCACGTAACTTTTTTTTTAAACTGAAATAAAGATAACTTATTCCGGAGCAGTTACCGAGGGGCTTGGATTGGGGTGTTCAGGAAACCAGCTCTTGCCGTGATAGCCCCGGCTTCGTATTGGTCACACCCATCTCAGCGGGAAAAATCCCTTAAGCCGGGAACACACTTACCCGATGCCATGCGACGCTACCCGATTCTACACTACATAAATCAAAAGGTCAATTTTCTATAAGATTGTATTACCTCCCTGCTTATCTGCCGATGCTGTGCAATGCTACCCCACTCTATTCTCTGCGATCCCCACTGTCAAATTTACGTCGGGTAGCATCGAGTACAGTTAAAGACAAAAGAACTGGTCACATATTTTATTATTATCACACAAACTACATGTATTATTGTCGTTATATTAATTACAACATTCTTATTTGTAATATACTTCAAATTAACCGAGATCAAAAATTCATTAGTTTTTATTAAAAAAAAATAATAATAATATAATTTCATGGTATTTTTTGATATAATAAATTTAACTAACCATTTATTGCACTGTTTTGCGCACCAAATTTAACAGACCATTTTCGTCGAGTAGTGTCTCAAAAGGATTCTCATATTTTTTTTTCAGTTTATTTCAAACTAAGAATATGTAATTTTGTTGTTATATTAATTACAACATTTTAATTCTAAACCAAATTAAACGAGATCAAAAGTTCATAAGTTTTTTATAAAAATTATTTAATTATGATAGGAAGAAAATTTATTAAAACATCGGAATAACTTTATTTAAAATAATTAAGTTTAAAAACCAATTTACTATTACATGGCTGTGTTCATACAATTTAAAAAACAATCTATTACAAAGTTTTGTAAATTTAACTAACAATTTATTCCATTGTTTCGCACATAAAATTTATTACAAGATTTTGCTCAAAATAGTGCATTTAAACAAAAGACGCATTACGATTGTGATACACGCTGTGTGACTGTATGACTTGACGTCGCATAGAATTGCACACCCTACCAATACGTGACTAGGTGCATCGGGTAAGTCCGTTCCCCGCTTTATACCCAATATTTCTATCACTATTACATATTTAAAGCAAAAATGATTGGTATTTTATACATCTACGCCACTTTTCCGTATTAAACAACAAATCAAAACGAATAAACAAAATGTTAAACTTTCCAGTAGGCATCCAACTTATAAATAAAATGGAATAGTACATGCAGGCGCCCTATGTTGGTGGGCCCGTCCGGAGGGCTTCGAGAGCGAATCAGTCCTGGGCTGGATTGAGGGGGTACTTCGCTGCATTTTGAGATCAAAGCAGCTCCAGTGCCCTTAGATGAGGCATCAATGACTAGACACCGATCTCATTTCGATAAAGCCCTGTGAGCATCCAAATCTTAAAACTGGTTAATTCCTGTGGCCTCTGCCCCTCCTCGGGTTGCGGGTAATTGGCTCCGGTCGGACATGACTTGTGTAGTGGATGAAAGTTTATCATACTTGTTATACTGCATGTTTTGAATTACGCGTCTGATTGCCAATGTTCTTATTGACAATGCTGTCCGAAGTTCAAAAGATCAGTTTCTTTTAACCGAAGAGGAGGGCGATCGCGTGTCGGCCGCTCAGCCGTTTCCTGGTCGATTTCTCTCCTGGATATTTTTGAAGGTGGAAAGACACTTTAAAATGCTCTTCACCCGATTCTATCGATCCTTTGAGTCTTTGAGATATAAGCGAATTCTCGCAACTGTCGCACATGCCACCGTTATTTTTCTGTCCGGCCTGACCCAAACAAAAGTGGTGTCTTTTATTACCAATCCTGACAATCGGCTTTCATATTTCGGGAGAGATGGAACCATTTTTATACAAATGCAAATTTATATGATTATTCGAAAATCGTGAGATGCAATCGGGTGTGATGTGTACATATGTATGTTTAGGTATACAAATCGTGAGACCAAAGCCATTTTTATTGATTACACTTTATTCAAAATGAATAATATATTTTGGTTTATTACGATATGTCGATATGTCTGATTTTGTATCCGATCAGTCGATCGAAATAAACCACGATTGACCTTATTACCTCTGGCTTTTAACTGTTATATTCAACGAAAAAATGGTGTCGTGAATGGCCACGTATGTTTAACTCATTCATTAAACTTTTCTTCAGAAGGTGGAAAATCAGATAGATTCAAAGAATGTGAACAAAAATTGATTGCGAATGATTTTTGAATGGTTTCGCTTTTCTTTAACATTCACCCAATGAGTCTTCCTGATATTCCTTTGAAATATAAGCACAATAACCAACACCACAACCAAAAGTAATTTCACTGTAGAAATGTGTGGCGTTTAGTGACCGTTAGTTAATGATTATTTGGTGGTAGATGGGGGCTGGTGTGGTTCAAAAAAACATTCTCTTTATTGTGCCAACGTTTCGATCATCATTGAGATCATCTTCAACGCCTGGGATTTACAAACATTATCAACTGGCACTCTCAACACGACATGGCACAATTACACAGAAGACAAACACTTTGAGTGAGTAGAAATACTTTGATAGAATATGAAATATAATTTTTGCATTGTATAAATTCACTTTTCCAAATTCTAAATGTATTTTCTAAATGTAAATTATGTTTGTAAATCCCAGGCCCTGAAGATGATCTCAATGAAAGATCGAAACGTTGGCACGATAAAGAAAATGTTTTTCTGATACCTACATCACACCAGACCGCATCTCACGATATCTGAATAATTATCCGTTAACGGTCACTAATCTCTACACATTTTTACAAACATTGTTTAAATTTAACAAAAACATGTAGGATGTGGAAAAAAGTGAATTTATACAATGCAAAAAAAAAAATTATTTGTTATATTCAATCAACGTATTTCGACTCACTGTCATTCTTGCGTGTCGTGTTGAGCTTGCCAGTGAGATATTGCTGTTTTATGTTTAAATTTTGAAGGAAGTCTATTTTTTTGCATTGTATATGTTCACTTTTTTCAACATCATATAGGTATTTGTTAAATGTAAACAATGTTTGTAAATCCCAGGCTCTGAAGATGATCTCAATAAAGACCGAAACGTTGTCACGATAGAGAAAATGTTTTTCTTAAACACACACACCTCACTCACTTCTTATATATTGATTTTGCATATTTAATGTTAAAAAGTTAAAATTAAAAAAATTAAATTAAAAATGTACATTAAAAAAAATTCATTCAAAATTTCCTTAAGTTTTTATTTTATATTATTATTAATCTTTCAGACTTACCAACCACGGTTTTTCGTTTCCTCCAATTTCTTCATCTTTGAAAAAAGTAATTAAAAAAGCAATTAGATCATTAAAAAGGATATTAAATGCAGTATGTTTGCCCAAATTTGCTGGTCGTTTGGAACTAGTAGTTTAGAACTAATTAATTACTAACCATAGTAAGTTTTTCAATTTTGAAAAAAAAAATTTCAAAGTTCTCCCTACCAAGTTCTTGCTTATTTGACGAAAGTTTACTTCGTAGTTTAGTATTGATCACATCTTCTGGAAATTTGACGTAGTTTTGAATGGTAGCAACGGATTTGTCCAAAACCTTTTAGCTTTGGAGTTTATCCTAGTTTATTTGAAATAAAAAGTGAAATAATTCCGAAACTGTAGACATAAGGACCCTAGGACATAAGGACTTTTCTGTTCCATTTTGAATGTAGAATCTACAGGCAAAGTTTGCATCATCAGTAGCCGAAAACCATGTATAAACTTTTGAAAAAGCGTTATTTGTAGAATTATAAAGCATTGTACAAAATTGACCTTCCCAAGTCTCCCCCCCCCCAGGTAAAAAGCAGAGATGTGCATTTGCAAAATATTTTCCCGTACGGATAACACGTGTAAAACTGTCTTTTTTCCGGAAAGAAGCAGCCGACACGTGGAGGAAAGGGGCATTATTAATGAGTTAAAAGAGTTGGTGCGGGCATGGTTTCAAGGGGGACCGAGTAGTGACTATTATTGTGATGCCAGCCAGCCAGTCTGGGTAGATCTGCTAGGACGGGACCAGCGCCACGCCGGAACGCCGTCAATGCACTCGCGACGTTACGACAGAATCGTCATCCCTCTCAACCTATGTAAGTCACCTACAGACGCGATACAGCCAATTAGGATCAATAATTTAATCCTTAATTACTCTAAAGGAACCTTGAATAAAGCCGACGAAAATAACGCTTATTGCATTATAATAACGCTTATTATTATAACAAGCAAATTAGATTCACTGAAAACTTCCACTCATGCACATACTCAAATTTGAACATATTTCATTTAAACTTTGTTCTATGTAATGCTAATGATACGCCGATCTTATTATAATTTTCAAAATATGAAAATTTCACAAACCAAATTAATGCCCCTTTAAAACTGTATTTCAGTTCACGCCTAAATGGAAATTTTTTCTATTTTCGTACATTGTCTGACGTTAAAAATAAATTATACGGCATTTCGTTTGAAATAAAAATTCATTCAGTTTTAAAATCAGACTAACATGCGACCTTTCATGATGGAAACAAAGATCACATTATCTCTATGATTGACAATTTGAAACATGCATATTTTAAAATGTAATGCAATGTCTGTTACGACTGAAGTCAGACTCCAGGGGCTACCAACAGTTAGGCTATCCACCCCTTAGACTATGTAGGAGCCCGCCTCTTTACGGCCTGTGCACCGTAACCGGTATTAGTCTACTCTGCATCCGGAACACACGGTAGGACTACTAACTGGCCACTGGCATCTGAGAAAATATTTACATAACATGGGCATATACAATGAGGACCCCATCTGCAGACTATGTAATGAGAAGGAGGAAACAGCCACTCATATGATCTTCGAACGCGAAGCAACAGCTCAATGGAGGTTCAATCTAACGCATAAAAACGACTCAGAGAACCACATTGAAGCAATAACAGTCAATGACTTGATACTTCTGAGAAAAAGGATCGAATTTATTGACTAAACCAGGAACTGGGAAGGTACAATAAGCCAGAAGGCTACAGTGCCTGGGGCACATAAACCCCGCCTCCTGGTATCCTTTCCCACCATACCATACCTACTCTGCATCTTTTTTTTACAGCTTTTTACCAGACCCAAAAGCTTGTTAAAAGACTCCTGTGTGAATCCTTCAGTCTCTGGCTTTTCCTCTTCCAGGATTAGGAATCCCAGCCTACATAGGCCTTCACACGAACTGTAGAAATCTTTTTCATCTTGGCAATATCTGGACAAGCTTGTCTCTGCCAATCTGGGACACATATACCTCTGGAGTCTGCAGTGTCCAGTTAGCAGTTCTGCTATAAGTGCCTTCGATGGTCCTTCGATAATTTTTTTTATACGCCTCTGTCCTGGGCTACATTCCAATTGACCGGAGGCCAATTACTTTTATTATTAATCCATTGTCTAATTGATCTGCGTTTTTGGCAGTTTGGTATGGCACAAAATGGTTCAGAGCCAGTAGGTGTCTTCATTGAACTTTGCTAATTTATCCACTCTTCGTTGCCCCTCTGCTGTATGTGCCCTGGCAGCGTGACTAGTTTTGTTATTTTCAACACAGCTAGGTCATTCCAGACCCTTGCGCATCAGCTTCAAAACTAAACCCAATCAACTCTTAAATACATTTTTTCTTATTTACGTACTATTAAGTCAATTAGTGTCGTGGAGTACTCTAGATTCCTCCATCACCGTTTTCATTGCATAACTAATCTAATTGAAGGTTGACAGGCCTAATTCAAGCATTATCTGTCACACTACACATTCTCGCTAATAAATGCTTTCACTCTCAACAAACATAAAACAATATACCAGCCTAACAATAAAAAGTCCATTTTTCTCGAAAAAATTAAAACTGGGGACCAAAATATTCGGCCCCTGTGGTCAAGCAAAATTCTCATATTGGGTGGCATTCCTTCTCGCTCTCTATATAGTTCACGTTATGTAGGGTTAGGATATAATGTTTTTCTGTAAAGAGGAAAAAATTTGCAATTTTTTAAAGTAATTGTTGAATAAAATTGGTTTTTATGCACCTACAGTATCACTAATTTAGTACCAGAAATTATTCAATTAATTAATTAATTAGTTTATGTGTTTAATTAGTTCATATAATTACATGTAGATATAAAGGTAATTTCAGGGTATAATAAACTGCGCCCTTTAAGATCTATCTACAGAACAGGGGATCTGTGCCTGAAGGACACAGGTTAGTCCTGTTTTATCAAGAAATTTGTTTAATAGGCCCAGTTTCAGTGGCTGAAGCTCTTTTATGGTCACATTATCCCAAAACATTTCCTCCTGCGGGCTAATATAGCTCTGTAGTTTGTTAGTAAATGTGTTGCAGTCTCTTCTGCCTCCTTGCAGAATCTGCATGTGCCATCTTGGATTGTTCCAATTTTCTTTAGGCGTCCATTTAATCAGCAGTGTCCTGTTAGGATTCGCAATCTATTCCTGCTTGCTTTGACACATTCTGTGATTTCTTTCTTGCTAAAATTGGTTAGAAGATTCTTGGATTGTCTATGTCCAATGAGTGAATTCCATCGTTCCTTCATTTTCTTTTTGTCCTTCTGTCTGATATACTCGTTAATACTGTGGGTTCCTATGCCACAGAAGGGTTCGGGTCCAATCAGCGGTGTTGCAGCCCCTTTCCTTGCAAGGGGTGTCCGCTTTCTCATTGCCTTTTGTGACCAGTAATTTACCGCTGTGATAAACTTGCGTATTTATTAGCTTAAAGTGAACAAAAAAGTTTAAAAAATTACTATTGCCTGGTGAGTGAACCAGATTTAATTTGTATTCTAAGAACAATAGTGTTCTGAACTAATTGGGACCAAATCTTTTAATTAATTGGAAAACTGCTATGACGCATAAACAAGCAGTCGAATTGGTCTGGTGGACCATAGTTGGACAATAGTGAAACTTGTTAGGTTATTATTTTTTTAAATCATTTTGATCTCCTTATGCTATCTGTTTCGTTATACAGTTGCTTTTAATTTGTTGTCATATTTAGTTTTTTACGATAATTTTGGGTAAAACCCAACGTTTAAATTGGCGACATGGCGGTTCGTCCCTTTTCAAGCCGCCAATTTAACGTTTAATGTGCAGCAGAAAGTAGAGCTTGATCTGTGCAAAGCCACAATAACTGATCATTAATACCTTTTAAGTTTTATTTGAAAAAAAAAATAAAAATATAAGTTGACCCTTGGTGTCCGGTCGTATATGGATTAGACATTCCAATTATCAAGACTCCTTTGTATTTAATAATTCAATGTCTTAATTAACTACTTTTCACCTGATTTATTTTGTTTTTAAATTTTGTGTTTTGCTTTAATAATATTTCTCTTGATGGGCACTAATAAAAATATTGTTATTACAATTCGGTTACATGCATATTGCACTTATTAAGAGGATTTGTCTTGTCAAATTATACATAAGAATAAAACGTTTCAATTCTACCCGCAGATTAATCAAAACTTCATTGTTAAACTGCAGTTGAAATATTGATGTTAAAGCAAGCATTCAAAAACAGGAAATGTGTTTGGCCGACGGCCAGGTGACAGTCTATAATCGAACGACTTTGAACAAATAATGCTATTTTTACCTCTATATCTCTTCAATGAGTTAATAATTCATAAACTCGAATATGAGTATATATCACTTCAATTAACTATGTTTAACTGATAATAATATATAGAATATTTAATTAACTGTTAATTACAAGTATAAATAACATGTATGATTTGCAGTTTTTTTTTGTGTGTTTTGTTTTATCTGTTTTGACTTTGGAACTTTTCTTAATGTTTGTCCATAGGTTGGTTGATAAATTGTGCCATTATTCATCCAATAATGTGTCAGGATTTGATTAAAGGTTTATAAAAATTATTACTAATTTATTTTATATATTACCAACTCCACGGGTCATATCTTCTGTATTGATAGGTTGAAAAAATTCGTCGGTTCAAAAAACATTGTTTAACCGTATTAAAACATATAAAAAAATGAAAAAAATTGCACCATCTATTTTTATTCTTTCTGCGACAAAAAGATTGACAACGGTGAAATGAAATAATCAGGAAACTGCTTACAAATAACCGACATTTTGTCAATTTTTATAGTAGTTCCATTAATTTTTCCCTTTTTTCCTAGGTATTTGCCATACATGTGGAGAAAAGGTGACCGGTGCTGGACAGGCGTGCCAGGCGATGGGAAACCTGTACCACACGAACTGTTTTATTTGTTGTTCCTGCGGCCGGGCCCTGAGAGGGAAAGCGTTCTACAACGTCCATGGGAGAGTCTATTGTGAAGAAGATTACCTTGTGAGTTTGCCAACCGTAATTATTGAAATTATTTCAACCGATTAAAATATACCTTAATATGATATTTGAACTTATTTTGACCGTTGTTTCCCCCCCTCCCCCAGTATTCAGGCTTTCAGCAAACTGCGGAAAAGTGCGCAATATGTGGACATCTAATTATGGAAATGGCAAGTTCCTTCAACATTCTCTAATATTTTTTATTTCCTTTACAAAAATAAAATATTTTTTAAACTTTTTTTTCCAGATATTACAAGCGATGGGAAAATCTTATCATCCCGGCTGCTTTAGATGTTGTATGTGTAACGAATGCCTCGATGGGGTGCCGTTCACAGTAGACGTCGACAATAAAATATATTGCGTAAATGATTACCACAGGTGAAAATATAATTTGTCTTTTTACAACTGTCTGTTAAATTTGCATCGATTATAATCGAATAAAGCACAACTCAGACTTAACAAAATTAATAGCACGTGGTGGCGGAAAAATAGATAAAATGCATGAAGCTTAAAAAATTTCTGTAATAATATAATTTTATGGTTCATTTAAATCACAAATGATGATTCCGTCTGAACATTCTAATAATCAATCTAACCAATATAATTTTATTGAAAAGTTACGCTTTTTTTTTTTTTTTTTTTGCCGTTTGCCACAGTATACCACAAAATTAGGATGTGGCTAAAAAATTTCTTCATGATCACCAACCCTGTTCATTACAATCACCAAAGTTTTATATTGAATTGTTAAATAAGTCCATAATGTTTTTCAATTCTTCTATTTTATCCCTGTTTTATTTTGAAACAAACTGTGTGTGTCTATTAAGGGAGTGGAGTCGAACTGAACAGCTCCATTCTAAGTCTCCAATCAAACGATCCATAAAGATCTTAAAATCCTTTTCGCGAAAGATCTTATCCGAACAATTTACACTCTAAACTATCTCTAACCTGACGCTTTCCTCAAGTCTCACCCTGATAATCCTCCATGTCATTTAAGACGATCGCCTCTTGACCTTTTATTGAATTTAAACAAAAGCGAGTTTCGGCACTGGCTGGTTTCTCCCTCCTCTGTTTCTTGGTCTGACAGATCTGTCAGAATTGTATATAACTATACAATTTGCTAGCAATAAATTAAATAAATACAAAATTTTGATTTGGAAGATTCAAAGTGCTTTGGCCATCTTTCAACCTTTGATGAAGACCAAATTCAAGCTTTTGTCACAAATAACCCACTCTCAATGACACAAAACATCTGGCAACACTTAACGATTTTTGTTAGATTTCAGTGACTTTCAGTTTTAAAGTGGAGTAGAATGCCATAAACTTGATTCTTTTATCACATTCTGTTCAAAAGTTATAATTACATAACGATAACATAATTTTCCTAACTTTACATTTTAAAAAATATTAATCCATTTAGTTCTAATTAATTTCTATCATTATACAAATTCATTTTTTCACATCCTACTATTTGTATAATTTAAACAATTTTTATAAATCCCTGGCCCTGAAGATGATCTCAATAAAGGTCGGAACGTTGGACGATAAAGAAAATGACAATTAATTAAGGTTTTTAGTTGAGATGAAAAGAAGTCAATAGCATAGAGAGGGATTTGAACCCATGACCTTCGGCTAGATACGACGCTACTCTACCGCTTGAGCTATCATGACTTCGATCCACTCGGAGATCAACTTCCTATCTCAAACCCACCTTTTGAATCTTCACTCCTTTTTGCCATTTTGCAATTTTTTTTTCATCTCAACTAAAAACCTTAATCAATTGTTATGTGTTAATTGGTCAAGCGGACCACGAAAGTAGTGAATTAAATATAAAGGAAATGTTTTTCTAAACCTACTTCACACCAGACAACATCTCACAATCTTTAAATAATCTTATGGTTTTATCTCAAGCCTTTATGCAAAAGCTATGATTTTTTTTTTTTTTTTTTTTTTTTTTAGTGTAATCTAATAAAAACACATTTCTTTTATAAAACGAGTATTTCGACTGGTTTTATGACGATGACAATGATTTAATTTAGAATTCTTTAGCTCTAGTCCTAATAACTAAAGTACCGATTTAAATTGATTTTTAGTTTTTATTATTTTTATTAATGTATAATTTCATTATTTTATGAGCTTTCCGATAATCTATTTTAAGCCCCTGTTCATTATTTGGATTTTTTGCTTGACGATTTCAGTTGGAAGTTGAGAAAACGTAGTCTGCGATATGTATCCTTGGAATTAAATGCACTTAAAAAAAAAGAAAAAAAATTAATGTGAAGGAGCTACGTTTTAAAGAAGTTCATCTAAAATTACCATTTTGCAAATTTCACGATGTCTGTCTAGTTATTTTGTAAGTCAACCAGCAATTTTTAGAACAAAACTGGTTTAATTTAGAAAAGTAAATTTGATGCTAAATCTAAAAAAAAAAAAAGAGTCAAAAATTGGGAAAAGTACATTAGAGAGGAGAAAATGCTGGCTTTATGTAAAGACATTTGCTTTTCTTAGATTACATTTAAAAAAAATTGTAACTTTTGAATAACGGATTGAGATACAACCATAAGATTATTTAGAGATTGTGAGGTACGGTCTGGTTTGAAGTAGGTTTCAGAAAAGCATTTTCTTTATCGTGCCAACGTTTCAATCTTTATTGAGATCATCTTCAGGGCCGCTTGGGCACTCTCAACACAACACACCAAGATGAAACATGTACACAGAAAACAGACATTTTGAGCCCTGAAGATGATCTCAATAAAGATGGAAACGTGTAGAGATTAGTGACTGTTAATCGGTAATTATTTATAAATCGCGAGATGCGTTCTGGCATGATGTAGGTATCAGAAAAACATTTTCCTTATCATGCCAACGTTTCGATCTTTACTGAGATCATCTTCAAGGCCTGGGATTTATAAACGTTGTTTAAATTTGACAAATATACAAATATTTGGCATTCTACACCACTTTAAATTTATTCTCACCGATTTTTTTTTTTAAATACAACAAGCTATTGTTGCTTCCTTATAAGTCAATTGGCAATCTTTTTTTTTTTCTTTTGACAGAATATGTGATTCCCTCTTTAAAAGAAATCAAGATGACACTTGATAACTGAGGATGAAAAGTAAGCCTGTGTTAATTATGCCGTATTGTACTATTACAATGTTTCATGGAAGAAGACAATTTTGGTTAATGTTTTAATTTACGAAATAATCTTGTCACTTAGGATAACTGCACACACAGAAAAAGACGCACCTGACTATTTACGTAACTTCATTTATGACAATGTCAAATTGCGCTAATGAAACATCGATAGTCTAGCTATAAAACTGAAATGATTACACTTTGAAATAATATCCTATTGCAATTTCATTCACAAAATTATTACACCTGCATGTTACTAATAAAATTTGATGGCTACATACACTCAATAAAGAAAAAGTATTTTTTTGTTTATTTTTCACAATAATTACTTATAAAGATTAATAGTCTTAAAACATAAACACAATGTTAATAACTTGTTTACGCTTCATAGTGTTACTTTTACACCCTTTAGATTAAATGTAAAGAAAAGCGGTACAATTTTATCCTTTACAGAGCCTGCTTGTCGAGTGAGTTAATTGTCTTTTTAAACTGTTTACTTCGTTGAAACAATAGATTAGAGGTGCAGAGAAAGGTTGCTCGATGTGTCCCACATAAGTGAAACATGCCATGCTTCGGCTCCCTACAGGGAGCGTGTAGGCATGCCATCCAATCTGAAAATGGTACTCGAGCACTGCAGCGTGTTTCTAGGTCCTCTGTTCTGCTTTTTAGCAAAACAGCTTGTCAAATTTAAAGCAGAACAGAGGACCTAGAAACACGCTGCAGTGCTCGAGTACCATTTTCAAACACACACACACACACACACACATATTTATATATGTCTATGTTTTGTCTGGGTGCATGTATTTATTAGCATGAATGGTAAGAGGTGAGGGTGAAATATAATGTTATCATCGCCCCTCGATTGTTGAGAGAGTATGAGTGTGTGTTCGGGGTCGATGGCGGAATATTTATAAAAGTACTCCATCGACTCCAATCAAGATTAGTTTGAGTACAGGTCGGTGAAGGAATATCAAGTACTCCAACGACCAAACGGAATGAGTGTACTGTATGGATGTATTTATTTGTATGTATGTAGTGTTTGAAAGGGAAAATAGAACATAGACTTAGTTGGGGGCAAAAACATTTTTTAAAAGCATGGTTTTAAATGATCAAGCCTGGGCAGATCATTGGCCAATGATGGACATTGCATATATACACAAGTTGTGGGTGTGCTGTGCACTAATCAACAATGGTCTACAGTGGTTTGGAGCTATCGGAAGCCTTGATTGGATAGAAAGTATTGGGCAACCACAATATACAATGGCTAGAGATATTTATTTTATTGCTCTTGCCGTACTATGAACCTGCTGTTTAATGGTTTCCTCGATAGGTAGTCAACTCCAAGCAGTGCCATAATATAAAGGGTGTGCTCTAAAAAGTCACCAGAAGTCTTTGTTAGAATAACCTAGACGATCCATTTCTGATGGATCCACTGGATCGACATCGAGCAGAAAGGAGACTAGCAAATTGGCATCTCGTTTGAACACTTGAACAATGGGGGGGGGGGGTTGGATGTTCTCTTCATTGATGAGCGCCAGTTTAGTTTGTGGTAAACAGATGACTGAGCCCATGCGTGAAGAAGACATGGACAATGCTGTGCCATTATGTGAGTGTCATTTATGGTGTGGCATTGAATCAATGTCCATTCCTGTATTGATTGATTATCATACAGAACATCAAAGGTACATTGAGGAAGTTCTGAAAGCTGTGGTCCAATTCACTCCAATTTATTGGGGGGCACCTGTGTGTAATGCATGATAATCCTCACCTGCATGTAGTTCAAGTTTTTCACCCATAACTTGAAGTATGTAAGGATTACAACAATGAATTGGCCAGCACTTTCCTCTTAAATGAATTACATGCGGTATGATGAAGAGGTTGGGTTAAACCACCACCGCCTCCAACAAGCATTGAACATCTTCACAAACCGCTGTTGTTAAAGAATGGGATTCTGTTGCACATGATGAAATGAGGACAGAGCAAAGTTATTTGTATAATGACTAGGGCAATTAAGGCCCTACGCAAGGTAATAGATATTATTAAGATCAAAAGTAGGGGGCGTCGGTGGCCGCAACTATTTAGGCATTGACATGATGCTCATCACTGTAAGGTAAAGGTCCTGGGTTCGAATCCAGCAGCCCTACATTTCAACCCGATATACTTACAAAAGGGCTTTTTTTCAAACACACCGGCACCCCGAGGGTTTATACGACCTCTGTTGTTGCGAACCCTCATAAAAAATTAAAACTAATTGAAAAAAATTAAAAGATCAAAAAGTAGGTAGTTAAATTTTAATGTATCACTAAATGATTTCACGGTGCTTGGTTTTGATTTTTTTTTTTTTTTTTTTTCAAACCGTAAAAAAATTCTAAAATTTATGATCTCATTTAATTTGGTTTATATTAAAGTAAGTATGTTAGTATGTTGTAAATGTAACAATAAAAATACATATAGTTCAAAATAAAAAAAAAAGTTTTTCTTTGTGCATATATGAAATAATGAACTTCAGATTCTTTTTTTTTTCTTTTTTTCAATATGACTATTATTTTGCTGCTGTAAAAAAAAATCCTTTATAACATTTTTATTTTATTTTACTGGTAGACTAACATAAAATGTTTCAAGAAAAAATTGAAATGTGGCTAGTATTTAGAAATTCGCTTAATTCGAGAAGTCATTTAACCTTCTTTTGCTTGTTGCTGTTTTACATTAAATAAATTTCATTACATGTTAATAATAATGGTGGCGTTTACAGCGTACTTTCTTTAATTTGGTTTGGTAGTAGATGATATTAAAAAAAATATACAAATAAATGTTCAAAATTGAATAGTATCGACTAACATGAGGGGGTGGTTGTTTTGTTTGCAGAATGTTTGCTCCCAAGTGTGCTGCCTGTGGTAAAGGAATCACTCCAGTTGAGGTACATTATGCCTTAATTAACTTTTAGAACAATCCTCATTTTAATCCAAAACACAAGTCAATTGTAGTTTAATAGTTTCAATTCAATCAAATAATTGTAGAAATACCAGAGTAAAAAAAAAAAATTGTTGATTAGTGTTTTTTATTTATTGAATTTGAACATTTTAAAGTTGAATAAGTAACTGAAAGTAGAACTTTTGCACCATTTGTTTAATTTATTTCAGGGTACCGAGGAGACTGTCAGAGTAGTTTCAATGGATAAAGATTTTCATGTGGATTGTTATATATGCGAGGTAATTAATTATTGCTTATTAATAACGTTTGCACATATGTTAGCGATGCACTATTGTAGATAATCTCTGTACAGTTTTCAGTTTTCTTGTTTGCCCAATATCTTTAGACTGCTGATTTTTTGAAAATATTTGCTGTTTAATATTTGCCTATATTTTTAAGCATTGACCACTGAATAAGTTTTATGCTTTATTCGGATTCATCTGTAACATTTCTACTTGAGTGGAGTACGCTAATTTTCCTTGAGTCGTAATAAATAATGTATGTTACAAGATGTTGGAAGAGTAATGAGCTAACATAGTTCAAAATTTAACTTTCCAGGCATGGCTAGCATATCAGACAAGGATTCTTGAAAGATTTTTTTATTGCGGTATAAATAAAGTACCTGATACTAAAAACCTTCTTCTTTCTACTTCTTTTATATAGGGACTGGCTTTACACTCACACTTTTTTCACACAGAATCATGTGAGAATATGTCCCAGTATATGTAGTCTACTATCCTAGCCTAACATGTCCCTAACCCTACCTAACCTAATTCTAACCCAAGCACTTACCATAGCTAACCTAACTTAATCATTATCCTGAACTTGCATAACCTAATCTAACCCAAACCTTGACCCTTCATAACCTAACTCTACCAAAACCCTGACTCTGCATAACCTAATCTAATCCTTACCCTAAACCCGTATAACCTAATCTAAGCTAAACCTTGACCCTTCATAACCTAACTCTAACCCAAACCCGGACTGTACCTAACCTATCCCAGGTTCACCCTCTGGTAATGTGCAGTTGCAAGCTTTTGGCCAGATCTGTGTGGATGCATGGAATAGACTGCTGTAAAGATGTAATGGTGGGAGCCCTCAAGGAATAGTTCTGGGACTATACTTTTGGGGAGCAGTTAGTTGATGCACAGACAGAACTAAGCGAACGGGCTCGAGATTCTGGTGTACGTAGATGGTGTGGCAGTAATTATCCCAGCCAGAACAAAAACAGAGATAGAAGGAAAAGAAAAGGTGTTGTTGAAGTACTGGGCAGATGGTGCAGCAGGCTAAGCTCAACATAGCTCTTGATAAGACCTAGCTGATGCTCCTAAAGGGTATGCTGAATATGCGATCGCCACTAAAACAATTAGGACTGTCAGATCCCTTGGAGTCTAGACGGTCCAGTCCCATGAACACAAAAAACGAGGGGAAAGATACTGGTGCACGTTGCAGTCATGAGATCTTGTATAAGTCTAGGTTGATCTACTCAGATTCTACTCAGTACGAATTGGGGAGACTGTTCGAATGGGCCCAACACATCTTATAGCATGGTGTCCGCTGAAGACCTGCTGGTTATAGGGGGGGGGGGAGAGGCAACTACCCATGGAACCCTATGTGAGATACAAATACGCAAAGTGGGAGTGGGCATAAACTCTGCATACCTTCTGGCAGAATGAAAGATGCCAAGAAATGTATGACCGACCAGTGGCAGAGAAGGTGAGACTGGATGTGGATCATTGCACAGCCGAACTCTAATCTGGCCAAAGAGATTTCGCCAAAAAACTTCAATCATTTGGACTGAAAGAGTCCCCTTTGTGCGAATGCAGACAACCTAAAACAATGATGCATGTAACATTTGAATGCTCAAAGTATCGGTAAACACATATGAGATCCTCCAAGAAGTCAGAGAAGATACAACGAATTCAGATACCTTAAGGAAAGCAGTAAATTGTCGGGATGCTTACAAAGCAACAAAGAGGATGTGGCATACCATAAATTGGCTAAATGGGTAGCCTGGGAAATCTAAAGAAATGAGCACTGCTGATCCTGTGGGCCTTCCTGGGCATAGACCATTGCTAAGCCTGAGATGGGAAAACAAGCTACTAGCAAGATTGAAACAGCAATGAAATAACACGACCCTTCATAGAACCCAACATTGGGCAAAGTAACAGGAACAAAGAAAGAGCCTAAGCAGGAAGATCTCGTCGTGTTAGCAAAGTTTTCTACTCTGTCAAACCTTTACCGAGCAAGTGTTTGGAGCTTGGATTATGGTGGTTTTTGGTTCATCCTTACAGATTTAAGACTGATGAAGGTGTGGCGTGTGCCTTGTATTGCAAGGGTGTGACCACTTCATGGTTGCTCTTGCCATACTGTAGTGTTTATTCAGTGGAAGAGTATGCGATGTGGCATGCGCTTGGGGTGATTCAAGATGATGGTGGCTCTGCCTACCTAGTCTGAACCGACTCCCTCAGTGAGGCGCGGTTTGTTACAGGTTTTCCATCGACCTTCTCATTGTGCTTTTGTTGGAGAGAGATATCACAAACTGGGGCGTCTTGGCAAAAGGTTGGTTGTTGTCTGGGCTCATGGACAGATAGGCCTGGAGGGTAATGGAAAGGCAGACGAAGTGGCTGAGGCCGTAAGACTCAACCTCCGGTCTTAACCACTGCAATCTAAGAATGCTGTTCGCACGCTTAACAATATCGATTACACAGCATTTGAAAAATGGCAAAAAAGAGGGAAAATTAAAAAGGTAGGGTTGAAATGGGAGGTTAGTGTCCAAGTGGATCAAGGTCATGATAGCTCAAGTGGTAGAGCAGTGGCGTATCAAGGTGAAGATCATGGGTTCGAATTCCGCTCGTGACACTGACTGTTTATCTCAAATAAAAATCTTAATTAATTGAAAGATATTAATTGGTCAAGCTAGTGAATTAGTATTTATATTTTGTCGTAAGTATATTATATTAGGTATTTTCATAAAAGTGAGATGTTTTCAATTTTCTCAAGATTGTTGTAACCATCAAGAATTCTTTTGCTCCAAGACAGTACTACTTTCTAGCCTTTGTTTATCGTAGCTAAACGTTTATAGGTTAACAGTATTAATAAAAAATATATTCCGTCAAGGATAGACTATTGTCCATTGGGATACCGTAGGACAGTGTACTCACACCGACCACTTACCTCATCTGCACTGTAGATAGTCCGACCTGATGCAATCCTTGCCTCCTTCGGTTCTTTGCCCCCTTTTAAATTTTCCCTCCTTTTTGCCATTTTTCGAGGGCAAGTTAGTGTCTGAGCGGATCGAAGTCACGATAGCTCAGTTGGCAGTATCTAGCTGAAGGTCGTGGGTTCGAATCCCGCTTGTGAAATTGACTTTTTTATCTTAACTAAAAACGTTAGTTAATTGAAAAATATGATTCTGTTGATCTTACCAAAGCCAGCTGATTCTTGTCAGTTCGGCGCAGGGTTTTTTTATGTAGGTGGAAAAAGTGTAGCCTGATGTGTTCCACTTACTGAACAGGGCCAGACAGTGAGTTCAACCAAATATGCACAAATTATTTTAGTCCATGTTTATGTGTCTTGCGAGTGTAAATGTACTTATTAGCATGACTGAACGGTATGAATACAGTCAGTGGCAGAATATTAAGAGCTCCATTGACTCTTACTTAGGTGGGTGGTGGATGTTCTGCAAGCTGTGAACAAATTTTAAACGTGAACAATAAAAGTGAGCGAGAAGACAGTGCCGTTAAGAAAGTGTGATATTACTTGCATGACTTTGATGAGGCTGAAATGATTGTCGATTCACATCAGAAAACCCAAAATAAACCATCCAAATCTTCCACAATACCACATTCTTTTTACAATTATTACAATGCCCATTTATGTTTTAATCGTTAACAATATTTTCCTGTTTGTTTGGATCCGTTTGTGGAGTTAATGCCTTGTTTTTCAGGAGTGCGGAATGCAGTTGACTGACGAGCCGGACAAAAGGTGCTACCCTCTTGACGGCCACCTAATGTGTAGGGCCTGCCATATACAACACTTGAACCTTCACCCGTCGCAGCACCACATGTCTCCGCTGAGTCCTCTACCTTAGTTCCCTTCAAAATTTGTATATATCGTTTTATTTCATCGACTGCATCTCGGTTTTATTATATTATATTTTCCTTTTAGTTGTAATCTGCCCGGTCAGCTTTTATTTAATTTTTTTTTAAATCAGTTTCGAAGCTTTAAAGAGTTGTATATTATAAATAGATTGTTCAAGGCAGCATTATTCATTCTGCATGTGATGATTTTTAAAGTGACAGTATGCATTTACGGTTGTGAGATTTTCATATAATCTCTTTTTTTTTTTTAAATATATAGATTTAAAAAAAAACGTTCATTATAAGCTTAAATATCAACAAAATTAGACTAATCTCTTGTATATGGAGGTAAATATTTAAAAATTTATAAAGTCTCAAATCAATTTGTTCGGATTTTCATATAGTGGCGAGCAAAAAAGAGAAAAATAAGTAGGGTAGTCTTCCTTGTATCTTTGAACAGTTAGGATCGATTAAGTCTTGGTGCCCACCCGAACGAAGGCAAGTTTTTATATTAAAGTTTATTAATTTTAAGGCTCTCGGCTTTTAAAACGATTATCGATCATTTTTTCAGAAACGACCTGGAAGTGAATCAATATAACGTTCGAATCTGAAAATAATGAATTCGATTTACCTTTTACATTTATATATCTATTGTTTTTATTGGCAGCCTCATAGTTTACAGGAAATTTTGTGTGTATTTAAAGCAAATTATTAATAACTATTTAACCTATTTCCAAAGGTAAAAAAAAAAAATTATTCTTTTCCATTCCATCTGTTTTCTTCAAATTTGCTTAGTTTTCATGTAGCAACGAGTATTATGTTATAAATAGCTGTTTTGAAATTATCAAACGTTGATTTTTTCAAAGCTGGCCTAATTTTTTATGTAATAACAACAGCGAATAATAAACAAGTTCTTTTACAAATTGAAGATTAATTATGAAAAAATGAATTCAGTGTCAACGAAATTATTCATCTAAAATAATTAGTCTGATCTAATAAATTTTTTCATACTGTTTATACCCCAAGAAAAGAACTTAAAAGTATTTACGGCAGCTTTTTTTTTTTAGAAGTTTTACTGCATGTTTTAAACTATCGTCTTGTTAAAAGATGTAACAATCATAATTCTTCATATTTATGTAACAGCTCATTAATGTAAAATTGCTAAAGACGAAAAGTTCCCCTATTTTGACTTGCTTTTTTTTTTGGACAGTTTCTTGGGTGGCTACCTGTTTCTGTTTTACGAATATTTCACGTTTAATGTCACATTTAATATTTTTTTCTCAAGAAAAGTTCACAAGTCAGTTTGTTTAGTCAGAGGCTAAATACCCAAGAAACTGTCCAACTGTAAACTCGATATGTATTAAGATAGAAAATAAAAATCGCTCCTATTCAAAAGTACTTAAAATCGTATATCTAATTTGAAATTTGATAAATAAATTTTTTTTTTTTTGTGAATATTTTTTGATTTTGTAGTGTAGTGAGATGCACACAAACCCTTTGTGTAAGTTTTATTTAAATTTAAACTTTAGGGAGGGAATATATATTTAAAAAAAAATAAAATAAAATAAAAAGATAAAAGTGTAACTATGTTTTGCAAGGTTAGGTATTGACGAATTTTCCTTCGTTTCTTTAAAAAAAAAAAAAAATCATTTTTAAATTTTTTTTTTTAAACCTTAAGAAGATGATATGAGTTGTTGGACAAATTATCAAGGGTTATTATTATTGACTATTTGCAAAACATTCAGCCTGTGATTTCATATTGTAATATGATTTGCTTATGAAAAATGAATAAAAGTAACTAAAATATTGCCTTGTGATTTTTTTTTTCTTTTTTTAAACAATCCTACCAAGCGACCCCATATACATTTTTCGGCGGATTTTATCTAAATGATGGCTTTCCTGAAAACGCTCGCCCCTACAGATATCACTCCTACAAATCACTTAGGAAAATCCCCAGTTATTTGTCAATGTCAGGTTAATCAATTGATTCATTGCATTTGGCTTTTGTATTCATAAAAGATGTTTTTTCTATGTCCGAAGAGTTTCTTGTTTAAAAAGAGTCACCGTCGAAAATCCAAAAAAAAAAAAAAAACATTTTTACTGAATATTCGTTGAAACGTTTCTAGTTAAATATCCATGCAATTATTTTACGCCTGATTAATGTAAAATATTTTAAACAATATCCCATTATAAATTATGCGAAATAGCGCGAAACGATTGTTTCACCCCAATGCTACAGCTTGGCAAAGGGCACAATAGGATTACAAATGAATTACCCGATATGAGTTTTTTTTCCCCCAAGGGTTGAAAGAGTTTGCGAATAACAAAGGGTCTGATAAAAGGGCCGAGGAAATTGGGGTATTTTTGACAAATAAGTTTTCCAGTGGGAGGCGGTTTTTTTTCTCACATGGCCCTCGGTGAAAAAGTGACAAACAAGTTTTGAATACATTTTGCCATATGGAAACTAGAAAAAACTAAACAAATTTCTTTTTTTTTTTTTTTTTTTTTTTTAAAGAGGAATGATCATAATAATACATTAATTTAAAAAAACACTAATTTTCTTTCATGGTGAAAAATAACAAAAATATACAAAAAATTGCCACTTTCACCCTTTGAAGAATAAATATGGCTAAACGAGGCAATGCCAAACAAAACCAAAAAATAAATTAATTAAAAAAAACAAAAAATAATGTGATATAACCACTGCTTCCTTCTACTACAAAAGCATCCCTCTCAACAGCTAAGCGACTGCCGTATAAATATTGTATGGCACATTGACAAACGGCTGGAACTGGCGCAAGACCCAAAAGGCAAGAACTAACAGAAAAATTCAGACTTCTTAAAAGACTGCTGGATGAACAAACCTAACTTATTTTATTGGCGGACCATGGAGTTTTGTTACACATCGTTTTGGAACACTGTGTAACAATGGATGTAATTTTTCCAATAACCAATGTCTGTAATATTAAACCTCATGGTGGATTCCAAATAAATAGTAGCTAAGGCGCCCTGAAAACTAATTTGTAGATTGACCGACCAACAAGTACTACAACAATTATTGGACCATGCTCATCGCTGAACCCCTTTGGCGCTCCTTGTCTTGACTCGTTGAATGTTTAATTTAATTCCACTGATATGACCAAGATAATTGGTTAACAGAATGTATTCAGAGATCTTCACTTTTTACATGTTTTTACATAGTTTACATTGGACTGTGAATGATATTGTATAGGAGTACATAGAACAGGAGGAATATGTGGGTTTGACATAATTATTTACTCAACGATTTCTAACCTGTGAGACAATTCAATTATGTTATTAGGTGGCACAGTGGAATATCGTGCATCATACAAACAGAAGAAAAGGCAGAGGAAAAAACATATGTATTTGTCTTAAGTGGTCCATACACGCTCAATATTATTGCACAGTGTGGGTTGCACAATATTTTGACCTAGGCCTTTCACTGCTCAATATTATTGCGCAATATTTTGATTTGTGCAATAAATTGTATTGTATGCAGGCAATATTGATGCAATACATTGCACAATCGCGAGCACAGACTTACAACCTTCAAGGCAATATATTGTGCAATTAGTTCCAACCAGAATTTCATGTAGTGAAGTCATGTTGAGTGATAGTGATTTGTGTGATTATCGCTGAGGGTGTCAGTGCGAAAAAGAAGAGCTTGCAAAAAGGCAGAAAATGGACCAAACAGTGGACAACATTTCATACTGAATCTCTTCTTCGCACGATTAGTATAATCTTTACACTTCACATCCCACATAGCTGGAACGTCAATGAATTCGAATTCGAAAATGAATTGACTATCAGCTTCCTTGGCAGCCATATACGACGCGTACTCTACCGCGTGTTGATACTGACTGATGGGATATTAGCAATATTGCCTACATACGGCACAACCTTTTCCCGTTTGCACAATATATTTTCAAGGATTTGAATTTAGCATAATATATTGCACAACCTTTCAATTTCGACTACACACGATCGACTAGATTGCGCAATAATATTTAGCGCGTATGGGCCGCTTTAAGATCATTTGGCCTGCCTATCCTCGGTGAGTTGTTGGTTTGCTGTATATTTCAGTACAAAAAAACGCGTCTGACCAAACCAGCGAGGTTAGTTAGACCAAAAATGATCGGTGACGTCCGAAATTATAGTTTCATGACCACAGAGAAATCTCATTAAATAAGATGACTAGAAGCTGCAACGCGTAGGACAGACCGAACCAATCATGATAGACAGACCAAAACGATCGGTGACCACCTAAATGATAGAAATTCCACAAACTCTGTCGAAACATTTCACTTCTGTTTGTTCTCAAAATTTCGTAATGAAAAACGAAACTATAAACATTTGGGTTCGTTTCACCGGCTCGTACTATTAACCACGCCCGTTTTTATCGTCGTGCAGTATCGTTTATGCGTACGGAAGATAACTAACGAAATGGGTTTGTCCATTTATATGGAAATGTCAGCTTTGCTCATCTTGGTTGATCGCAATTAAAACTTTACCGCTGCCTCGTACCCCTCAACCGGTTGAAATCCATTTGTAGAGATCAAGATTCCATTAGGGATAAACATTAGTCCTTTAAACCAAAAGGACAATAAACATTTACGACGGATTGTTTCAATTCCAGACAGAAAACCCTACCTCGCAGTCGGATCTTCGCCGACGGCCTTTTCAAAATTGCCAAGAAGGTCCCACCTGTCATCCTTCTTCAAGACTTGATACTGCTCCTAATCGAATGGTGCCAACAGAAAAGTAGAAGCATAGAATCATTAATTCCCACGTATTATTTTGGGTATATAATATCTGCCACTGAAGATGCTAACAGGCTACACTTGCGAGGGGATGCACGTCGTGAGCAAAATACAGCATTTTTGATTAAATTTTGTCACATAAGAAGGCTAGTGATGTAGGTAGATTTCCTATAAGTCTGCTGGGTAAATCTGTAGTTGGTCGTTTCCAACCATTTTGGTCTGTCAGACGTGTCTCGGACTTTCGACATCATAATGTGCTGTATGTGTGGAAATGATTATATTTATAACTAAACATTTTTTTCAGTTTTGAAAAATAGCTAATACTGTATGGTTCGATAATGAGCAGTCATCTGTTGTACACTTGTACACTTTTTTTATTATGCCCTTTTTACGGATATACAGGATCAAAGCATTTACCAACAGGAATCGTAATAACAATATATACCAAACATTTGATCATAAAGATCATAGAACGCGAGGATTTGGTAATCCTCAAGCACTGCAGCCTTTTGTCTTGCTGTGATTTTCCTAGTTACTTAGTTCAGTTCAGTGATTCGGGGCTTCAATTCAGAAGTAGTAGGTCACTGACTATAATCGCTACCATTATTGTTATTCTAGGTTATGTCTCCATTGTTGTTTCGAACGAAGGTTATGGCTGGCAGTTTCTTCCTTATCATTGCATCACCTAAAAGTGGGGTCATCAATGAATATATACATTGTTATTAGACTATTTTTCTGTTTGATTTTTATGCACCTATTCTGCGCTAGTACGCAAGGGCTTGAGCAGTAGTGTTAGGATGGATCGTAAGCTTGATGTGGCACTTTTAGAAACGGGATTGGATTAGTTCATTGATAAAAGTAATGTTGAAGTCGTTTTGGATACTGGTGTAGTAGAGTATGACTATTTGTCTGAGGATTTTGATTGGAAGGATATAATGGCTGGATATTGGATGGCTTGCGGAACCCCACTGTATGTCCTGAGTGATTGCAGTTTTTTACAGTTGATGATGATGCTTAAGTTAAGTTTGCTTGTTTTGGTTTGTTCACTTCAATTAACTCGATCCTCCTTTTAAGAAGTAGGTCCATTGACTGTCATTGGTTCAATTCTTTTCCCCGGGTATTTTTCGTATCTAAAGTTATGTCTCCATTGAGCGGTGAATTCGCATTCGGTAGTTTCTTTTTTCTCAGCCGTTTCTTCCTCCTCATTGCATAACCTAAATTCGGGTCATTGTTGAATGATATTGCGAAGATGTTTTCTCAAATGCCAGTGACCGGTATCTACATCTTCTTGAGTTTTCCTCTAGAAATAGCAACGCGTGTACTAATTTTGTTCATGGAGCTATACGTTTACTGTAATTGGCCCATTTAGGTTGTCCATTTTTTTAAACTCCCCAATGGGAGTATGCAGTCATATGACTAGCCTGAGTTTTACCCTAATTAACTCTAATAATGTACCAATCGTGGTTAAAAAAATTGCACCACCGATTTTTTTAAAGTTTTAATCCTAAACTATGACAATTTGGTTTTAACTACTGAAACGTATAAAACAATTTCATTTGTTCCAAATGTTGAATTTTAAACAGCTTTCGAAAAAACTCGACATGCAACACTAGCTGAAGTGGGATTTTCTTCACGATAAATAGCGAAGAAGGTAAAGTTTCACCAATCCGCAGTGGTAAGAGTTTTCAAGGAAAAATCTTTCTCAGGATAGCCTAGAGCGGAAAAAAGGCACTGGGAGGAAAAGAAAAACAAATGAGAGATTGGACCGATGATGATGCGATTGTCGATTGAAGATCGTTCCAAAACTGCCAAGGAAATATCGAGAGATCTTGCAGATAGGAATTTAGTATAAGTAGAAAGACTGTCGGCCGACGGTTGAGAGGGGTTCAGGGGCAAAAAGAACAGCCAAAAAACCATTTCTCAATAACAATATGAAGGAATCACGTCTAAACTGGACGAAACAGTATAAAAAGTGGACATCAGAAGATTGGAGAAAAGTGATGTTCTGACGAAAGCAAATTCAACATCTTTAGCCCTGATGGAACTCACGTAAGACGTCGTGAAAACGAAAGATTTCACGAATCCTGCACCTTGAAAACAGTGTAAATGATCTGGGGATGTTTTTCCTACTTTGGGTTTGGCCAGATTAACGTTATAGATGTTTCTGTTAATGCAGAAAAGTGCATAAAAATTTTGGAAAAGAGTTTACTCTCCTCAAAGAGGAACAACCTTACACACTGTGATGACTTCATTTTTCAAGATTCTGCTCCATGTCACAGAGCAAAATCTGCAAGAACTCATAATAATTTGCTTTAAAAATGTAATCGACTTTCTGCTTTGTAATGTTTTCTTTATGCACATGGTTTTGTGTAGGAAAACAGTTTTTAACGGAAAATGGGATCTCAGGATTGCCATGGCCAGTCCCGATTTAAACCCTATCGAGAATTTGTGGATGATCCTGAAAAAAAAAAATTAATGCAGTCAAGCCTAAAACTAAAGATGAGATGAAGCAAACGGTTAAAAATACATGGAATCAAGAGATCAGTGACGAAATCATTAAAAATTCGGTTGACTAGATGCCAACCAAATAACGGCCAAAAGTGGATCCACACAATATTAGAATTTGCCTAAAATGTTATTGTTGATGGCTTTTAATTTCACGACAATCAGAAGACAAGCAAGAATGGCACAGAAGATAAACACTTTGAGCACTGAAGATGATCTCAATAAAGATCGAAACGTTGGCACGATGAAGAAAATGTTTTTCTGAAGCCTACGTCACACCAGACCACATCTCACGATGTCTGAATAATAATCAGAATTGATAAACAACGTGCCGTTTTGGAAATATATAGATTTTTATTGAGTGATGCAATTTCTTTGTCCACGACTGTAATTGCCAGTCTTGGTGTGATTTTTTAATTTACTTTATCGGGCACCTCTGAAGTTTTTCCATTTCTTTTTTGTTTTGTGTGGACTCGTTCTGAGATAAAGGATCTAATGTTGTTTGATCTTGTTATCCCGAGCCTAGGTTTACTTAGGTATCATTAATTTTAACTAGGTTGACGAAACATCTATTGCTCAATAAGAATCATAAGTAAAGTCAATGATTATGGATACGCTTAAAGGACTCATTGCGTCAAAATTATTTTCCAGGATGTTGGTTTATTGATGGTCAACCGGCATGGGCATTAAACATGGAATCTCATCTTGGATCCTCGCCTGATATTTTTCCATAGCAAATGACGTTATTTGAACAATGTAAAACGTCGGGTCCCTTTTCTCCGGATTTGTCCACCGTTGTGCAAATTTAAGCTTCTCATGGCCCCGAATAGAGAAAGAGAGAGAGAGAGTGAGAGAGAGTCCGGTGCCCGGGCAATGCACTCCGCCCCCGGCCCGGATGAATAATTGAGGAATTTAGCGTAAGGGAGGGCGTGGTGAGTGGATGGGACGAGAAAGAGATGGAGAGAGGAAGATCAATATCTGGTTTCCATGGATACCTGGACCAGGGCAGACCGAGTGCCGCCCCGCCGAATTTAACACATCCCCCACAACCGGGGCAGACGGTACTTAACCAGACGGGCAAAAAACAAAAAGGAAAATTAGAGAAATCCACCCCCCCCCTTTTTTTTGCTTATTCCCAACTTTCACGTTGTCTACTTAGCCACTAGCATTCAGCCAAAGCTGAGAAAAAAAGTTCTAACAAATCCTACAGCCGACTTCTACTTAACCCCTCTGTTTTAAATATTTAATTGGCTTTTTAATCAATTTAGTTCTTTGTGATTGTATTTGGTAGAACACGCCGTGAATTTACCATAATATTAAAACATCTATCGGTTCAAAGAGAAAGGTCCGCTCAGTCTCGCTCTGTACCAGTGTTCAAGATTTCAATGAGAACTTATTGGATGTTTATATATTTTAAACTTTATGTTATTGTTCTATTATTAACTTTATATTGTATTTCTTATAAACTAAGAATCATTATTGAAAAATGTGTAGAGATTAATGACCGTTAATCGATAATTATTCAGATATCGTCACCAGACCTGGGTGTGATGTAGGTTTCAGAAAAACATTACCTTTATCGTGCCAAAGTTTCGATTTTTTTATTGAGATCATCTTCAGGGCTCAAAGTGTTTGTCTTCTGTGTAAATGTGCCATTCTTGCGTAAATGTGCCAACTCGTGTTGAGAGTTGGCACGATAAAGAAAATGTTTTTCTGAAACCTACATCACACCAGACCGCTTCTCACGATATCTGAATAATTATTGTAAAAATTCATTCAATATTTTGTTATTGTTATCCGAAATTGTTAAATAAAAAGTATTATTTATTGATTAATTGCTTAGGTCGATCACGTTAGGAAATCCTTCCATCTATAGAAATGATAAACGATGGGGTGAGTGTGGTCAATACTTTCCAAAAGGATAGTTCCTACTCGCAGTAAGTTGTTCAGCAATGATCCGGATTTCGAGCCTCTTAGGTCATCATCAGGTTGAAGGATTTCTACAACCACGTCTCTCGATGTGCATTGCCAAAGTGAAACCTACGATACCTCCGCCAACGCGACTTAAACATTAAAAATCAGCTGTTAATGGAACCTGATGATGAGCTAAGAGGCTCGAAATCCGGATCGTGCAGAACAACTTGCTGTGAGTAGGAACCGTCCTTTTGGAAAGTATCCTTCCATTTTTCCGGATTTGAATCGAAAATACTGATTGTAGACTTAGACAATTTTTCAGACGTCGCACAGTCTCAATACTGATGATGGTGAAATGCAGACGAAACCAACGAGGAAAAATTAAACGGAAACCAGCAAATAACAGTCATCCCCCAGACCGAAATTTAAAATTTTCCTTTTTAAACAATCCTTCGATTACGGTTTGTATCGATTGGCAAGATATCTATCGCCGTCCAGATGCCCGGAATAAACCGCCGCCTTTCAAAGTCCATCCTCTCAAGAGTCGCAATTATTCAACAATTTCCATTTTATTACATCATGATTCAGCCGGGCCGAGAATTAGGTAGGATTACGGGACGTACATCTCAGGGATTTGGAAGCAGGAGAGGATCGCCGTTTTTATTATACGGAAGGAGGATTATGGAGTGTTTAGAGACGACAAGATTAAAGTAAGCTTGGAAGATGAAATGGCCGTAATTTAAGAACAAATTACAAATTTTTTCCCTTTTAAATATAACAACCTTGTAATTTTCTAACAGTGAAATAAAATCAAAATCAGACAGACAACTTTAAAACAATACTCTCCCGTTTTGAATGAAAAATCCCTTAATCTTGGGATTAACCGGATTGTTGATGTACCGGTTAATCCTTTCCCAATAGTTATCTATATAGACAGTCATCTTTTTTATATATATATACGATGCAGCAAGATATATAAAGTACATATCAGATGAAATCATCTGTTTAGTAGTCATAAGCGTGTTCGATTCTAGGATTTATGAAGTAGTGAAATCAGCGTAAGGTAAAGGTCCCGGGTTCGAATCCAGCAGCCTTGCATTCGAACCCGGCATACTTACAAATGGGCTTTTTTTCCAAAAAAAAAAAACACCGGCACCCTGGAGGTTTTTATATGACCTCTGCTATTGCGAACCCTCGTACAGGAAAAAACATTAAATAAATAAATAAAATACTTACTCTACAAATGCGTAAAAATAAAATTGCTTACATTAGGTGTTGATGCATTTTTATTGCACTTTTTCCTGTGTGTAATTATAATTGAATTGTAAATGGCTCTTCAGTTCACGAAGCAAATGAACGCTCTCGTACTGTTTAATGATCAAAACAAGCAATGATTTCAGAATGATCATGGAATCTCGTAAAAAAGAAAAAAATTGAATAATAATTATTATTACAGAAGTACTTACATCTCCATCCCAGTGGCAATTTCATAAATATAATTTTAATTTGGTATATTTTCTTAAAAATATCAGTTTCATCTCTTTTTAAGGGTATAAACCTAAACTAAACCCACTAGTTTTCGTCGTCCGCTTGACCAATTAATGAAGGTTTTTAGTTGAGATTAAAAAGTCAGTGTCCCGAGCGGGATTCGAACCCACGGCCTTCGGCTCAACCACGTGAGCTATTGTGACTTCGATCCTCTCGGACACCAACTTCCTATCTCAACCCCACCTTTGAATTGCCCCTACTTTATGCCATTGTTCGAGTGGATCGAAGTGACGATATCTCAGGTGGTAGACTAGCGGCGTATGTAGCCGAAGGTCGTGGGTTCGAATCCCGCTCGTCCCATTGACTTTTTTATCTCAACTGAAAACCTATTAAAAACCAAATTAAACCGATACTAATTTTGGTCATTTATTTGCCTATTACTACTATTTTAATAAACAACGCTGAAGGGACAAACAGATAAAGAGATTTAGCAATGGCGACGGATCATTTTCTGAGTTTTTTTCTTTCAAAAATCACAAAAAAGGTGACGATTTTATGATTCCACCGATCTAACTTTGAGGAGGTTATAAATCTTATAAATTACACGTAATGACATAAATGTCCACTCAATAAATAAATCAGAACCGGAGGTTTTAAAAAAAAGTGAAGTGTTTTATCGATTTCAACTTTGTTTTTCTCACTTATAACGACATAAAATCCAAGAGTTGTTGACATAGAATGAAAGGAGAACGATCCACTTTTCCAACCGTTATATAAGCAGTTAATTTATATAATATCCGGAACAGTGAACATAGGAGGTGAAATATTGGCTGATCCTTCACAAAAAAAAAAAAAATCTATTAAATTCGTATTAAAATCTTTACCATAAAACGACCCTGACTTGTTTAAAAAAATTTCTTCCTATTCCACTGGAAGTGACAAATTATTTAGTAACATTTCATACACCTAATCTCTTTTGATCTGATCCGGTTTGGTCCGAGGGGTGTTTTTCGGGACCGCTTAAACTTTTATTTTTGAATAGTTTCCCGTCAAAACTTTTTGGCTCAAAAGAAACTAGGCAAAAACTAAGTTTACATTTACAAAACCTGCAAAACCGAATTAGGGCAATAGTACACTTACCCTGAATAACTTGGAAACATTAGCTTTTTTAGATCCGAGGGCCATTGGCAACGCTTGGGCAACATGAGTAATATGACGTCCATAACCTCCCTTTGTTCAATTACTAGCGGCTAGAAAACATTATAGCGGATTGGACCTGTTTTCGAATTTAGTCTATGAAGGTAGGTCAAGTACCAACACGGATAAACTTTGACACCAAAGTTAGTTAAATCATTGAAAATAATGATTAATTCATTTACGTTTTCTTGCTTTACATCAGGCCATATACACTGGTGCTATACCACTTGAGCTATCTTAACTTCGAATCACTCTCCATATCAAACCTTCTACGTTTCGAATATTTCCTTTTTTGCCATGATAAAAAAATGGCAAAAAGGAGGGAAAATAGTCAGTGTCACGAGCGAGATTCGAACCCACGACCTTCGGCTTAATCCTCTCGGACACCAACTCTCCATCTCAACCTTTTACCGTTCGAATTTTCCCACTTTTTGAGGGGAATTGACCACAATAAAGGGTACTTAAATTTATCCAGCACCAAAATTTATATGCATATGTATCATTCTTAAAGCAGAATGTTCAAAATTTTAACAACAAACATTAGAACATTTCAAAACTGCATATTTATTAATTTGTTAATTATGTACAGTTGTTATGTTGTCACGTCAAGATTATACCATTGGAATTTTTCAAAAATTGACAATGGCAAAAGAAATAGACAAAAATATTACTTAAAACCAAATTATTTTTCTCACTACACAAACTGGGAGATTATTTGCAGTGTATTTACTTGATATAAAAAAAGTAACTTATTTCTTCTTCAAAAATTCTCATTTTCTCTCTCAGCGTGATACCTCTTTGACTTTTTACATTCATTTACGTTTTCATGGTCAATTGACCAAGTTACTTCTTTCAATTTGAAAATGGCGAAAAGAGGGAAATTAAGAACGATTGTAGGTTGGGCTTAGGAGTAGGTGTACGAGTGGATCACGATAGATCAAGCGGTTATATCAGAGCCTTGAGGTTGAGGCATTGAGCGGAAGGTAGTGGGTTCGAATCTCGCTCGTGACACTAGCTTTTTCATCTCAACCAAGTCCTTAGATAAAAAGTATTAAAATAGTATTTAAATATGAAAAGCTGCTACCCATCCAGTCTTATAAGCCGTCAGGTGTCATAGTCAGTGTTAAATGAGGTTGTCGCGGGCCAACCGGCGCTTCGAATTCCTGTGAGGATTATCAATCCAACTAGTAGATGGCAGGTTTCTGAGAAAGAGTTTCGGAACATTTAGCGTGAGGGTTTGGAATAAATGGCCGACAAGAGGAAGGCGTGTACGGCTGGTGGGGTTAAGAACATAGAAACAGTCGCTGATTATTGTTCTGAAGATTTTAGGTTAACTGCGATAATGATGGAATCAGTCCCGTAGAGTTCCTCTAAGATTTCCAAATTTGAATAATTATTCCGCAATTAATCTTGGATCGAATTTCAGAAAACCTTTTAAATTATGAGATTTGTGTTGAGGGTAGTCACCGATCGTTGCATACCTATATGACCTTCGAAAGTTTGAATGAGAAGCAGCCGCACATTGGGGACCAAGAATATCAGGAAAACATAAACAAACTCTGAAATGGACGGCCTCTGATAGTTTCACGTCCGATTCACTTAAAGACCCCTCGTCAAACCCTAGTACCCACTTTGCTACAGCGAAGGTAAAACCCGTGATTAGTGCTAGGGCTGTACACTGGTAACTGGTATTTGAGAATACCACTGCACAAGGCATATTCAACCCCATTTGTTGGTCATGGAAGGAGAAGAAACTTCCTTGTGTGAACCGCTCAGTAGACCGACCAAACCCAAGGTGTACGATACAAATTGCACACATACCGTACATGGATAATTCAATTTGAATGCTATGCAATGCGAGGGAAGAAACTACCAATCGTATCTCTTTAAATTCGAAGAAACTGTTCAATGGATACACCAAAAGACCAGAGAAAAATAATAGCAGCAATGACAGTCAATGACCTGCAGATTCTTAAAAGAAGAATGAAGTAAATTAAGCCTAAGGCTCTAAGATAAGTACATTGGGAATCATAAAATCTATACGATATTAATGCGAATAGTCATGACATACATCTGTCAAATAATCAAGCAAATCAATCCTTTCAAACAAAAGACCGCAGACAAATTGTCCTTGGTATATAACTAACCTCACTATCTACGACGACCGCAACATTCCTTTTTGTCAACGAGCTGTTCCAATCTCGCTTCCAAAATTGCAATGAGCTTTCCATCCGTACACTGCTACCCAAGCCATATCGATACTTTCCCAGTCTGATAACCTTTTCCCTTAATCCCTAACATTGCTTTTCTGCTTTGTTGGTTTCATTGACCAGTGATTGAACTTACTAAAACACCAGGCAAAGTATAATATACTGCTACACTTGAGGAATGCAAAATCTCTGCTTCTTACTATCCTCAACATATCTTCTCCGGTATAGACTGTCAGTCGTGTTTTTTTTTAGGCTTTTCGCAATGTTCAATATTTGTCCTGTCTGTTATTTTCCCCCTTTTTATTAGATTTTTATGCCCTGATGAAGTGTTTTTAAAGGAATTGTGCGAATTACTCGTTATGTGTGTGTTTACAAGCAGTGCACTTTTAAAGATGATGGGGTGGCGATTGCGTTCAGTAAATTATTAGATTTGTTCATTGATACGAAATTACACTTTGAATTAGTTTTTAATTTTATGAAGGGTACCACAATGGGTATTACATTAAACTTCATTGCAGAATTTCTTTAGAACATTGGGATTACCTGCCCTGTTATGTTATTTTACTATGTTATTTTAAATATGGTGTATCTTTGACATTATTATTTATTAGGAATTAAACCGAGCTTCCGACTTACGTTGATGTAGATAAATGTCATTATGCTGTAAAATCTTGATTAATGAGACTACTTAAAAAACAATAAATTTTATGCCGTACAACCCTCTGAAGACAGGTGAGGGCTATTAATTTCCACAAAATCGGACAGACGATTCATTTTCAATTTTTTTCAAATTATGGGACAGATTATTAAAAAAAAAAAAAAAGTACGCCGCGCACTGAAGTTGAAGTATAAATTAAACGGTGCCATAATTTACGTCAGTCAAACAGCCGATGACGCAGAAGATGGCCGATTAGTCACAAGTCCGCTGCGAAGCTCGGAGGCTCGATGGCCGAAATCCAAGGGTTGATTAAGAGATTAACTGCCATTATTTTGGAAGATAAGCACAGCATTGTGATTTACAGTTCACAAATCAACCGTCTCAAATTATTAACCCCTGAGCCAATTTTACAGCTCCTGGCGCAAACAAAAACAGGCTCGATGTAACATCGATTGGGCTGAGCTTTGAAGTCGGGCAGTCGTGAAACCCTGTGTTCCCTTTCTGGGAACAAAACAAATTCTCTACTTTGTTATTCATGTGTAATGAATAAGGAAATTGGTTAGTTAACGGGAGAACAACCCTCAACCTGTTAATTCTGTTGCTTTTAGATACATTCTGATGCCTGCTCCGTTTTTAAATCGCACTGCTTATAACTTTGAAAAAAAATAATACTAATATTGGTTTATATCGTGTACAAAGCTAGGGGCACTAGGGAGATACGTAGGTTGGCCTTGCTAATTTGCGAAATGCCGGTTTATCAGAGAATTGTTGCAAATTTGTCAGCTGTCGGATGGTCCATGATCATTCTTAAATCACTGCTTGATTTGATCATTAAACAGCAAGCAAGCGTTTATTTGCTTCGTGAACTGAAGAGCCGTTTATAATTCAATTATAATTACACACAGGAAAAATAGCAATAAAAATGCATTAATACTTAACATTAATATAATTTAAGCAATTTTTATTAATTATATTTTTACACATTTGTAGTGTATGTATTTTATTTATTTGTTTAATGTTTTTTCCTGTACGAGGGTTGGCAATAGCAGAGGTCATATAAACCCACAGAGTGCCGGTGTTTTTTTGAAAAAAAAAAAAAAAAGCCCATTTGTAAATATGCCGAGTTCGAATGCAGGACGTTTGCTTACGCTGATTTCAAAATCTAATAAAAAGAGGGAAAATAACAGACAGGACAAATATTGAACATTGCGAAAAGCCGAAACACGACTGACAGTCTATACCGGAGAAGATATGTTGAGGATAGTAAGAAGCAGAGGTTTTGCATTCCTCAAGCGTAGCAGTATATTACACTTTGCCTGGTTTTTTAGTAAGTTCAATCACTGGTCAAGGAAACCAACAAAGCAGAAGAGCAATGCTAGGGATTAAGGGAAAAGGTTATCAGACTGGGAAAGTATCGATATGGCTTGGGTAGCAGTGTACGGATAGAAAGCTCATTGCAATTTTGGAAGCGAGATTGGAACAGCTCGTTGACAAAAAGGAATGCTGCGGTCGTCGTAGATAGTGAGGTTAGTTATATAGATATGCCGGGTTCGAATGCAGGGCTGCTGGATTCGAACCCGGGACCTTTACCTTACGCTGATTTCACTACTTCATAAATCCTAGAATCGAACACGCTTATGACTACTAAAC
>CM077099.1:29658782-29670887 GCA_039619505.1 Cimex hemipterus
CACTACTTCATAAATCCTAGAATCGAACACGCTTATGACTACTAAACAGATGATTTAATCCGATATGTACTTTATATATCTTGCTGCATCGTAATGCAGGACCGCTGGATTCGAACCCGGGACCTTTACCTTACAGTAAAGCTAAACCTTGCGTCCACTGACGCCCCTCTGGCGCATGTATTCCAAGGCCATTATATGGGAATCTAATCGTTGTTTTGATTTCTAAATTGATTTATAATTTTATTTAAATTCACTATTTTCGTGGTCGCTCTACCAATTAATATATGACAATTAATTACGATTAATTAATTTTATTTAAAGTGTGGTTTTAGTGACACGAGCGTGATTCGAACCCACGACTTCCCCACGCTCTAACCACTTCAGATATTTGCCCCCCCCCCCCGGGACATCGACTCATCTCAACCTCATCTCAATTCGATTTTCGGCAAACAGGTGAAGAAGTCGCTGATAGGGAAGTGTAGGCTCTTCAGTAATTATGATATTAATGTATATGTTTTTATGGGTTATGACGAATTTGTCGTACTATTGAGACACTCAATAAATTACGACCTTAATTTTGTGGATCTTTCCCCGTTTAAAAAAATAGTGACAAGGAATTAACAAGAAAAAAATGATTTGATTGCAATTGTATTTACAAATGGACTTATAATAAAATATAACAAAAAAGGAACGACAACAAAAGAATGGCAGCTCTGCCGTGCTTCAGCACATTAATTTTTAACTGAGAAACAAAATACCAAACTCATTAATTAATTAAAAAAAACAAAAATAAAACATTGGCTCATTGGCGTTGAAAAAAAGAAGATATGATGCGAGACTGAGTAGTCTGGGTAGACGATGTACCGCAATTTTCCTCAATTTGTGAATCTTCTGTCCTCAGGAAGCATTAAAGAGAGACTGCCGTGGTTCTCCACATTCCCGACGTATTCGGCGCTTCACCCAATCAGATCAATGCATTATAGGGTAATATTATTTATGTAAATTGATTTATGTTTTCTTTGGGGGGGGGGTAGTGGAATTGGCAGTTGGTGGAGCAATGAGGGATACTGAATACTGATAAATTACGAGTTTTGTAGCAACATTTAACTCTCACGCCCACAGGACCTATCCATATACAGTGCAGAATTGATTGCAATTCCCAAATGCCGTCATATGTACAGACTGTCTTAGCGGTGTTCAAAAACTTCGTAACGACAAAAAGTTGTTTATAGCGGACTACATTATCAGGTCTAAAGGGCATAAAGTCACCTGAATCAAAGGCCATACGGGGTTCAAACACAGTGATGTCGCAGATCGCCTAGCCTAAGTAGCTACTACAACGGGCAACACTCTAAATAAATAAACAATAAAAAACAAATTAAACCGATACTAATTTTGGTCATTTATTTGCCAATTACTACTATTTTTAATAAACAATGCTGAAGGGACAAACAGATAAAGAGATTTAGCAATGGCGACGGATCATTTTCTGAGTTTTTTTCTTTCAAAAATCACAAAAAAGGTGACGATTTTATGATTCCACCGATCTAACTTTGTAGAGGTTATAAATCTTATAAATTACACGTAATGACATAAATGTCCACTCAATAAATAAATCAGATCCGGAGGTTTAAAAAAAAAGTGAAGTGTTTTGTCGATTTCAACTTTGTTTTTCTCACTTATAACGACATAAAATCCAAGAGTTGTTGACATAGAATGAAAGGAGAACGATCCACTTTTCCAACCGTTATATAAGCAGTTAGTTTATATAATATCCGGAACAGTGAACATAGGAGGTGAAATATTGGCTGATCCTTCACAAAAAAAAACTATTAAATTCGTATTTAAATCTTTACCATAAAACGACTCGGACTTGTTTAAAAAATTTTCTTCCTATTCCACTGGAATTGACAAATTATTTAGTAACATTTCATACACCTAATCTCTTTTGATCTGATCCGGTTTGGTCCGAGGGGTGTTTTTCGGGACCGCTTAAACTTTTATTTTTGAATAGTTTCCCGTCAAAACTTTTTGGCTCAAAAGAAACTAGGCAAAAACTAAGTTTACATTTACAAAACCTGCAAAACCGAATTAGGGCAATAGTACACTTACCCTGAATAACTTGGAAACATTAGCTTTTTTTGATCCGAGGGCCATTGGCAACGCTTAACAATATGACGTCCATAACCTCCCTTTGTTCAATTACTAGCGGCTAGAAAACATTATAGCGGATTGGACGAATTTAGTCTATGAAGGTAGGTCAAGTACCAACATGGATAAGCACCAAAGTTAGTTAAATCATTGAAAATAATGATTAATTCATTTAGGTTTTCTTGCTTTACATCAGGCTATATACGCTGGTGCTATACCACTTGAGTTATCGTAACTTCGAATCACTCTCCATATCAAACCTTCTACGTTTCGAATATTTCCTTTTTTGCCATGATAAGAAAATGGCAAAAAGGAGGGAAAATAGTCAGTGTCACGAGCGAGATTCGAACCCACGACCTTCGGCTTAATCCTCTCGGACACCAACTCTCCATCTCAACCTTTAACCGTTCGAATTTTCCCTCTTTATGCCATTTTTCGAGTGGATCGAAGTAACGACAGTTCTGGTGGTAGACTAGCGGCGTATGTAGCCGAAGGACGTGGGTTCGAATCACGTTCATGTCACTGGCTTTTTTTTCTCAACTGAAAACTTTAATTAACTAAATTAAACCGTTATTCATTTTGCTCATTTATTTGTCTAGTGTTTATTTTCAAATGTCATGTAATCCGATTGGAGTCTCAGCGACTTATGAAGTGGCCAGGGGGGCGTGATACTTCTTTTAATTTTCACATCCATTTACGTTTTGGTGGTCAATTCTTTCAATTTGAAAATGGCAAAAGAAAAATCGAATTGTTGTAGGTTGAGATGGGAAGTTAGTACCCGCGTGGATTGAAGTCACGATAGGTCAAGTGATAGAGCAGCGGCGTATTTAGCAGACGGTCGTCTGGGTTCGAATCTCGCTCGTGACACTGACTTTTTTATCTCAACCAAGACCTTAAATAGAAAGAATAATAATTGAATGAATCATTATTAATTATTATTGTTCCGTTTTATTCATGTTTTTATTTATGTTCATAAACTATGCAATGTTTTATCGTAAACCATGGATAAGTTCCATTTTTATCTTTCGGTGGAGAAACGCTCAACTTCATCACTTATTTATAGGCGTGATTGAGTGGATGGAGAGCATTTAATATAAAGGGTGGCAGTTAAAATGGTGCCTGGAGTGGTTGTAGCAGCAGGCAGGCCAAAGTTAGTGGGCAATAACCAAAACTCCGGCTGTATTTCTCACCATGATTCCGAGAGTAGGCGAATCTGCGGACTGTTGGGTGCCTAATAATGAATAATGAACAGACCTTTCCATTTGGTCTTAAACGTATTGAAATAAAACTAATTCTTATCTATTAAAGATTGTGTTTCTTGACGAGCGTTCGCAGCAGCAGAGGCCATTAAACTCTCAGGATACCAATGTTTTTGAAAAAAAATTGTAAGTACGTCGGGATTCGAACACGGGACCTGTTAATGTTATTGGCAGTTAATATTGTTCTACATGATTATATAGCCCGATATCGTCAAGCTCATTTTTGCCATTAACTTTCAAATTTAAAAAGGTATAATGAATAGCGGGATGACGATCAGTCCGGTCTTGTAACCCCAACAGAGAAACAGTTTATTGTCAATTCTGTCTTTCAGGACCAATTCTATCAGGAAGGGGTTTTCTCGGTGCGAGGGTCTTGCTTTGATAATGGAAGCGGCCAGAGTGAACGGCCACCAGTGCCAAAACGTATGTTTCCGACTGATTGCCGAGAAATCCTCTCCTCATCCTGTCGTTCCGGGTGGCTGCTTTTTTGGGTTAAATGGATTTTTCTCCAGAGAGGATTGTCGGGCCAAACCGCTTTCCCACTATTCTCCAGCACCTCTCCCTTCCTACACGCCCAAAATTAATAGGCCTCGCCGAATAGAAATTGCTCCATTTGAATATAATCCGCCCCGAGGAAATCGGTCCGCCTCATCGACTCGAAAGCGGCCGGATTAAAGATTCAATTTAAAACGGTCAACCTTGGAATTTTGAGACGGTGGCACAAGCTGATTCGGCGATTTACGAATACTGAGTCACTGGGAAAGACCCAGATGGTGGAAATCGTATAAATGATGCAAGCATCATCACAGTCCCCAGGGCTCTTCATTATTTCAACAGCTTCCCGATTACAAGGGCGGAGATTCAATTCCGACCAATATGACGTTCACCTATTAATCATACAAACAAATCCATTAATAATTTCTACCTGGTATTTATAAATTTATGACCAGACGTCCCTAACGAAACTAATCACGAAGAGATGCCCCTCGTCCATGGAGTAATCGAGACCATCCATGTCACAGTTACTCAAGTGCAGTAGTTTTTAATGAAGTTCTTCATCGCAAGACCAACGAAGCGTTCAAGTTTAGCCTGATCGATCGGACTGTGATCGAAGCTCTGCTGTTAACGGATTGATCAGTGATCGATAAATGAATTACTTAATGCCGAGGGGATTAACAGTTTGCCCCAGCTGATAATCCCCGTGCTGTATCCTCGAAATCCTTTTCGCGAGAAAACGGGATAATTAATTCCGAAGTTTTCGAGTTTCCTCAAATTACAGAGTATGGGCCTTTGATGAGAAACGTAAACTACATCAAAGAAAATCCCGAGAAGGCAATGCCGAAGCCGCAAAAGTTAGCCCTAAAAGTCAGAATAACTCGATGTCGGATAAAGGAGAAAAGAAAGGCCACTTTCCTTTGCCCCTGCTTTTCATACTTATCGTAATTACTTCTGCCGTCTCTTTTGTGTTCAACTCTCTGAGGGGCCTCTTCTCGAATGGGGAACGTGACTCAGGCTGGAGTTGTAAAGTTAACGTCTCCTACACGGGCTTTACTGCTTACGAATTCGAGAAAAACTTAAACGGGGCATAAAACGGCTCATTGATCCTCCGAGATAATGTTTAACTTTTGTTTCCTTTACACCTCCAGCGTTTAAGATTCAAGGCTTGATTTCCTTTTTTTTAAACCTTTTATTTTGTGTTTACTGGTGGTTACGTTTAGGCATTTACTACTACGCAGCATAAAAATGCTAAATTTTTAACAATCGCTTTTGTTTAAATTCATAAGTTTTGCTTGAACGAAACTATATTGCGAGGTTATTCGGAGATCGTGAGATGCGGTCTGGTGTGATGTAGGTTTTAGAAAAACAATTTCTTTATCGTGCTACGTTTCGAGCTTTATTGAGATCATCTTCAGCGCTCAAAGTGATTGTTTTCTGTGTAATTGTGCAGAATGTGGGCACTCTCAACACGACACGCAAAAAAGGCACAATTACACAGAAGACAAACACTTTGATCTCAGCACTGAAGGTGAACTCAGTAAAGCTTGAAACGTGGCTCGATAAAGAAAATGTTTTTCTAAAACCTACATCACACCAGACCTCATACCACGATCTCTAAATAATTATAGATTAACGGCCGTTAATTACCATACATATATTGTGAGGTCTTAGTTGAGATGAAAAGCGATTCACGAGCGGAATTCGAACCAGGACCTTCCGCTCCATAAGGCCCTTATCTAACCGCTTCAACTATCGTGACTCCATCCACTCGTACACCAACTCCTCAGCCCAACCACCAACCGTTCGAATTTTCCCACTTTTTGACATTTTCAAATTGAAAGAAGTAACTAGGTCAATTGACCACGAAAGCGTAAATGGATGTAAAAAGTAAAAAGTATCACGTTCCTCATGGCCAGTTTGTAAGTACCTGAGAATCCAATCCGATTACACGACATTTGAAATTGGCAAAAAGAGGGATAATTCGAACGGTTGTAGGTTGAGTTGGAAAGTTAGTGTCCGAGTGGTCGAGTAGCGGTGTATTTAGCCGGAGGTCGTGGGTTCGAATCCAGCAAGTGACACTGACTTTTTTTTATCTCAGCCAAGACCTTACATAGAAAGAATAATTAATTGATTGGAAGAAGAAACTTGGTCATTTAAATAAATATATTGTGAGATTTCGTCTGAAGACTGGGGTTGTTGAACCTTTATATTTCCAATAAGCAAATAACCAAATTGCGAAATATCGCATGTTTATGTTTTGTCTTTCATTTCAGTAGTATTTTATTTGGGCACAACTATAAAACTAGAGTTGTTGTACCCAGAACACCATGAAGTCGGAAAAACCGTTTCTGTTCTCCATGTTTGACCGCTTTAATCCAATGTCTCTACGCCCTTCTGTAAGGTAGTAAATTCCAATCTCTGAGGAATTGGATTTCACCCCAACCTGCAATTATTTCCCTGGGAGAGCCCAAGGAATGAGATATTGCAGGTCGGGGGCCAATAAACGGGATTTGAGAGCCCTTTTCGGCAAGGTCGTCTAATTTCCCAAATGTTTCCGGCAACGGAATAACGCTCAACGCTTATTTTCTTAAAGGTCTATGATTCGCAACTATTAACGTGGAATCTTTAGTAGTTGAGTACTAACAGGATTAGGACGCTGAAGTGATTTTAAAATAGTGAAATTTCAAGAACACGGCTAAGAAGAAAAGGTTCTCATACTGCTTCAAATCCGACATACACGGTTCAGGCAAACAGACCTACCTTGGGTCACTGTCCGGCTAGTGTCACGCGGGAAAGATCAAAGTTTGCCACATTTTATCTTGTGTTTAGACCAAGTAGCACCCGATATGGGAATTGTTCTTTGTTATAATAGCGAGTAGCCTGCTTCTTTTCACGGAGGGGCAATTCCATTGTAATACACTGAGTTGACTATAGGGTGGAATATAAACTCCATCGACCCTTCCTTAGGTGAGCTATATATTTAATTTTTAAGGTCCTGGAGATTGGTCTAATAATATTAATAGTGCGGTATAAAAATAATATTAATAGTGTGATGTGGTTTATAAAAATATTTTCTTTCCGTGCCGACGTTTCTATCTTTACAAAGATCATCTTCAGAGCTCAAAGTGTTTGTTTTCTGTGTAGATGTGTCATTGTTACGCGTGGTGTTGAGAGTGCCCACACTCTGCACAATTGCACAGAAGACAACCATTTGAGCGCTGAAGATGATCTCGATAAAGCTCGAAAACTTGGCATAACGTGTGAGAGTGCCAGTATTGATATTTTACATTTGTGTGCGGTGAATTTTGAAGGGGTGGAGAAGGAATAACATCCCAATATCTGGATAAGAGAGAAAAGCAACATATCTATGACTGCAAAAAGCCCAAACGAAATCCTACAGCACTGGCTACTCACTATTTTGAACGCCAACACAATTTCGACTTCAACAGTCAAAAAATATTACGCAGAACAAAACAAAAATATACGTATTGCTATAGGTGGTAAAAGCCTGTGGATTTTATTGTTTAGAAGGAGACTGTCAGAAGACCAACTGACGTGGGAATAGTCCCTGAGGTCAGCTTCTGGTTTCTGTGTGTAGATGCTTGTTTTAAATGCTCTGCTTGATTTTTTTTCTACGAGATCGCTGGTGACCAGTCTCCCTTTCTCTTCCACTGCGGTCTAAAAGATCTAATAAGGTATATTCCCTTTTCTTCAAATCTCAAAAACGTTCCAATTTTGAAAAATTTACTACTTTCAACACAAATCGAAACTCACCGTTTTCTAATGGTTATCCCATTGGGTGAATTGATGTACCATAAATCTTGGGACGTTTCCTCAATCGGACTGGGGCTTGTCTAATTTAACGGAGAATTCCTTTACCGACAAGTTTTTTTTCCGAACATTTTTTAGTAGGAGTGCGTCTTTTGAATTTATCGGTGAACATTTCAGAAATGGTAAATTTTTCGCGCCTTCCCAGTCTTAACTTTGAAAAATAGCGAAAATAGTAATTCTTAATCAATCAGGCTAGTTTTAGTCTCATTGGACACTGAAATAAATGCAATTTGAATGATGTATCGAGTTGCTTTATGGTAGAAGTAGCGGTTTACTTACTGTTTCACTAATACGGTTCGAAAACATGGGTTTTTCCGGTTTTAACCCTAACTGAAGGCTTACCGGACCCAGGTGAATCGTGCAGTTTCGGCCCTTGATTTGGGGCCACCAAATTTATATTTCGTTTGTTCTATTCTAGATCGAAACTGAGGGAGGAGATACAAGCAGGTGCCCATTTTAGGTATGCCAATTGATGCCACTACTCCAAAGTACAACTTCAGCAAGAAGTACAAAGTACTGATACCAGAACGGGAAGAATGGGCCAAAGGAACACCATTGGCAAATTCCTACTGGCATACAGGCGGCTCCAAAACCGACAAGGAGTCTTTGGATGACCGAACTGATGGTAAACCTAGGCAAGTATGCTACAGTTTTCTAATCTGAAATCATAGTGATTGAAAAATGTGCCATAGAAATAAAAAGGCTAGGAATACATTCCCGGAAGATAGCCATTTTCTCTGACAGCCAGGCAGCGAAGGAAAACAGTGTTGCACGGAGGCCCTGACGGACGTCAGCGGCACTAATGACCTGATCCTGGCATGGGTCCCTGGACATTCGGAGCATAGAAGCAACGGAAAGTTTGACATGTTGACCAAAAAGGGAGCCAACGTGGACTATATGGGCCCAGAACCCTACTGCGGCCTAGCAGCTTGCCACAAAAGAAAATATATTTAAAATGGCACCTTAATGAATCCAAAACCTGGTGGAGCAATACCAGAGGTATGACACAAGCAGAGAGGTTCATAGAAGAGCCGTCCGCAAAACTTACAAAAGAATTACTGGAACGCAACCGCAACCGAACCAGGATTTTGTTTGGACTCCTGACAGGGCATTACCCGCACTATGAAAGCACATACATCGGAGAGTACAGACAGAAGAAAACTGTGCAGATACTGCCAGGAAGAGTAGGAGACCGCGGAACGCATTTTGTATTTCTGTCAAGCAAGTTTCTACACCAAAGAACCGCTGGGAAGGATGTGGAGGTTAATAGCCTGAAGCTGGCCTGTGAGTTGTAAAAAACAGAGGAGCAGTATAGATCTATTCAGGTCGAGGTGCAGTAGGCCTCGTGGATTATCCCTATCCCTAGTTCTATTCACCAGAGTAATTATTGTTTGAATATTGGCGAAAAAATACAAAAGTTGACAGAAGAAGCCATGACAGCTCAAGTGGTAGAGCGCCGGATTACTGATCTGCATGTCGTGCGTGATAGTCCTGGGAGTGTGTAATATTTCGCTCCAAACGTATTTTCCATACAAAAACAATAAATCAATTAAAATTATTACTATTAACTATAAAGCTCTCTACAACTGTATCATGGACAATCCAATACTATCTTTATACTAGACAGCAAACCATTTTGGTGGACAGATTGTGCAGATCCTCACAAGGAATTTATAGACCAAATTTCTTTAATTTATTACGTATCAGTTTTGTTTTTAATTTAGAAAACCAGTTTAGAGTAGTCTTTAAACATTTTCCGTAAGCCTTGGAAGAAGCAGGGTATGGAATAGGAAAAAACCCAATATTTTCCTCCACTATTTTTCTACTTTGTCCATCCATTAATTCCCTCAGACATTTATTTATGACTGCTCCGGTAAATATTAAATTATAGAAACAATTTCATTGCATAATAGATGAGGCTAGTGAAAGAAGGCGAATGTAACGTAATATTGTTCTAAGTTTATGTCCTATATGACCATGTGGACAATATAAAGACTGCCTGAAAGTAACAAATGGGGTGACAAATTATTATAAAAGGAACTGAATTAAAATTAAAACAAAAAACCTTGCGGATCGTTTCTCCGCACCCATGAAATTACGGTTCTCATTCGGTTCCGGCTGACTCGTCAAATATTTAATAAAAGTAGATAGAATGAGACGGGACCGGGGTAGATATGGGAAGGGCGGAGGGTGGGAATCTCCTGGGGCTGCGGGGGGGTCATCAGGTTTTACCAGCGCCCTTAATTAGGTAGGGGATGCTTTGAACTCCGGCGCAGGGCTGCAGCGCAGCATCCAGGCTCATATCGATCCCATCGCCATGGAGACCCCCGCTCCAGGGCCGCCCATGGACCCGGAGGCGTGTTCCTCCCCCGATTCCGCCTTTCCGAAAGGAGGAGGCAGACGATGGTACGATTCCAGGTACCGCGGCACGGGCTCGGGAGCACCAATCCTCAAATTCTATATGCGGCCCTCGCTCACCCTCCCGACTTTTATTTAAATAAATTTCTCCGCTCCAACATAAAAGAGCCAATGTTATCATCATGACTTGTAAAGCATAAATTTCCTAAGCATTCTATATTAAATGAAACAACAGTCAAAACCCTTGCAGGTTGAAAAGCTCGTTTCCTTTTGTGATGTCGATATCCTACTAAATATATAAATACAATCCTTAAAAATATATTTGAATTATCAACTTGGACAAACAGCAAAAAATCGCATTTAATAAAATCTAAAGCCTGTTTTCCCTAGTAAACTGGAAAATCGCAAATTAATATTTCAGTTTTATGAGATTTTCCTAAAACAACCAGTAATCAGACCTTTTGTTTTATTATTAACAGATTCTTGTATTCCAGCTGGTCTCATTGGACTTAATTTGTAATACTCTCCCAGTTCCAATCTGCAGGGCTCTTGCCTTTCCCTCGAATCAATAATGTATATACACTATTTTTTATTTATTTACTTTTTTTATTATTAAAGAACCAAACGGGCAATTACAAAAAAAATTAAACAATAAACATCATATTTAAGTATGTAAAAAAATGTTCGATTACATAATCATATACAAGGTGGTGCAATTTTAGACGCACTACTCCTATTTAACTGGAATTTTCTAATTTTTTTTTTTTTTAATTTTCATTAATGGACTGCATTCGGGGGAAAAGTTGCGTGCGGAATTGTTGGTGTTACCGATCATTTCCCGCGTATTGTCGCTTTTTTGGGTATGTCAGGCGTTCCGGCCCTTCGATCTGCGGCATCGAGATTCTGTGTGAATTCTCTCATAACATGATCGGTAGCTACCAGCCCGAATGCACGAATAAATCCCGCGACATTACGTCGGTTTTTAGTTTTTACGACGTGGCAGACAATTATAAACGAAAATCACCGCAAGCTCCCTATCATACTTGGAAATTTTCCTCAGTTAGTTCATTATGATTAATAATTTCGAGACTGGTGCGAATGTAAAATTTGTTTGTTGTAAAATTACCAGCGAGTAAAAGGGCTTCTTTCTCTGAGGCTATATATCAAGTCTAAACAAATTTCAAATATGTTATGATGATATTACATTCCGACTGAGAGATTTTACTTAGAAGGATCGCCGGGAAAAGAAAACCGAAAGGTTCCGTAGCATAAATGTATTTTTGTTGTGCATTTCGCGCTTATCGACATCCATTACTCAGTCTGTCTCTGTACAACGGACACTTCGACCTCCACTACAATCATGAGCGTGGCTAAACAGAACGTCCGTGTAAAAAAGGACCATTTTCAACAAATGCACCGTCCTGTATAAGATATATATACATAAAAATACGAAAATGCCGTTGTAAATAATTGTATTTTTGAGTTTTGTACAGAAAAAGGAAGAAAGGAAGGGTGAGTATTGGCATGAAGGAAATTAACAGTTGTTTGCTGCTGAATTTAGGGAAGAACATTTGGGATTAAGTATATTTAATCGTACTATATTTCAGTGTGGAAGTTTTCAGCCAAATGTCTTTTGTCATCTTTTTCTTCTTTGGATACGCGTTTCAAAAGGTTTTGTTTCGTTTTCAAAGTAGCGTTAAGTAAACTTAAGCATTACTAACCTTTTAGTACTCTTTGCATTGAATTTTTATTTAGAAATCGTGAGATGCGGTCTGGTGTGATGTAGGTTTCAGAAAAACATTTTCTTTATCGTGCCAACGTTTCGATCTTTACTGAGATCATCTTCAGGGCCTGGGATTTATAAACATTGCTTAAATTTGACAAACGTATGCAAGATGAGGAAAAGAGAAAAGAGAGAGGGAAATTTTTTTTCTGATTATCCAGAAATCGTGAGATGCGGTCTGGTGTGCTGTAGGTTTTAGAAAAACATTTTCTTTATCGTGCCAAC
>CM077099.1:29671114-29704943 GCA_039619505.1 Cimex hemipterus
GTGATGTAGGTTTCAGAAAAACATTTTCTTTATCGTGCCAACGTTTCAATCTTTGTTGAGATCATCTTCAGGGTCTGGGATTAACATTAAAGATTAGCTTGCCGAGTGAGTTAATTGGTTTGAAATTGGATAATTTATAAAACAATAAACGTCTGTAAAAATCTTTTTCATGAATGCATGGTTTTTATGAAGATCTGGACCGGGCGGAGGCTTTGGCCAACGGCGGACATAGCGTTACATAGCTCTGCGTTTTCAGCTATGGTACACAGCGGTTTAGGGCCGCCGGAAGTTTTGATCGAAGAAGAAGAAGAGATCGACCGCGATGGCCGACGGCTAGAGACGATTGTTTTATTGCTCTTACTGCAGCAAGGAACAGTCATTTATCTTCCACACTCTCAAATATTAGGGCGAGCTGTAAAACAGTAATCAGAAAGCTTCATGAGAATAGCTATCTGTTTCTCTACTACTCGAAAGGCATCGAATAGCAAGACAGATGACCGGGACATTATGCAGAAAAAACATGGAGAACGCTTTGCTTCGTGTGCCAAGCCTTTTCAATGACACAGTATGAAGTGGAATGACCGTTCACGCCCTGAGTATTGATTGATTGTGTACTCATTCCCATACAGAAGGAATCTTGAATGCGCTAACGTAAGTGAGGAAGTTATTCTGGAAGCTGTGGAACCGTTTGTTCTGTTTATTGGAACAGCGTATGATAATGCTAATAAGAATCCCATAAAACGCTTGTATGAGATTTGATGGATTAAACATCATTCGCCCAACAAGCATTGAACTGCTTCAAACGGTTCTTGTTGAAGGCTGGGATTCTGTTTCACGAGACATCAGATCGCTTATTTATTGGATACCTAGGATATTTAAAAGCCCCCACGAGACCAGAGAGCATGTACTGTACATACTTCGTACTAAGGTTGTTAAGATACAACTAGGTAAAAAAAAGAAGTTAAATTTTAAATTGTTCTTTCGTACAATAATAATTAAATAATTATCGATATCTTCTCTGAAATGGACCAGCATTTACTATGCAATAGAGTCTCGTGAATTAGGGTTGTGGTCAGAATAACAAATAACGCTTTTGTACCAACCCCGCTTTAGATGGGGCGATGAAATTAAGTGATAATTGCTTCGACAAGGAAAACAAAATGAAGGTCCAATCTATGTTAATGGATAATAAATAACAGATATCCGAAGTCATTAATAAACAGGTAAATAAACAGCAGAAGGAATGTAATTAAAAAACATTTCCCACTTAGAAAGAAGAAGAAAGATTTTATCAACATGAAACATATAAACTCCTGCTCAAAATTAACGCACCACCTTAATTTTTAAACAGAAATTCTTTTTAGAGAAATCCAGCTAAATCTCTTCATGTTTATTCTCTTTTTTATGCTTCACAATCCCACAAAAGTAAACAAGAATTGTTTACAATCGTGTTAATCCGCTTTGAAATGGATTTGGTAAGATACACAAGAGTTTCCTCCTGGTTTATTCCTCAGTTTCACTGCATCTGCTTAACAGACACCATTTCTTTTGGAAGTTTAAACTTTAATTTAGAACTTATGGCGCCCATAAGACATTTGAGTGAGCGTGAAGCCGTCAGAGCGATGACTCTTCTTGAGGAGGGCTACAGCCAGCGACAAGTTGCAAGAATAATTGGATGTCACCATACCACCATCGGAAGAACTCTCCAACGGTTCAATGAAACTGGCAGCAACACACGGAGGCCTGGACAAGGACGTCCAAGAGCAACGACCGAGAGGGATGACCGATTTTTGCGCTTACATGCCCTCAGAACGAGGCAGGTGACAAGTTCGGAAATGAGTAGCCTCCTTCAAAGCACCAGGAATGTCTCAATTTCGGCTCCCACTGTTCGAAGAAGGCTGAATGAGTTTGGCTTGAGCAGTAGACGGGTTGCTTCAGGGCCACTACTGACCAGAGACCACCGAGTAGCCAGGCTGCGATTTGCCCGGGATCACCTCAACTGGAGTTTTGATGCCTGGAAGAGAGTTTTATTTTCTGACGAAGTTAGAATCGCTCTTAATTCTCCAGATGGTCGTGCTCGGACATGGAGACGAAGTGGAGAAAGATTTGCTCAGTGCAATATTATTCCTCGCGTCGCCTTTGGTGGAGGCTCCATCATGTTCTGGGGAGGTATCAGCATGGAGGCCCGCACAGAGTTAGTCGTTGTTCCAGGACGGTCTCTAAATGCACCAAGGTATGTGGAAGAGATCCTCCAACCTCATGTAGTGCCTTTCGCTAGGAATATTGGACAAGGCTTTTTATTCATGCAAGATAACGCTAGACCTCACCGTGCGAGATCGGTGGAAGAATTTTTAAATGAACAGAATATTGAGCGGATTGAATGGCCAGCTCGTAGTCCTGACCTCAACCCTATTGAGCATATCTGGGATCAGCTAAAAAAAAGGATTAGGAGCCGAATACAACCTCCTAGCAACCTTTCGCAACTGCGCCAAGCGGCATTGGAAGAATGGGAGAATATTCCACAAGAAAGGGTAAAAAACCTCATCAACAGCATGAGAAGACGCCTGGATGCAGTAATCAAAGCCAGGGGAGGCAACACCAGATACTGAGTAATTAAATTTGTGTTTGAACTTAAATGAAAATTTTTGACCTTTTCAGTCTTTTTTATGGAATATTTTTTAATAAAGTTTACCGTCCTTTTCTGCTTTTCATTTTCATTTGTAATGTTTTATTATTAATAACCTACAATACTAAAAATAAAAATAACGTTCAAAAAACACCTGAGAAAAACATATGGTGAAATATTGAAGTGGTGCGTTAATTTTGAGCAGGAGTTTATAAGTTCTCTAAGTTCTCGTTTAAACTTCTGGAAAAAGATTGATAATGGGGTGTACACCACATTCTGTGAGGAGACACTGAACCGGATGGCTAGAATTCATTTTACCAAGTTAGACTCTTCCACTATTCTGGCCGAGGATGGAAATTACCAACACCAAACGGCGATAAGACTAATATGGTAATTTCTTGGGAAGACTATAAATGGGCGTTACATTCCTTCAAAAAATAAAGGCAGCCGGTATGGATGGAATATTCCCCGTCCTCCTTCAACAGGGTACACTTAGTCTAAAATTAACTAAATCATATAGATAAAGTATATCTTCTATTTTCATAAAAATAATAAAGAAAATTTAGATAGATATATTAGACATGATTGTGGAATTAATAGATGTTGTAGATGTAATTTTGACAGGTTATGGTATACAGCGCATTTTAAGGGCTATTGTATCGCTTGTTCTTTGCGTAAAGCACATCGGTGAGTCCTATTTTATCAAGAAATTTGATTAAATTGTTGAAGTTCTTCTATGGTCACATTATACATCCCAAAACATTTCCTCCTGCGGGCTTGTGGCTCCGTAGTTTGTTAGTAAATGCGTTGGTTTCTCTTCTGCCTCCTTGCAGAACCTACATGTGCCATCTTGGATTATTCCAATCGTCTTTAGGTGTCCATTAAATATGCAGTGCCCTGTTAGGAATCATGTTTTCGCAGTCTATTCCTGCTTCCTTTGACGCATTCTTTGATTTCTTTCTTGCCAAAATGCATCTCAATCAGCTTAACCAGGAAAATCAGTGGAAACAGCTTTGCATTCACTGATAGGCAGAGTTGATAATCATTATTTAATAATGAATTTACACTAGATTGCTTCTTCGATAACCAAGGGGTATTTGATAATACTTCTTGCATTATATCAGCACTCGGTAATTACAGTGTCGACCATCACCTTATTAGATGTGTGAAGATTTACTTGGAAGGAAGGATGGTCAATGTGGTTAGGTGGTAGCACACTTAGAATAACTGTCAAAGGAGGATTCAATCAAATTCCTTGGTGTGACGCTTGACAGGAAGTTTGAATGGAAAGCTCATATTAATAACATAAACAAGAAAAGCACAGCATCAATGGTATGTAGAAGAATTATCGGTAAAACAAGGTGTATCAAACCCTATATACTCCAATTATTCTGTCTAGATTTTCGCAGCTTTAATATAGTGGAAGGGTCTAGAAAATAGAGAGAACCGTAGCAAATTAAGGTCATTTCAAAGACTAAGTTGTTTGATGATGACAGGAGCATTTTCAAGTACACCCTCCTTAGCACTTGAAATCATAACCAATACCACACCTCTTCACATTGAGGCTAAGGCCGGAGCATTAATCAGCTGCTATAGATTAATTAGAGAGGGCAGCTGGAATCATAAGTGAAATAACATAGCTCGAAAATCTCACAACTGCTGAGTTAGGTTAGCAGCCAATTACTAAACATTAGTGATGGTATGGTGGAAAGGATACTAGGAAGCGGGGTGAGTATTTTCCAGGAAGTGCAGCCTTCTGGCTTATTGTACCTTCCTCGTCCTTTAGTTCAGTCAATAGACTCAATCCTTCTTCTTAGAAGTATCAGGCCATTGACTGTTGTTGCAACAATTTGAGTCCCTAAGTCTTTTTCGTACGTTAAGTTAAAACCTTCATTGAGCAGTTGTTTCGCATTTGAAGATGATATGAGTGGCTGTTTCCTCCTCCTCATTACATAACCTACAAATGGGATCCACGTCTACTTGCTCGTAGTCTTCAAAAGCATGTAGACCATCATATTGCCTTCTGGCTTATTGTACCTTCCCAGTTCCTTGGTTTAGTCAATAGATTCGATCCTTTTTCTCAGAAGTATCAAGTCATTGACTGTTGTTGCTTCAATGTCTCTGAGTCGTTTTTATGCGTTAGATTGAACCTCCTTGAGCTGTTGCTTCGCATTCGAAGATGATATGAGTGGCTGTTTCCTCCTCATCATTACATAATCTGCAAATGGGATTTATATGCCGATGTTGTATAGATGTTTTATCAGATGCCAGTGGCCGGTTAGTAGTCCAACCACTCCTCTGAGTTTGGTCCTCTCTAATTGCAGCAGTGTTTCTGCCAAATCGTTAGTGATAGAAAGATTAAAACCCCTTTCGTGGGAAAAGTACTTTCAAGTTACCCCTTGTGAATATAATTGTAGTATGGGTGATGACAATCGCAACATAGACTGTGCTATACAGTTGGTTCGCTTCTCAAAGGTAAAGGGAGCGGTGCAGGAATCTACTACATACCTAAATTAGGAATCAGCAACTCCCCTCTTGGCCATAATACCTCCGTTTTTCAGGAGGTTTTAAATTAAAGAAAAGGATATTAGATTTTTTCTGACAGTCAGACTAGTCCTAGATCATAAGAAAAACTCTTGTCAACAGAAATTCCCTGATCGCCCGTGGGTGAACAAAATTGTTATTTGAGGAGATACGGATCGGTTGCTGGCCCACCACCAAGGAACCAGCAGATTAATTTTGACAAGAAACTGAATATTTTTCTGAACGTCCGCGCAAATTCGAATCCCTCTGTCCTAAATGTTTTTTTAAAAGCTTTTAGGGTTTTCGAAAAATAACATTAGAAATGTACCCCAGTCTAACAGTAACAGTAAGCCCTGCGACTCCCATGTTGTCCAGAGATTTAATTCAGGTTATGACAAGCGTCTAACGTTCCATGCACAAAAGTAGATTTGGGAGGCTGAAGAAAACCTTCCATACATGCAACGGACTGACGAATCCAACTTCACCTCTTATGGCATACTAAAACGTTGGAAGTTACGAACGTGGGCGGAGGAACCGAGAATTTCGTGCCGTACCCTTCTCATCATCATGTGGATCACAGTCAAAACGTTTGGTGTGGACTTCTCGGAAATAAATTAATTGGGCCTTATTTCTACGAAAATAATTTAAATGGTGCTTTGTTCCTTTTTTGCGGGAGGTTGTACCAACACTTAGATGATGTTCCTCTGCAACAATGATAAAGAGTGATTCTCCAGTTTGGGGGGATGCCTCGCACATAATTCTTTGCAGGTGAGACTTTATTTGAATCGTCACTTCCGGTACAGGTGAATAGGACATCGTCTATTGGCCTCCACACATTTTCTGTGGGGACGTTTAAAAAAAAACTGTCTACGCCAATCGTAACCGAACAACCTCAGTTGAAAAATTGCGGCAAAGAATAGAAAATGCTGGCCAATCCATCTCCCCTGACTCTACCGCTCTTAGCCCCGGGGGAATAGGGAGGTTAACAAATAGTAAATTTTTGCAGCTTCTCGCAAGGCAGGCAGTTCGAACATGAAATGCGATTAATAAATAGCAAACCAAATGACTGATGTTTTTCCCCTAACTGTACGCCCATAACTTTGTCATTTTTTAAAGATTTTAAAATTCGATTGCACCATCTAACTCAGGTAAAAAGTCCTTTAAAATGATGCAGGGTGTACAGGGTAGTATTTAAAATTTTGAAGTTGAACTACGATTTATAAAGCCATTTAAAAAAAAAAAAAAAAAAAAAAAAACTACGATTTTTCTACAAACAAAAGAAAAAAAAATCGAAACTGGTCTAATAAATATTAAACGAGTTTTTTTATGGCATCATTGGTTCAAGATAAATTCAGCTGGTCTATCTAAAAAGGTCCTTTCTTTTCAAAAATCTCTAAAAATGATGCGTCTGGGCGCACAGGGTCGTATTTGAATTTTGAAGTTGAACTGGGCCTGAAGTACCCAGTATAATTTATCTCCAAAATAAGGTAAAAATTTAATTTAAAAAAATAAAAATATTAAACCTTATTTTTGTCTGTTTGATAGTAATACTGGCCGGAGAGAAATTCAACCGGGCCCATCTGAAAAGGGCATCCTTTATCTGAAAAATAAATTTCAATCGATCCGTCTCAAATTTGTAAAATTCTATTGACGTGAAACAAAACAAATGCAATACAATTTAAATTTTAAAAAAACCGAGGGAATTACGCCTGTATTTGAGGCACGCCACGTTCTCGCTGTATCTGTCAGACCCGTTTCGTTATTTCGGCCTAGATGGAAAATGCAAAATACGGGAGAAAATGAGCGGTTTAAAGACGATTTAAGATAGCATTAAATAATTTCAAGACTTGAAATACTATTATTACAAATAACGTTACTTATTTTGATCAGAGTTTGCTTTATTTGTAATACTAAGAGCTCAAGTTGATTATTTTTAACGATCAAACTATTTCGTTAATAAATATTCCCTTATATTGTTAATAATTTAAAATCATTGGAAACAACTGAATTGTTTTAGCTTAGAAAAACTTTATGCTGAATTGTGTCTGAACTGAAGTAAGATGGCGGTAAGTTTCACAAAGACCCGGGTTCGAATCCAGCAACATAGAGTGTTTTTTTTTTCAAAAACCCATATAACCTCGAAAAGGAACTTCACTGCAGGCAGGATGCCTAGTAAGAAGGATTTATTATTATTTGCCACACTGCATACCTCATACACAAATGACATGTATAAAGTATAATTTTCGGTTTGTAATACGACCTAGAGAGAAAACTTCCAAATGGGGTAAGTTCATTCACGGGTCAAATTCATTGGTGTACTGGTAAGTACGGAACGGCAAATTATGGTATGCAGAGGACCAAGTATGAGTACAGCTCAGAATTGTACATCCAATTCTGAATTCAATTTTTCTAGTATATTTTATCCAGGGAGTTGAACAAAATAAAATAATTTTGGCTGAAAATTCCTTTTAATTAATTTCCCGTTGGATTGAATGGGTGATGTTTACAGTGGGTCGCACCCATGAGAAAATGCGCTAAAAACATTTCTTGACGATTTTCCTTCCATTCCAGATATTCAATCTGAACGGGGTGAACACACACACACACACACACACGCACACGCTGGATAGATCGATAAACCGACGAATCATCTTAATTTTGTTTATACGGAATTTTAATAAATTAAACATGGCGGTATTTTTTTAAAGCTTATTTGATTTACATTTGCTAATTACTGTTTCGCTTGATTTTAATTGGATTGAAAAAGCCGGAAAATAATCGGTAAAATGGCAGCAGTTTATCAAAGAGCAGATATATGAACACGGAGGGATATGTAAACAGAGTTTATTGTTAAATCCTCAGCGTGAAAACCAATTTGTCCGCGGGTGTAAAATTGAGCTTTTACTCCGTCGGCTTGACAAACGGGAATATATATTTTTAGTTCGGACTTTGCCTACCAGCTCGATGAATAATCAGAAATGCTGCTTAACGAAAGATGAAAGAACGTCGGCCGACAGAGGCAGCGGGGACCTCCTGCTAGGTCTAGGTCACCGAATCCACCCTCCTTTTCATGCGATCCCTCGACTCTTCCCACCCTCACTCCTGACCAGACTCCCGTCGTGATCGATACGAATAAAATCACAGCTCCTCCTACATGGTTTTTTGCACATTGACCAAAAATACGTTATCGACATTCTTTTCCTTGTAGGACTGAAAGGAAGATCGGTTGCTATTTATTCATTATTAACTAAAAGTTTTTTTGTTGTTTTTGTTTAATTAGTTTTAAGAAAGTTACAATTTTTATTACTAGGAGATCAGGGAATAACAAACATATTTTACTGCTTCCCTGTTCTCTTCAATTAACTTTGAAGTCACTTTAGGCAGTTTTTCCGTATATCCTAAAAAGGACAATGAGGATCTGCATCTAGCCTTCTCAGCCGTATCGGACGCTTTGAGTCTCAAGATTAGACTTGACGCACTTCTGCATACGACAGAAGGGTTTTACAGCCGTAGCATTGAGTAGAGGCTGTCTCAGCTCCCGCTTACCCATTCCGAGTGGTTGGGCCCGCGTTCAGCATCAGACCGTATGCCGCGCGCAAAGGGCTACATAGACCGAAATAACTTCGTGAGAAGGTCACAGGTAGAAGACACCCTCTTCTCTAAGTTCCCGCCAAAGGCATCGCCACGTACCACTACGAATCCATTCCCATTGTAACAAGGACTGAATTTTGGAACATTTCTAAGTCACTTTAGGGACGACAGAAGGATCGTCTTGTATGTCAGCTCGCAATAAAAATAAAAAAGGAATCCTCTTCTAGACCATCCCGAAAAGAAGAACACCTTCTAACCCGTCTTCGAATTGACCACCCCTGGCTCACCCGTATTTTCCTCCTTGAAAACACCCTGAACCCCGCCCAGGACCTCGAGTGCATGTCAATGTTGGGTTGGATTGAAGTGCTGCCCGGACTCTGAGATCAAGGATTCTCCAGTGAGTTTGGAGGACGTGTCGACTAGACCCCTCACCGATAAAACCCTGCTCATAATGGTAAGTTTAAAAAGTGGAATTCCGTTCTTTCCCATCCACTACCACTGTTTCAGGGCTTAGCTTTTTGATGGAGCGAGGATGTACCACTTGTACAATGTACTGCTTAATGTCTCATAAATTTGCAGACTTCAATAAAGAAGGGATCCAATGACACAAAAGATTTATAGGATAATATCCCATCTATTTCAGTAAAAAAATAAAGAAAAAGCGCATTACTTGTTAGATACCATTACTTTACTGTTTAGTATGTTTCTAGAGTGTACAGAATTCCTATTTGGAAGAAAACGTTTGCTATTCCTCTGCATAAAAGAGGAGCTTTATGTAGTTTACGAGTTGTAGTTTTACTGTTTAAGTCTAGTTTTAAATCAACTATATATATATCCAGGGTGGGCTACCAAGACCCGAGGGGTTAAATGTCTGGTTAGATTCGTACCGCATACTTAAGAGGTCCGGGACTTGGTCGGCTCACGCGTCCGGCTAAACCTCTTGGACCACAAACCCCAAGATCTTAGATCATTTAATCTGGGAGAATGATTTGGTGATGACCTCTCCTTCAAAGATTTCAAATCTAGACCTAGCAAAGCTATCACATTCTGCGAGGTAGAGTCGAGCCGTTTTTTCTTTTATTCCGCGGCAAAAGGGATCTGGTAGGATACCCATTACGAAGAGGTGTCTTCTCAGTGGGCAATGGCCCGTCAGAATACCGATCAGCTGCTTAATTCTCCTCCTAGAGTTGGCGAGTAACCATTTCGCTTCCTTAGGTTTGTTTTCCTTCAGAAACTCCTTCGATTGCATGCATCCGGGGGACGTATTCCATTCTTTGAGGAATTTTTTCATTCCCCATCTCTTTCGCTGTGCTTAAAGAGTGGGGTAATACTGGTTGTGGCCCGACAAACGCAGTATTTGATCCTTCCTTGGCCAGGCTGTCCGCCTCTTCGTTGCCGTAGTGTCCCTTATGAGCTGGTATCCATATGAGGGTTACCCTATTCTCATACCTGGTAATGATCCTGTTAATGAGTTCAACCGTTTCCTCCACCAGTCTAGATGTTGGTAATTCTTTTTGTAATGATTTTAGACTGGCCTGACTGTCAGAAAATTTTTTATATCTTTTCCCCTTATCCTGTTAGCCATAAGTGTTCTGCAGCAGACATTGATGGCCCAGACCTCTGCCCTGGTCGCGTATAAATGAACTTTTCTTACGCTGGTGGAAATTACATTCCTAGTTTGGGCGAATGTGTTTATTAGTTTGACTGTACGCAATCATATCTCTGACGTCTTTGTGTTGCTCTGCTGCTCCATTAATTATCTAGGGTTTATTGAAGTAAGCAGTCTTTTCTATTATTTTTAATGAATGCCGATCAGCTGCTTAATTCGCTTCCTTGAGTTAGAGAATAACCATTTCGATTCTGCTAGTTTGATCACCTTAACAAACTCTTTGTTTTATGTCCGGGGACAATTCCACTCCTTAAGGAATTGTTTCATAGATACTCTCTTTCGCTGTGCTTATAGTGGGGTACTACCGGTTGTGGCCGGACAAACGCAGTATTTGAGCCTTCTTTGGCCAGGCTATCCGCCTCTTCATTGCCATGGTGTTCTTTATGTGCTGGGTTACCCTGTTATCAAACCAGGAAGGGATCCTATTGTTAAGATCTACGGTTTCCTCCACCACTCTTGAGGTTGACAAATATTTTTGTAATGACTTAAGACTACCCTGATTATCAGAAAAAAAACAGCAAAAAGAAGCTCCACCACTTGAGCTATCGTGACTTCGATCCACTCAGACACTAACTTCCCGTCTCAACCTCACCTTTAGAATTTTCCCTCTTTTTTGCCATTTTTTGTTGTTAAAATGGTGTCGATTAAGGAAATTGCTCAGAAAGAATGTGTTGAAATCAAAACGTTCCTTCAGTAAAGAACGACAGAGACAAACCGACGCGAGTAAATTTGGGTGTTAGAACCGACACGGAACATATTTTCCTCTATACTTGTCTAAATTATACATTCCTAGCTAGACAAACGAAGTTGGACTGAGAAAGTACCGCCCGGGGGTGGAAAGAAAACACTCAACTGTCATGAACCCATGACTAACGCTTCTTCTCCTTATTTTGTTTTTATTTTTATTTCTTTTTTTTTTTTGCTTCATGCATTTTTGAGAAGGCGGCTTGAAGAGAGATAAAACGACCTTCGGGAATAACAAACGGGGGTGGATTTAATTATCCCCTTGTTTTCCAAAGTCAAAGGCAAGATAACAGCATTAAATAAGAAAAATTGCGGAGGAAAACGGGCGAAAAGCTCCTCTTGGAAGGAATTTCCATGTGGCGGAATAGGTCGAGTGAACGGTTGTATTTCGAGCCAAATAATAATTTTAAGGACCGCCTATTTATACAATTTCTTCCCTTCCAAATCACAATCCGTATAAGTTTACAAACAGTGTTTTTTTCAAAAAATAATACAAACTTTACTCTTAATCGTAATTGGTCATTTCGTTCAGTATGACATCGACATAAAATATCCTCATTTTCAAGTCATTTTTCTATTTCTGAGAATTTTGTTTAAGTCGATTTTAATACTACATACATTCTATCAAGATTTCAAAGTGACTGGACTTTCTCTTCGGACTTTTACGCTATAATTTGTAATAGTTAATGTAACATACATATTTATGTGGTCAAAAATAGCCATATAGGCAACTCTACATAATACAAAATACTACCCATCAGGCATCAATGGCCGCAACGGTTTAGGCGTTGACACCGCGCTCTGTAAGGTAAAGGTCCAGGGTTCGAATCCAGCGACCCTGCATTCAAACAATACTTACAAATGAGCCTTTTTTCAAAAACACCCAAAAATAACACTACTATGCAAGAACCTCGGCTGACGCATATCCTTGCCTTAAATACTTTTGTTCAGCTTTCTTTAAATTCGTTAATTTCTCTTAGGTAAGCATCAAAAATACTCTGTACTACAAAGCATCGGCATGATGGTCATAATCCATCAGTTAAGTTGAAGTATTGATAATCCAGATTTATTAATTAAATATTCCCCTTTTCCTAGATTAATGATAATTGTGAAATTTCTATACTGCGGGTGATAAATTTGTTATTTGTTATTTACCAATCATTTGGTCTGGTCCTCGCTAAGTCCAGACGTGTTTCAGCATTTCGCCATACTCAGTGTTGTGATTAAATAAGTATATGTAAAGCGAGTATATATGGACTAGTTATACTGGACTTGAGTATTATATTTTTCAATTTGGGTTAAGTGTTATTAAATGGATAAAGATTTTTTTTTTGGTTGAAAGCTGATAGACAGTCCAGCATAAGTTTCTGCTTAGTCCAAACGGCAATGTGTCAGACGAAATCCTCTCGACATTTTTCGATATGTCTGATGTGACAGAGAGACGAGTTACCCGTCAATATAAAAGGATCAAAGTAAGTATTCCTTTTCGATAAAAGGATCTTTTATTCATTAGCCTCTCGAGGAGAGAAGGGGCTTGTTCTTCCTTATTGGAGAGTGTGCGACCCAGTTTTAGAAAGTGGCAGAACCGTCCAAACTACGCGAAATCATTTTTTATAATTTTCTCTCCGCGTTAAAACCCTCTTTTTTGTTTATGTTTTCCACATTAGGCATAATATTAAAAACTCTTTCCAGAGCTTTGGGCATGAAAGAATGAGCGAGGGAAAAAGTGCAGCGGCGTGATTTTAATAAAAGCCTCCAGACCTCGAGTATAAATGTAATAACGTAAATATAATGCCGCTCAGTTGTGTGAGCTCAGCATATTAAATATTCGGCCCTCGGAGAGCTTTTTTGACTGGTTTTCCTCATCCGGCTTATTAATAACCTTTTGTATCCGTCTGTTCGAATGGAAAGATGAAACAGGAAATTTATTTCCTCGGATAAATAAAACTCAGGATTAGTGGACTTTGCGCAAACTGGAAAGTCCGACCCAATAATCAGCTCACTCCATAATTACTCAAGCGGAAATCGTGTATCTTTAATTATATGAAAAAAAGCCTGCTATAGATGTACACCATGATAGTAAGACCTATGCATACGTAGTCAGGGCTGACAAAGCAGAACAAGTAACTAAAAGGAAAGAACTCACAAAAATACAGAGACTTTCGTGCATCTGCATAACGGGAGGAATGAGAACATATCCTACAATTAGCATGGAAAAAGTACCACGATTAATCTCTCTACACCACATGGTAATAAGTGCAGAAAACCATAATTAATTTTAGCTCCAACAGGAATAAAACTAAAATGGCAAGATAGCAACAAACTATGGAAATACAATCCCGTTACTCATGGCTCCGAGGATGCTTGATTTAATCATTTAATCAAAATTTTCCAAATAAACCTAGGTACCAAAAAAAGAGAAACACCTCTTTCGAGAATGGCACCATCCTTTGGTGCACAGATGGATCTAGAACACAAGAAGGTAAAGGGGCAGGAACCAAATACTCAGAACCCTTGGGAAAACACATCAGTATCTTCCAAGCTGAAATTTATGCATTCGAAAGATGTACCCGACTCAACAGTGAATGGTACAAAATATAGCATGTCAGATAGTCAAGCAGCCATCAAAGCACTGAGTGCCATATCGTTAGTTCAAGGATGGCGCTGAACTGCAAAAAACTAAACATATTAGTCCCAGGACACATGGGAGTAGAAGACGATAAGAAAGCGGACACCCTTGCAAGGAAAGGGGCTGACACACCGCTGATTGGACTCGAACCCTTCTGTGGCATAGGAACCCAAAGTATTAACGAGTATCTCATACAGATCATACAAAAAGAAAATGAAGGAACAATGGAATTCACTCATTGGACACAGACAATCCCCAAGAATCTTCTAACCAATTTTGGAAGGAAATAAATTACAGAATGTGTCAGGAGAAGCAGGAAGAAACTGCGAATCCTAATAGAATTTCTAACAGGACACTGCAAGTTAAATTGGCACTTAAAGAAGATTGGAATAATCCAAGATGGCACATGCAGATTCTACAAAGAGGCAGAAGAGACACGAACACATTTACTAACAAACTGCTGAGCGGAGGCGAAACCAGCCCGCAGGAGGAAATGGTTTGGGAGGTACAATGTATAATAGAAGAGCTTCAACCACTGAAACCAGGCCTACTAACCAAGTACCTTGATAAAACAAGACTCACCTGTGTGCTTTAGGCACAGAACGGGGAATACAATAGATCTTAAAAGGCACAGTTTACTATACCGTGAAATTACCTCTATATCTACATCTAATGATATGAAAATTAAAGTTGGGTCAGCCCATAAACTAATTAACAAAGGGAAAACAACATCGGAGGGAAATGTCTGCAGTTTCTAACATTGTCTTGTCGGACAATTAAAAACTGTTTTAAAAACTGTTAAATGCCCTACTTAGCGGTAACCTAGTGGATATTTGAATAGAGTAACTAAAATATTTCATAAGGCGAAAATAATTTTCTCATCAGTTTGGCGGTCATGATAGTGATAGTGATGAGAAACGAGGAAGCGAGGTTTGTGCTCCCCAAGCTCTGCAGCTTTCTCGCTTATTGTACCTTCCCAGGTCCCTAGTGCAGTGCAATAGACTCAATCCTTGTTAGAAGTATCAGGTCATTGCCTGTCGCTTATGTATTTTTTTAGTTAGGTTACTTTTACATAGTTTTTTCTGTAAGGTTAAATCTCCATTGAACCGTTGCTTCGCAATCGAACGTGGTATGGCTGTCTCTTTCCTCCTTCTCATAATCTGCAGGTGTGATCATCGTTATACCTGCCCATGTTGAGTAGTTGTTTTATCATCAAATTTGCCAACTTCGGTGAGAATTGTTTTGTCATAGGATTTCTGTTTTTTAATGCCGCTAGAGTTGATCTATTTCTTCTTTTGATTTATTTGGACCCATTCTGCGATGGAGGATTTTGTATGTTTTTGTTCCTAAGTATGGGCTCGGGGCCTATGTGTGGCCTTCCATATCCTCCTCTGGCCAGTGTCTGCTTTTTTGTTACCCAAAATTCCTATGTGCCCTCGCACCACGAAATTCAGAATTCCTCTGTGGATGCATCATCAGACTAATTATGATACGATTTTTTTACATGCTAATGCTTTAATGGCTGCTTGGCTGTAAGATCTTATGAGGATTTGTTTTGCCAGTGTACCCTCTTTTAAAATTTTTCAGGACACAAACAACGATGGCATATAGTTCCGCTTGAAAGACCGAAGTGTACTTCCCTAATTTGAGTTTGAGTGCTCATGTCTTGGGCTTGTACATAAAATGCCCGATCCAGTTCCTTCGTTTCTTTCGGAAACATCTGTCTACTATATCATTGTATCTGATGCTCTAATGTGTTCTTTCTCTCTTTTGTAGTCCGTTGAGTTATAAGATACAGTAAAGAATGTTTCCGGGTGGCGACGATGGCGCAATCAGATTTTAAATTGGTCAAAGATAAACTAAGTTCTAGCACAGAGTGTGAACAACTTGGTGATGACATACTTAGGAGGCCGTGGTAGCCGAGCAGTTAAGGCGTCAGACTCTCGGCTAGTAGACCCCGCGGTCGTGGGTTCGATCCCCACCGTCGCCTCTGGAATTTTTCTGACGCCTAAGGGGACCGGTGGCCGCAATTAAAAGAAATTGACACGGCATTTATCAATGTAAGGGGCGGGACCGGATCTCAGCGACTCTGAACCTGGTCCCAACCCCCTTCAAAAATGAGTTTCTTCGATGGTAGAACACTGGTACAACGGGGGCTCAAGTTCACTTTGTGTAGTGAGCCCTCCCCCAAAAATGGAGCCAGGGTATAGTACAATAAGCTGTACAGCTGCAGTGCTCAGGAGGGAACTCCTCCAGTCCCTGGTATCCATCCATCCTCCACATTGATTCTTGATTCGGTGGTTTTTCCTGTGCCCACGTTCGATTTTTTCATAATGTTTTTTATCAAAAATTTTGCCGGTTTTTTAACGGGCCAACATTTCCTGATATTGTATGCTGAACGAATAAGCGATTTTGAGGTTCACCGGGGAGCGATTGGAAACACAACTCCACTGCAACCAGCATTCCAATCAATTTAATTATAATGATTTGAAAGAAAATTACTTAAACAGAAGAAAATCATATAGATATAGATTTAAAATTTAGTTAAATAATTACCTGTTTTTTCTAAAATGCGCTTTTAAATGGAATGAGAATAAACCATGTTTTTCAGTTTTTTCATTTATTTTGATTAAATACAGCGTACAATTGATTTTCCAGATTAAATAATGTTTGCATGATCTTGGCATATAATCTAAGAGGTTTATACCAAAGAACCTTGGTTTTTATTGTCCTTTAAAAAAACAGTACTTATAATTACGTACATTACATAACATGAAAATAATATGTTTTCGCATTAAAATTAAATTATAAATGTCAAAGTACAAAAACATCAGATATTATTGTCAGACGGACAGATAAAGACAAAAATTGACCCTGCATAGGTTTGGCATTAATCTGCTGGCGTTTAATGGAGATAGTTTCCGTGAAAATGAATGTTTAAGAGACACGCAAGTCCGTGCGTGTCGCTTTCGTGATTCCGGGAAAATGGTCCGACTCAACCGGTCCGTTGGTCTAGGGGTATGATTCTCGCTTAGGGTGCGAGAGGTCCCGGGTTCAAATCCCGGACGGACCCGCTTGGTTTTTTCACCGGCCGTCCAACGTTTTTCTCTTTTTTTTTTTTATTTACGTTAAATGTTACTTTTGTTGTTATTTTTATACATTTCAAAATTTACAATCCGAATTACGTACTGTTAACTGTCGAAAGGAAAATTTCGTGGAAACAGCCGGTTTATACTGCAATTAAATAATTTTCTGTTGTCCTGAGTTGAAATAATAAATTTTAATTGTTCATATTTGCGCGCTATTTAGCGACCGGTTATTCAATAATTTGTCGAAGTCGTTCTGTGCGTTCAGGAATGAAGTATTTTAGAAAAATACTTTTTTTCATTTTTACCGATGTTTCGACCTTTATTGGGGTCATCTTCGGGCCTGGGTGAATCAATAAAAAGGGGAAAATACAATAAACATTGGAACTTAAATTTGCATACTCAAGGAACGTAGTGTTTTTCTAAATTATTACAATTAATTAAGGTTTTTAATTGCGATAAAAAAGTTAATGGCATGAGCGGGATTCGAACCCACGATCTCCGGGTAGATATGCAGCTGCTCTACAACTTGAGCTATCGTGGCCCCGATCCACTCGGGCACCAACGGGGAAAAAATTCATGAGGTTTAATAAGAAATATTTCATTTTGATAGTTTGAAAGATTCACGATTTTGGAAAATCGTTTAGTGATTAAAATTTAACTAACGTTTTATTTCATTTTATTTAAGAAGTCTCATAAACATCGGTTATACAAGCGACCAGATTTCTTCATGTAAAATAGAATCCCATTCTTCGACTAGAGCGGTTTGAAGCTGTTCAACGCTTGTTGGATGTCTAACCCGTTGGATGTCCCATGAGATTCATGTCAGGAGAACGCGCTGGCTAATTCATTGCGGTGATCCGTACATCCTGCAAGTAATGGTTGACACACTCGAGCTATATGCGGTCGAGCATTATCACGCAGTAACACGATATTGTCCCCAATAAATGGAGAGAATGGGACCGCAGGTTCCGGAAGAACTTCCTCAATTTACCTTAGTACAGTCGAAGATCCATTATGATAATCAGTTCGGTATGGGCGTAGACGTTGATTCCTCCCAGTACCAAACTGATGAAATGGCTCTATGAAACAAAGACCTTTGTCACCCGCGGTCTCGGTCTTATTCAAGTGTGAAGAGAAAGCTCCACATTGTTTAATTGCTCCAGCAATATGCTGATTTGCGAATTGTACCCTACTCGACGCTTCTCCTATAATAGAAAACCTGATTTATTTTTTGATGAGTCGTAAATGATGGTTTTGTATTGCAGGAAGAGCGACAAAATTGATCATCTCTAGTCCTCGAGTTGGTTACGGATGGTTAGTGTAACCAGTCATGGTAACCCGAACCAGCCGTCGTGCATCTCGTTTCGGAGATTTCGGATGTCGCTGGGATTCCTAGTACGAGGCTGTCTTGGTGGGAGTTTATGCAACAAGGGATTCAACGCCTCTGGAAAAGTTGGAAAACAGATTACCTACATACTCTACAACAGAGAGAAAAATGGTGTGATCCTGCAACCAAGATTGAAGAAGGAACGTACTCCTGATAGACGACCATGCACCACCCCTGTAATGGGCTCGGGGTAGAATTGTTGCCTGCCACCCAGGCAGAGACGGAATAACACGCGTCGTTACCGTCAAAACCGCGAAAGGCATGGTAACACGGGCAATTACAAACCTAGCCGCTCTACTTTCTGAAGAAGAGTCAATCCACCATTCAAATTACAAACAACAATTGTGAGAGAAAAAAACCACTTTGTTTTTGGTGGGCGGTATGTTCGGGTTTGAATAAGTTCATTCGTTTTATTAATTTTACGAAGTCATTATAATTATTTAATAAATCCTAACAGTTCGTTTTAATTTAAAAATGTTAAAAGATGGAAAAGCAGCCAGAACGCGATAAGAACGCTGTGTTTGTGAACTGTTAATGCTCGGGCTGTAAACACAGGCCCGAACTTTGAACGCGCAAGCAATTGGAAACGGGATTTTAGTTGTGATCCAGCGTCCTTTTGAGATTTACGCACGCCCGCTCGCACGCAACTTCCTTACTAATCAGGAAAGACTTTACAGTTTATTTTGCCTTGTTTTATTTAATTATCTTTTTTAATCAGAAAATAACTGAAAGAGACTTTTTTGGTTTTATTATAATTTTAACTGAGAAGTAATATTGTTCATTTATTATTGTGCATACAAATCCTTTTGTTTTCTTAGACATTTTATTTGTGAACCAACGCAAACAATTTTTTTGTTTTTATAATTCATTAACACAGGACATTCTGAATCTACAGTTCCGCCAAACACCGGGGAAAGGTTTACTTTTTCTTACAAAAAAATTGGAACCGGTCACCCAAAACCCAACAACTTCTGTCCTGTAAAGACAAGGCTCTTTTCATCAAGCCTTCTGATGACTGTTTTAGAGCTCACCCAATTTATTGACGATACGAAACCAAACAGGCTTTTAAATGGATTGACCTCGAGCATTGGGGGTAAAGGCAAAGAACCAACGTTATTTTACGATCCACCCTACATTTATTCTCTATGGTTCCTTCTTATTAGGTTCACCGAACTTTTGAGCTTATGAACACTCCAGGGAGAAAAAAGAAGGTTACATACAAAACCGCCGTAGCGGGAGAAAAACGGAGTTTTTTTTTTATGTTGGAAACTTTTAAAAGGCTTCTGTTTGGACAGGCTCGACGTGAGAAAACAAGCTTACTCTCAGTTGTTTTCCCTCGGAAACCTTTTGATAACCCTCCCCCCTTTTGTACGCCATCTTAACTGTGAACGAAGTTTCTAAGCTTAGCAGATTAAATTATATTAACAAAGTTGGACTGAATAAAAATAATCGTTCATAATTGATTGGACAGGCATTCGAATCTCTTGAATTAATCTCAGATTATGATTACTATGACTCACTTTATGCCTATTTTACCTTATGCTTGAGGTCTGCTCGTGATATTACAGAGTATAATTTGATGGCCAATTCACTGTGAATCGTGTCGTTTAAATTTAAAGTAGAAACATCCCTCGAAATATAGAGTTTCTATGTGGACTGGAAACATAAACAACACCTTTCATTAATCCTCCAACGCGTAATGTTATCTCAACGAACTCATGAAATGGGTTTTGTTCAGAACAAACAAGAAAGTGATTTTTCAATTTTATTTGAATGATGTGATACACTCGTTTCGAACCAAGTGACTTTTTAAAGAAATCTCTGTTAAATGGAATGGAGAAATGTCTCTTCAAAATGGCCGAAGTACATTAGCGAGTAAAGGTTCTCCATGTGAAAATTGATTGAATTTTCAAGTATTATTTCGTCCCCACTCGTTGAAACAACAAAACAACAATAGTTTCTGCCCTGTCACGAAGTAGCCTCTGGGTAAAAGTTCTTTTGAGATAGATATTGATAAAGGACAGTTTGCCAACTCCTTACTTCTTATAAAGACAAACCGGAAATAATGGGCGGTGGCTCGATGGCCACGAAGAGTGCTATTTGGACTTGTTTAAGATCTTTGAAGTTATATATTGTATTAGGAAAAAACAACCAAAAAAACTTAATACTATATCACTTTAAAAAAAAGAAAGAGCGGTGTACTCTCTTCGCACTTCCTCATCATCAACCCTTATCAGACTGATTGGTTAGACTATTGACCAGACCTCTATCTCTCTCCTTTGTACAAGTCGGACGCAGGCGTTTCTCAGGGTGACGTCCACGATCCGGTACTCAGTGTTCACTGCTGACATCTATTCCAATCTCGAGACCACTATCCTAACATGCCCTGGACTTTGACGTACTATTCTTTAACGTATTGACACCGAAACGTCTAAGCACATTTATACTTGTAGAAAAATTATTCAAATAATACTTAACAAAATTTCAAAACATAACCTTCAACCTCAGTCTTGGTCGTCCACCCTGCGTAATACCTCTAGGCATGTTAACGGCTTATTTTAATATTAAAACCACCAAGAAAACTTGAGATCTGACGATAAGATTACTTAAACGAATACCACATAATCGTGCTGAATTCTCCTTTGAAGAACATAAAACTCATGTACTATGATTTAGAGTGCTGCTAATGGATCGCTTCTTCGCTCGTGAATCTTGCCACGGCGTTTTGAATATCATTGAATTAGCTTCTTTTTACTATCTTTTCTTTTTGTTTGCCAACAGGCTTTCGATGGATTCTGGCAGATCGGTTTGCTCTTAAATCTCAAACTCATCCTGCCATCTACACACCTTAAATCGTACATGCCCGAGAGGTACTTTAGAGTATGGACCTCACTGCCACTTTTTTGTACAAGGTGAACTCGGACGTTTCTCAGGGTCCTAGGCCCAGCATATCCATTCCTATCCCGAAACCCTTATCCTAACATAAGCCCGTGACTCTGCCAAGCTATCCCCAACTGTTCGTTACAGCACACGAACCCTCCAGGTACATCTTAAATCCCTAGACAATGATTAAAAAATGTAGAAGCAAATAGAACACCACAAATCCAAAACGTAGCTTTTACCTTCCGTCGCACGGTTGCACATTGGCTCACCCACGTACTACCAAAGTCTTCCGCAACTTAACAGGTGACTAACCAGGAATCCTCATAAATAACTAAAAAGGACAGAAGTGAGCCGATGATAATACTAGTTTAATGATTACAACAGGTATAAACTCTCCTTAAAAATACTTATATACAACACAATACCAATAACAATATTCGGCACTAGTGGTTTGACCAAAACTTCCATCCATAGAATCCAGACTTAACTATCACGAATCCTTAGTTCCATTGTAACAATGAAAACCCCCTTTGTTTACAACCGCACCACCACAACGACCTAAAAATTTACTTCGATTCAGGTACAAAATATGCGCACAAATGCTCGAACTTACTCCAATCCACGCGACAACGTCTTCATCCCGAACTCTTGTAAACAACCCCCCTTGACGTCTGGAGATTCAGTGGACGATTTGTCAACTCAGGGAGTCAGTGTGACGATTATTTATTTAATGATGTAGAAGTACTACCTCTGGCTGTTTTTCGACTTGTGAAGTTATGACATACGAGGGTTAGAGAACTCGAATCATACTTGTCACCCTACTGGTTCTGGGTTCGAATCCCGTCTTAGCGTAAGGAAATGAAAAATAAAACAATAAAGTAAAAGTATTGTAAAGTGGTTTGACCCCGCGTAGCTAAACCTAACGGGTAGTAAGACATTTACCATTCAGTAACATAAAAATTCAATTATATTTTCGCAACTATCAAAATTATGAAATCATTCATTAAAAAATAATAATTTAAGAAAAAGTTGTTTTACCAGCCCTTCAAATAAATTCTGAGAAAACTGAAAAATATGTGCAACATCATAAAACTCCATCTCCATGAAATCGTAGGTGATATCACAATATCACAGTTCGTAATTGAAAAAATTGATTCTACAAATATGTAAACATTGTGAAAGAATAAAAACAATCAAATTCAAGCGGGAACGTTCTTCTGAAAATTCACCACTCTTAAATCACCATTTTCTTTGTGCTAGTATTAAAAATTAACGCAACAGTTTTTGAAAAGTTTACGTTACTAATGACAGAGAGAAGAGCTGAACCGATTAGAAAAAATTACAAAGGAGAAGCGCTAAAGCGCTAAGTAATTTTAAAGTCCACCCTCCAGGAAATAATTGCAGGGGAAGCTAGGGAAACTTTGCTCCCCCCCGACGCAAAACACCTCTTAAGTCATTTCAACTTCATCCCTCTCAGCCAAACTAATAAGAGGAACGGGACTCCTTCGGATCACAGTTTTTGGAGCCATGGCCGGGATGCGGCCGAGTCCCGAAGTTTTTCCCGTGCCTCATGAATATTGATGGTGGGCTGTGTGGGGAACGTGATCTATAATATTCATTACGGCCCCCGTTGTTTAATGTCATTTCGTGTTTATCGTGCAAAAAGTCGCCCAGCAGCTGTAATTGCTTCGGATCTCCTCGTTTGATGTCCCTGCAATTTACAAAAACAAACAACTTTCGCAAATCCTTTCATTTTTTATTCCGAGGGAGGGAGGTAATTTGATGAACTTTGATCTTCTTGTTTTTCTTCACCTACTGTCTTTTTATTACATTATACTAAAAAACCAAGTCAACCCCATAATTTCAGTATGATCAGCAAATCAGGATCTAATCTATTGTTACATTTAATTACTCTTTTATTGAAAGGAAGTGAGTCAATAATGTAATATATAATCTGAAAATCATTCAAATATTTATACGTGGGTGGATCAAACAGCCTGTAGCTTAGTAAAATGGTGGCGTATAAGACGGCAGGTGCATCGGATTGGGTGACGAATCTCAAAGCGGAAAATTATCAGGTTTTGAGAAAGTTAAACCGCAAAAATATCTTTAAAGCAGTTGGTGTTTTAGTGGGGGCAAGCCTCCTATCGATGAGGGATCAATCAGCTCCCGAGAATGCTTCTCTACCTCTCCTTAACAGCGCTGAAGTTGCCATTTAACATAACCTGCTCATATGGACGGAGAGGCCATCTTTTGAACCACTGTCCGACGAATCTGGCCGTTCGAGCAAAATACCTGACTTTAACGCGTACCGTGACATTATTCGAAATGGACTTACGTATAGGACATTTGATGGTGGGTGACTTGCAATATATGCCAAAACCGAAACAATCTAAAACCGGAAATAGATATATCATTTAATTTACAATCAAGAAAAAACTAATGTAACTCTATCTTTCTTAATGATTAACTAGTAATTTCTTGGTGTGAAAGGATGTGCTTATCCCCAATTGTAAAATAGTGGCGTATAAGACTGCAGGTGCATCGGATTGGTTGGCGAATCACAAAGTGCAAAATTGTGAGGTAGCTAAACCGCAAAAATGTCTTTACAACAGTTGGTGTTGTAGTGGGGGCAAGAGAACATGGATGATCTGATTCTCTCCCTCTCCTTAACAATGCTGAAATGACCATTTAACATAACCTGCTCATATGGACGGAGAGGACATCTTTTTAGCCATTCGTCCGACGAATCTGGCTGTTAAGCAAAATACCTGACGTTAACTAAGTACCATGACGTTATTCGAAATGAACCTACGCGTAGGACATTTGGCGGTGGGTGACGTGCAATATATGCCAAAACTGAAACAATCTAACACTGAAAAGAGATTTATTATTTAATTTACAATCAAGAAAAAACTAATGCAATTCGATCATTTTTAATGATTAACTTGTAATTTCTTGGTGTGAAAGGTTGTGCCCAATTGCCCCGAAGAATAATCTAATACAATAGAATAGAGCGAATGTAATTTATTAGCGTGAATGGAGGGGCGTATTCCAATTACCCCGGGGAATACAGTGTTATTAACAAAATCTGTGTATGAATGTAATTTATATGCGCGAATGTGAGGCTTATCCCAAGTTACGCCGAGGAATATCGAGTACTAAGGGATACAGGGAATCATAAATTAAACTAGGTATTATATTGGTTTTTTTATGTATGGCCTGAGGTACAGAGAGGATAACAAATAGGATGAAGGAAAGAAAGAGTCAGTCATTAATTCAAAACTTGGCTTGTGAAACAAAAAAGGAAACGAGAAAATCAGGAAATGATTCAAGGCTGGCGATGACCAATGTAAAAATGAAAAAGCAGATAAATCTGGTCGCGTATATATATATATATATATATATATATATATATATATATATATATATATATATACTACTCAGGGCGGGCGACCAGGACCCGAGGGGTTAAGAGCCCCTGGTCGGCTCACGAGTCCTGCATAAACCTATTGGACTTATTTACAAACCCCAAGATTTTGGATCATTTTACCCTGGGGAGTGTTTTGGTTATGTCCTCTCCTTCGAAAGTGTCGAATCTTTCCCTGTCATACCTATCGCATTCAGCTAGGTAGTGTCGAGCCGTTTCTTCTTTTGTCTCGCAGAAGCGGCAGAAGGGGTCTGGTAGGGTGCCCATTATGAAGAGGTGTCTTCTCAAGGGGCAATGGCCCGTTAGGATACCTATCAGCCTCCTAATTCTCCTCCTAGAGTTGGCGAGTAACCATTTCGCTTCCTTAGGTTCGATTTCCTTCAGAAACTCCTTCGATTGCACGCATCCGGGGGAGTATTCCATTCTTTGAGGAACATTGATGGCCCAGACCTCTGCCCTGGTCGCGTATAAATGAACTTTTCTTACGCTGGTGGAAATTACATTCCTAGTTTGGGCGAATGTGTTTATTAGTTTGACTGTACGCAATCATATCTCTGACGTCTTTGTGTTTCTCTGCTGCTCCATTAATTATCTAGGGTTTATTGAAGTAAGCGGTCTTTTCTATTTATTTTTAATGAATGTCGAGAGGACAACTCCTCGGCATATTTCAAAAACTTTCCTTATTTTTTGAAATGCATGTGATGGAATAACGAGCAGACACACCAAGGTAGTCTAGGTTATATTGTTCTAGATTTCTTTGTGTATTAGGGGGGGGGGGCACTGGAATAATATAAAAATCCTAGTGGCTACCCGATTGTGAGCAGGTATTTATTTGCGTGAGTGGTTACGTGCGTTTGGACACTTAACGTCGTGTCCCTACAGTCCTATCGAATCAAGTAGATTCACGAACAAAGTGAACGCATGATTTTTACTCTATATGAGTTGGCCTCCCAACCATAATATTCGTTTGTACATAGTTTTACCGTTGTTGTATGTTTTCTGAGCAGATTATTAAGAATCTTTGAGTAGAAAAATCGATACAATGGGACAAGATAAAAGACAGGTAACAATCAAGAAGTGCCAAAAAATAAGAAATTCTGATATAAGGAAGGGAACAGGAACTGAAAATGTGGTGAAAATTGTATAATCTGTAGGCTGGCCATATAGACAACTGGGCACGATGATTAACAAAATGGACACCTTGTCCGCAACTCATACCTTGCGAAAATGAACCACTCATTATCACCATATTTCACTTAGGTTCTGCCATCGTACGTTGTAATTTAAGATCGAAAGGAGAAGATTATATTGATAAAGTACGTTAAAATAATAATTTATAGGTATAGTTAAATAATAAAATTTAATTTACTTTTAACTGTTTAATGCACCATTTTCTCGCCGGTTAAAGGAAAGTTACTGTCATAAAGGCGGGCTTTTTCCTCCTTTTTATCTATGAGAAGATCCTGGCGGGCATTCATATTCCGTCCCGCCTCCGGCTATGTGCCCGCGAATTTCAGAATTCTATCGTTGTGAGGCGGCTGGAGCTGGGAAATATATGAAAAGCTTTCCGCCCCTTCTTTCCCTAATACGTCGGCCGCCCCTTGGGAGCGAGGGTGCTCCACCCCCGAACAACCGTCCCCCCTAATGCATTCTACACCTACGCTCTTCCAATGTTCCAGGCAATGGGAAACATAAAAACTGGACTGGCGTTTTATGAAACGTCCCTTTTCTATATATATATATATATATATAGAAGTCAAGGGGAAGTTTCCAACCCCCTGTATTTTATTAAGCAACACCCTTGACCAAAGACTAACAAATATGGCGTCGACTTCTTTTAATGTCTCAAGTTTCAGAATGAACCAAGATGACTGCATTTTACTTCCAACTCTATCAATGGTATCGATTTTTGTAGGATGTTAAATATAAAAGTCATCATAATAAGAAATAGAAAGTGGGTGCGTGAAAGGAAATGTAGAGTTTTGTCGTATAACTAACATAAATTATCTACATGATAGCAAAAGCTGATGCTCCAGTCGGTGTAGATATGAACGGCATGCTTGTCTTGCGCGAACGGATGGCTCATCTTGTTTCGCCACCCCCTGTTGCGAAATGTTTTGTCTCGTGGAAATGAAAATGCAGCTTTAATGTATCCACGAAACACTCTGTACATTAAAGATAGACCGAGCCTCCCTAAAACCATTTTTGCCCTTGGATCGGAGTACATCAGATGCATCTGAGCATATATCAAAATGGAAACTGGTTGCGTTCATACACAGCTAAACTTGTGCGAGCATGTGTTAAGGTGCTTGAGGATGACGTCATGCCCGGGAATCACTTACATAAATTTTACTACATGTGAATGTGTTTCAATATTCCGGTCTGTGTTCAGTACCAGTTTTACCACTTCTGTAGGAACAGACAGTTGGAGACCCGCGAAAATCATTGCTTTTGCATAAATGTTTAATTGGTAAAATTTTATCAGGACCCCTTAGAGCCCCTTGGTAGTTTTACACTGACCAAACCGTAATCCCACCATTCTATAAAGCTGGTTCTCATTTCTTGGCTTATTATTTTACGTTGTAAAGTTACATTCGTTTCTGTTAAATCCTAACGTTTGACTTAAAAAACGTTTTAGTGTCTTCTTTGGAGCCCTTTGGATAATTGACCAGGATGGGGTTCGGCCGGAACGGTAGTTTCTACGCTAAGGAAGCTCTCCTATACACTCAGGGAGATAGATTCGCCTTCTCTATCTAGGCAGTACGCGGGGTTTATGGTTGCAGGCTGATGTATTTTGGCCTGTTGGCCCTTTGCGTGCGGCATACAACCCGATGCATAATGCGGGCCCGACCATTCGGAGAGGACAAACGGAGAGCGAGGTTGTCCTTGGCCCTTAGGGGTTGGGGCGCCTGTACCAATGCTGCGGTGGTAACACAACTCGCGTCGTATGAAGAAGTGCGTCAGCTCTCATCTTGAGAATCAAAACGTCCGATAAGGCCGAACAGGCTAGGTGCGGAAGCTAACGATCCTCTTGTCTTGTTGATGATGAGTACTCGGGAACTTCATGTCTTGACTTCTTAGTAACAAAGCTCTTTAGATGCGAGATGCGGAGTTGCTGGTTTGATAGCTGGCCGCAAAAGGGTGAGTTCTACCTCAGAGACCCTCGCGGGTTAGGGTACGAGACCCTGTCTAAATCTGAACTCCGAGGCATTTTCGTTCAAAGTTCAAGCCCAGCTGCATAGATAATAACTCGCAGTGGCTTAGTGGTGAAATTCCAGGCGGGTACGTAGAGATGAGGCTGTGCTTCATTCAGGCCGTGGGCAGTAGTACTTGCTTCCGTATGACCTCCGAATTACCTCCCGATCCCGTGGGAATCGGATGGATCGGATTGCCGAGAGCGTGTAATCAGCGAGGAGCTATGACTATGACGACCCTCGAATGCGAGCAGAACCTACACCCAGGGAGATAGGAGTTGTCATCTCTATATAGGGAGTACGTGGGACATTTCGACCTCTTTTTGTGTATCCCATTACCTTTAGCCCTGGTAAAGTGCACAGCGTTATCTCCCACCCCCTCGAAAGGAGCATGCGGGAGAAGTTAGCATGTCTGTCGATTAGTCTGTGGATTTGCAAGCTTCTACACCGAACGTAACGAAAGAAGCAGATATACCGTACGCGGAGGTGAGTCGCTTCTATCTTGAAAATCTAAACTTGTGATAAGACCTGTCGTCAAGTTGCGCACGCTAGAGAACCGCAATGTTAAAAGACACTGAGACCCCAGGAGGAAAGGAATAGTGCTTTCTCTGTGATCTCTGAAACCCTGCTGCAAATTGTAGAAGCTGGAGCAATACATCAGAATAGAGTAAATGGATGTAAATTCGGCTCAGTAAGCCAACAGCTTGGTTACTTCCTTTGATCTTTTTGGTGAGGGCGGTTGCCACTAACTCGGCGATACCTTCAGGTTAGAGGCCCTTCAAACAGTCGCCTCAGAACAGGTGTAATTTGCATCTCCTTTGATGCTGTCATACATTGCCAGAAACCTCCTGCGGAAGCCGTGTTTGCACAAGGTTTGTACACGGCCGACCCTTCATCATCCGCCGTCTGATGACGCCTTGCTGGACCTTTAATTATTTACCTTTCGAGCAGAAAATTTCTCTTGAGACGCGTGGGGTTAATCGTCCCTCAAAAGCCTGGGAAAGTGGGAAAGAAATTTTAATTACAATCTAAATTACATCCCCGCCAGGATAAAAAATAATTTAGCCTGGCCTTTCAACTTTTTCCGCCCTACTAATTTCATCTCATTTTTATTAACCTGGCTTCGTTTACAGGCGTTTTTGAATTAAAAGCGATACAAACAGCGTTTTATTCGCTTTTCCACGCCCCCTGGAACGTCTATGCCGAGATCCAATTATTTCCAGACTTCCTTTATTCCTCCCCTTTTCTGCAATATCGGAATGCAAAAAAAAAAGAGAAAAAAACACCCACTTCCCAACGTATAAAACCAATCATATTTGAAAACACGAGTGTAACGACATAAATAAATTACAACTGTAATGTATCAGGAATTTTAGTTTAGGTTTCCCAAACGGAAGTCATCTGGGTAAATGAAGCAGATACATTTAAACATGTATTCTTCTTTATTCAACAATGTGAATTTTTAATTCAGCAATTTGAAATAAAACGTGAATTGGACCTGGGCGTATGCAGGCTCTGTTAGTTTTTGTTATTTCTTCCCGAATTGTAAGTTAAACAAGCGGGCTTTGTTTGGATATATGTAAATCAACAAGTGTCCCTTCCGTCCGACGTGGAAACAAAAGCAACAGAAAGGGGCCTGTGGTAATATTTGCAAAATAATTCCAGATTGAATGCGAAGGGGTTGTTTTTTCAGGGTTGTTTGGACGGGGCGATGAGTCATTTATGTGTTCCTCGGCTGTTGTAAGGGAGGAAAAATGGGGCCTTGCGTTGTAAACATTGACGTTTATTTTTGGGGAGAAAACATTTTCGGAATAAACTAAAAGCAGTTTTTCATATTAAAAATCTTATCGAATTACAAAATAGCACAATCGTCTTATTTAATATCCAAAACAATGCAAGTAATTAATACAAATTTAGTGTAGTCACATAATTGTTGTATTTTGTAAAATCTGTTAAGATAACTTTTCGAGATTTGCACGTATTAAGTGTTTTTAGAGCTCCTAAGAATAGATGTGATGATTTTTTTGTGTTTATTTATTCAAGACCTTATCTAGGCACTGATCCTATTCTTGGGTTAACAAAAATAAATACAGAAGCTTCCACCATAGAATGGATCCAAAAAAGAAAAAAACAGAGAAATGGTTAGGGACGGATGTTAAAACAACCCTCACTAAAACTGCCAAACTCACTACCACAAGCAGAGTGGGTATAGAATCCTCTATCACAAAATGAACCCAAACAAAACAAAGGTGAATTGGATAAACTCTAGCTGTGCTCGATATAGTAAATTTATGATGAAACAACCCACACTAAGACTGGCAAAAGCACTGCTGCACCTGGAGAGGGCTAAACTCAGAGGAGTGATAGGACTATTGACCGGTCACTGGCACCTGAGAAAGCATCTACCCTACATAGATAGATAGATAGATAGATAACATGCTTTATTTACATTAGAGAGAAGCATTACATAATATACACTACTAAAGCATTTTACAGCATGGATGCATATCCGTCTGCAGGGAGTTGGCTGTTCTTTGTTTCAGGCGAGCGAAAAATAGAAAATAAAAATAAACTATATAATAATGGTAATAATAGAAAACTATGAGTAAAAACAAAACAAAAACTAAATTATAAAAACTAGCTGATTTCAGATAAAAGTTAAACGATTATGACTCGTTATTATAATCGTACCTATATTGCCAGGCATGACGTGCATAGTGAGCCGGATCTTTCGACCTCTCCATATCCACGATATTTAACAGATCAAGCAGCTGAGATCTGGAAAGCGATTTATTGCCTAGATACAGGATACGGAGTTCAGACAGTATGGGGCACTGGGCAACAAAATGAAAGATATCTTCCCTAACTCTTAGGTTACAGAGCGTGCACAAGAAATTTCCGTCGTCTTCCTTCCATGGTACAGAATTGAGGAACACTTGCTCGCATCTGAGTTTCAGAAGCCAACGAAGAGTCGGAAGTTTCATAGACCCACTAGCTTGAACATTTAGGTTAAAGATATCCTTAGAGTGATCTAGGTCCTTAAAGAGGAGATACCTGTTGGAGACCTGAGTTCGATGCTCACAACTCACACGATGTTGATCACGTAGACTGGACAAAAGTTTCATCATATAATTGTGCCAACTCAAGAGGTTTTCTAGACAAAAAGAAAACTCGCAACCATATTGAGAAGCTAAAGTATTCCATTGCCGAAACCAAGAGCCATTAGCTTTAATAACCTCAAGAGCAGTAATTTTGGAGATTCGAGCAACAGGTCCCTTAAGTACCCTCAAAACAAATGAAAAATGTAGGGAAAGCGTAAAAAAAATTTTATCCACTGCCGTCTCGCTATAAAGCATATAGTTTGGGGTAGAATTAGGTAGTGAAAAGATCTTCCTAATAAAAAAACGTTGCACTCTTTCTATTACTTCATAATTCTGGAACCCCCACACCTGGCCTCCATAACACAAAATAGAACGGCAAACTGCATTAAATACCTTTTACTTAGAGTAAACCGGGATTAGATTCTGGGCCAAAAAGTAACACCAAGTTCTATTCAAAGCAACCTTCGCCACTGAAGCTTTGGATTTTAGATGAGAGGTAAAAGAGAGTTTGGAAGTTAGGACAACTCCAAGATATTTATATTGGTTAACCACATCAACCCTCTTGCCCTGGAAAAACCAACGCTCGGCCTTGGCAGGCCTGCCTCCTCTTCTAAACACCATTATTTTTGATTTAGCCAGGTTGACAGTAAGATTCCATTGATCACAGTATGATTCCAGGATACTCATATTTTTCTGCAACCCAGTAATACTATCTGTTATCAAAACTACATCGTCAGCATACATTAAAATTTTAATAATTGTACTACTAACACGGACTCCAAAATCCAAGCTAGACGGGAGATCATCCAAGAATAGGGAAAAGAGTAATGGGCTTAGAACACATCCTTGTCTCACACCACACGATACCTCAAAAAATTCTGAAATACCTCCTGATCCCCTGACCGCACTCTTAGACTGTGAGAAGATTGCCTTAACGACCCTTATAAACTGACTAGGTACTCCCAAATTACCGAGTTTCAGGAAGAGAGCTCTTCTATCAACACAATCGAATGCCGCCTTGAAATCGACAAAGAAACAATACAACTTCTTTTGTTTTGAAAATGACAAATTAACAAGATTATGAAGAGTGAATAAATTGTCAGAAGTGGACAAGCCCTTACGGAAGCCTGCCTGAAATTCACTTAGAAGATTGTTAGAAGACACAAAATATTCCAGTCGCCTCAGGAGGATTGCCGAAAATATTTTTGAAACTGCGTCTAAACAAGAAATTTCTCTATAGTTAGATGGAATGTCCACATCCCCATTCTTAAAGAGAGGAAATATAATTGATTCTACCCTACATGGGCATATACAATGACGACCCAATCTGCAGATTATGACTATATGAACCCGGAAACATTCTTTACTATATCTTATTGGGTTGTCCGGAAAATAATGCAGGATTTTAAGTTTTCATTAAAAAAAATCTATATAAAATATTCTGTTTACGTTTACAGGATTACTCATTTGTATGAATGTCAACACTTATTAATCCTCTTCCAAATGATATTGTTTGTTTACCTCTGTAGCATTCCGCTACTTGGAAATAATTCAGTCATCCTTATAATGTCAAAGCGAGAATTTCGTACGATTTTCTTTTACGAGTTTAAACTCGGCCGAAGCGGAGCCCAAACGGCTAGAAACATTAACCAAGTCTGGGGCGAGGGTTGTGTTAATGAGTGCACTGTGCAAAGGTGGTTTAAAAAATTTCGGGAGGGAGATTTCAGCCTAGAAGATGAAGAAGGTCGTGGAAGGCCTTCCTCTCTTAATGATGATGTTCTGCGATCAGTGGTGGAAGAAAACCCCAAAACAACTGTTCGAGAACTTGCAGAGCAACTCAAAGTCAGTAAAACGACCGTCGCTGACCACCTCTTTGGTCAATCGGAAAGGGCCCATTTTGTTGCATGACAACGCTCGACCACATGTGTCACGTGTAACGTCACAAAAATTATTGGAGCTTGGCTATGAAACTTTGCCTCACCCACCCTACTCTCCGGACCTCTCGCCTACTGACTACCATTTTTTTAGACACCTGGACCACTACTTACAACACATAATATTCAAAAATCAAACGGAACTGGAAAATGCATTTATTGACTTTATCAATTCTAAAAATTCTGAATTCTACTCAGACGGAATTAATAAGTTACCAACACGTTGGGAGAAATGTATTGAGAGTATGGGAAATTATGTTGATTAAAGAACATTGCTTTAAAGTAACTAGTTTCTTTTTTTTTTTGTTTAATACCAAAATCCTGCATTATTTTCCGGACAACCCAATATCAAGTCTCAACCGACTATAAAGGAGAGAAAGAACATAGGAAAGCATCAGATAAAATTATATGGTAGACAGTTGACTCCGAACCAAACGAAGGAACCGGATCGGGCTTTATATATAGTATAGAATCCTCCATACTCCATACTATTCTGGACAGTAGTAAACGTATGATGAAACAACGTTCACCAAGACTGGCAAAAGCACTGCTGCAACTGGAGAGGGCTAAACTCAGAGGAGTGATAGAACTGTTGGCCGTTCACTGGAGCTGAGAAAAGATCTACCCTACATGGGCTAATTCAATGATGATCCCATTCACAAATAATGCGATAAGGATGAACAAACAGCCAACTCCCACCATTTTGTAATGAGAAGCAACTGCTCAAAGAAGTAATAAAAGACGGGGTACAAAGAAAACCCAGGGAATGTAATTTCAGCAACAACAGTCCATGATCTAGTGCTTCTTAGAAGAGGGTTCGAGTTGATTGTACTAAGGAACTAGGAAAGTACAATAAGCCAGGAGGCTGCAATGCTTGGGGATTGGGGAACTAAAAATCCCACTTCCTACTATCTATCATCATTCAGGATTCTTAAGCAGTACGTTAAAGTTTAAGGATTGCTTAAGAAAATGTCCGAAATAGTTACCAGTCGATGGTTCTGTGATGAATAGTTTCAGCTAGAGCATTGG
>CM077099.1:29707587-29750406 GCA_039619505.1 Cimex hemipterus
GAGAGAGAGAGAGAGAGAGAGAGAGAGAGAGAGAGAGAGAGAGAGAGGGAGAGAGAGAGTGAGAAGGACTACTTTATTCTGGTACGAGAGGCTCCTTAGAATAACAAAAACGTCACAAAATTTATTACAAATCTGGCACTTGAATAACTATACCTTTGACGTTAACCTCAAGTTCAAAAAGTTGAACTAAATCACATAATATAGTACAAAATATAAATAATACAAGCAAAATAAGAATTTAGGTAAAAGTAGTAAAAATAATTCTCTGTCTTTTGCACACATCATCACATACAGTAAACTTAAAAGTTAGGAAAAGGAAGGTAACAAGTTTTGTAATGTAGCAAAAATAGGGGCGACGGTGGCCCCAAGGTTTATCCTTTGGCAAGGCGTTCATCACTGTAAGGTAAAGGTCCCGGGTTCGAATGCAGTGGCCCTGCATACTTAAAAATGGACTTTTTTTTCAAAAACGCCGTCACCCTGAGGGTTTATATGACCTATCTTGTTAAGAACCCTCGTTAAAAGATGTTTTAAAAAGTGTAGCAAAAGTACCTAATAATAAAGTAGACGAGGCATCGGTGGCCGCAACGGTTTTAGTGTTTAAGGTAAAGATCCCCGGTTCGAAACCGTCACAAATGGACTTTTTTTAAAAACACCGGTACCCTGAGGGTTATTCGACCTATGCCACTCAAATGTGGAGGTTTTATGACGAGGAAGATTAGAACTGGAATTAGTAACATAGGTCATGGAGTAATGAAGGGGTTATTACGAGAGTAGATAAAGAATTTGAACTGAAGTAGCTTGAAAATATAGTGAGATCGACGAGATGGATTGGTAAAGGAAGGAGCCTAGAAATAGAAATTTTGAAGGAATGAGGTATGAAGCCAGGACATATCTGATGTGGTACGTTTGACATTTCACAATTGATCATCACTCAATCCTTATTGCAAAATAAACGTCCAAAATTAATACAGAACACCTAACCAAAATTCCTTTTAATTTTACAGTTCTCAAAAATATGTGAGAGACATCAGATGAACAGGAAATTTTATTTCTTTTATGCACTTTTTATTTGTTGACTTCCAGGCAAACGATTTCAACATAGCTTCGTTTTGAGCATATTGATAGTTAATTCCGTTCAAGTGGAATAATACAACAGGCAATTCTTTTAGTGTTTGTGAAATTGTAGAAAGAAATGTTAGCCTGCATATAAACAATTGTGAATCAAATAATTATTTTAAAATCGTGAGATGCGATCTGGTGTGATGTAGGTTTTAGAAAAACATTTTATCGTACCGACATTTCGATCCGTATTAATAAAGAAAATGTTTTTCTAAAACCTATTTCACACCAGACCGCATCTCACGATTTTAAAATAAATATTTCTTTTAATTTTACAATTCTCTATACTATGTGACAAGCATTAGATGAACAGGAAATTTTACTTCTTGACTTCCAGGAAAGCAATGAGAAGATTACTTCATTTTAAACACGTTAAAAGTTAATTACGTTCAAGTGGAAAAATTCAATAGGCCATTCTAATTCTATCATTTATCTAGTTTTTTACTGTTTGTGAAATTGTAGAAAGAAAAGTTGGCCTGCATATAAAAAATTGTGAATCAAATAATTATTTAGAAATCGTGAGATGCGATGTAGGTTTCAGAAAAACATTTTATCGTACCGACTTTTCGATCTGTCATTTTCACGGTTCAAAATGTTTGTTTTCTGTGTAATTGTGCCATTTGTCGTGTGGCACTGTCAACACGACACGCAAGATTGGCACACAGGTAGATTTCTATCCTCTAGTATGATTATCAAAAACCACCCCACTGTCCTCCACATCCGCCAACTTGCTACGTCCTCCAATTCCAGCAATTCCTGGCGGAATAAGAAATCCCCCTTGTTATCTACCCTTTTTTTTAAACTTTCCCACCTGATCATCTCTGTTCCTCACGTCTAACCACCCGAAGTTCCTTACCAATCAATTCCCACTACTCGTCCTTGACAAATTTGCTATTCCCGATCCCCTTTCTATTTCCAACTGGTCCTCCTTCCCTCCATACATTGAGGAGGCAGCTGGTAGTGGCTATTGCGAAGAGGCTGTAGCGATTTATTAAGATGGCTCCAAATCCGACAAAGGTGTGGGCGCAGCCTTCCATATCCCAGCTAGTTCAGTCTCAAAACAATTCAAATTTCCCCGCATTGCCTCCATTTTCACCGCTGAAGCTATAGCAATCCTAGAATCGCTAAACTATGCCCAATCAATTAATCCCCATAATCTAATCATCTTTCCGGACAGTCAGAGTGTCCTATTCGCCATTTCCAATATCCACAACTCTATCCACCCTCTAATATCCCAAATATTTAACACCACCATCGAACTGACCAATAAAGGCACCGTAGTGCACATAATTTGGACTAAAGGCCACAGCAATAACAAATTTAATGAAGAAGCGGGCAGGCTGGCCAAGACTGCGGCCTCCGCTGGCATTCCCTGCCCTACTATCTCCCCTAGAGATGTTAGAGCCCACATAAACAGTTACTGCAGGCTTCGTTGGCAATATGAATACTCCGCCAGCACAAAAGGAAAATTTTATAAATTCATCCAACCTATCATACCTACTTTCCCTTGGTTCCTATCTTACAATAGTCCTCGCCATTCCCTCACCTCTATAATTCGACTTCGCCTGAACCACAATTGTCTTCCCTCCCACCTCCATAAAATAAACATCCTAGACTCTCCTCACTGTTCCTGCGACCCCTCGTGCATAGCAGATTCCAACCATATTATACTAGCATGTCCCAATACCTCCATCTACCGAGAGTCCCTCTACAACACTCTAATTTCTAATAATATCCCTCTACCTACCTCAATATCCAATATACTCTCTTTTACCCACAATCCCAAAATAATTTCCTCTCTCTCTAAGCTCCTACCCCAAAATAATATTGTAATATAATACAACTAAATACCCATCTCAAACTTGAAGTTTAGAGACTTGGCCAATATGCTAGTCCATAAGGTCACCAAAAAAAAAAAAAAAAAGATTGGCACAATTACACAGAAGACAAACACTGAGCACCGAAGAAGATGTCAGTACAGATCGAAACGTCGGCACGGTAAAGAAAATGTTTTTCTGAAACCTACATCACACCAGACCCCAGACCGCATCTCACGATTTCTAAATAATTATCGATTAACGGTCAATAATCACAAAACATATAAATTAAATTATTTTTCGATCGAAAAACATTCATGGCCTCTTTAAGGAAACCATGGCTTTTGTAACATTTTTAAGTGAATTCCTTGGCCAAAGAGTTTGTCAATATGTTGCCCAATGGTGAAATATCGATAAGTTAGGTTAGGTTAGGTTAGGTGGCAAAGTTACTAGGAGGTGGGGTTTGTGTGCCCCAGGCACTGCAGCCTTTTGGCTTATTGTACCTTCCTAGTTCCTTAGTTTAGTCAATAGACTCGATCCTTTTACTTAGGATTATCAAGTCATTGACTGTTATTGCTTCAATGTGGTTCTCTGAGTCATTTCTGTGCGTCAGATTGAATCTCCATTGAGCCGTTGCTCCGCATTCGAAGATGATATGAGTGGCTGTTTCCTCCTCCTCATTACATAGTCTGCAAATTGGATCACTATTATATATGCCCATGTTTTGTAGATGTTTTCTCAGGTGCCAGTGGCCGGTTAGTAGCCCTACCACTCTCCTGAGATTTGCCCTCTCCAGTTGTAGCAGTGTTTTTGCCAGTTTTGGTGAGGGTTGTTTTATCATGATTTTGATGTGTCTAGCACTGCTAGAGTTTATCCATTTTTCTCTTTGTTTTGTTTGGATCCATTCTGCGATGGAGGATTCTACGTTTGTTTTTTATATCCCAAGGATAGGCTCGGGGCCTATGTATGGTCTTGCGGATCCTCCTCTGGCCAGTCTGTCTTCTTCTTCGTTACCCAAAATTCCCCTGTGCCCTGGCACCCAGGATACCATTACCTTGTTGTGTTTTCCCAGGTTTTGGAGATTTTGGATGCATTCACTGACTAATTTTGATGTGATTCTTGTACATGTTAGTGCTTTGATAGCTGCTTGGCTGCCTGATCTTATGAGGATTTTTTTGTCAGTGTAACCTCTTTTAAGATTTTCCAGAGCACAGGCATTGATAGCATGTATTTCTGCTTGAAAGACCGAGGTGTACTTCCCTAGTGAGTTTGATTGCTCATATTTTGGGCTTGTACAGAAAATTCCTGATCCGGTTCCTTCAGTTGTTTTGGAGCCATCCGTATACCATATCATTGTGTCCGATGTTCTCCTGTGTTCGATCGATAAGTTAATAACTATTTAACTTTGAAAGACAAGAAATTTAATTGCACAATTGATCATTATTCATTGAATCGACTATCTTGATTGAAAAATTAACAAGGAAAACACCTAAACAGGATTCCTTTTAATTTTGCAGTTCTCAAAAATATGTGACAAACATCAGATGAACAGGAAATTTTATATCTTTTGTGTACTTTTTATTTCTTGTCGTCTAAGCATGAAATGTCAAATTTACTTCATTTTGAACACATTAATAGTTAATTATGTTTTAGTGGAATAGTACAACAGGCCACTCTAATTCAATCATTCACATATCTTCTTTCTTAATTTTTGTAAAATTCTAGAAAGAAAAGTTAGCCTGCAGAAAAAAGAAGTATTAATTAATTCTAATTTTTGCCGGAAAACAGTCATGGTCCCATAAAGGGGCAAAGAGTTTGTTATTATTTTACTAAATGGTTAAATATTGATGATTTAATAATTTTTAAATTTCGAAAGACAAAAAAAATTAACTGCACAATCGATCCATTATTCATTCATATATTGAAAAATTAAGTCCAAAATTAATAAGGAACACTTAAACAAGATTCCTTTCATTGGGTGGTAATTAGTGACCGTTGATCGATATACATTTAGAAATCGTGAGATGCGGTCTTGTGTGATGTAGGCACTCTCGATACGACACGCAAGTACGGCACAATTACACAGAAGGCTAACACTTTGATCTCAACTCTGAAGATAATCTCAATAAACGCCGAAACGTTGGTACGACAGAGAAAATGTTTTTCTGAAACTTACATCACACCAGATCGCATCTCACGATTTCTGAATAATTAGAAAAAAATAGTTGTTTTTCTCTCTCTCTCTTTTCTCTTTTTCTCATCTTACATATATTTGTCAAATTTAAACAATGTTTATAAAACCCAGGCCCTGAAGATGATCTCAATAAAGCTCGAAACGTAGGCACGATAAAGGAAATGTTTTTCTTAAACCTATATCACACCAGACCTCATATAACGATTTCAAAATAAATATTTCTTTTAATTTTACAATTCTCGAAACTATGTGACAAACATTAGATGAACAGGATATTTGATATATTTTTCTATATGTGCCTTTGTATGTTGAATTCAGAGCCAAGCACATGTGATCTTTACATCATCTTGAACTCTTAAATCCGATGACAGTCAGAAGTACAAAAATAAATTATGAATAAATTGTACTTTTTATTTGTTCAAATTATTTTAGATATAGAAACACTAACAATAGGTAAACGATGAGTGGAAAATAAACAAGTAAATGTAGTTTTTTGTCTTACTTCTTGATTATAATAGATATTATCCTATTGTCCCTTTCCCCCTTTTTTCCAATTATCGAAGAACGACTAGATTAAACGAAGGCCGACGTTTCAATAGCAGCGCGGCGTCGGCAGGCCCGGTTTGGACGCTGGTTTATTTAAAATGCCCCTCTGACGACATCTGCATCCGAGGGGCAAACAATTGATCCTGCCTCTCCCGCTGTGCACACTTAATTATTTAACCCTGCCAAATGGGTCAAACGCACTATGTTTGAAAGGGAGGGCCGTGGATTTAAACTTTAAACGGATCCGCGGACCCTCCGTTTCCTGGTGTCGTCAACAGGGGCAGATCCTGTGCCTGTCTTGTTTTCATTCGACATGTGATAAGCAAACCGGTTATTAGTTGTATATTTTTTATTTATAAAATCAATTTTTATTTCAGTTTAGTTCCCATTTATATATTTTTAGTGGGAGGTGATAAAATTGAAACATAAAAAAACTTCATCGATAATTTTGTTAAATTGCTTTTTCCAATTTTTCTCATTTTTCACACAATTACTACCTCTATCTCACCCTCTCTCTCTATTTCTTTTCTGGCTCTCACCACTCACAATGTTTTTTCTCTCTATCTTCCTCTGTTTCAATTTTTTATTTTTTTCTATCTTTCGCTTTCTCCCTCTCCCTCACCACTCACACTGTTTTTTCTCTTTCTTATTTTCTTCCTCTATCTCAATTTCTTTCTTTCTCTTTATCTTTTGCTCTTTCCCTCTCACTCTCTCTGTTTTTTCTCTCTACCTTTCTTCCTCTATCTCAATTTTTTCTTTCTCTCTATATTTCGCTCTCTCCCTCTCATTGTTTCTTTCTCTTTCCTGTTCTTCTCTATTTCAATTTCTTCCTTTCACTCTCTCTCTCTCTCTCTCTCTTTTCTCTCTCTCTCTCTATTACTCTCCTCTATCCTCTTCTCTCTGTCTATCTCTCTTTGATAACTATTTTTTTCTCAATTACTTCTGTTCTCTCTTTTCTTTTGACTATTCTCTTTAATTACACCTTCTTCTCCCTTTGATCCTCATTTTTTCAATTAATTTTCTTCAACCTTTTATTTTATTTTAACCTCTCTCTCTATATATTTATATATTTTTTTATCTATCTACCTAATCTACGTATCTGTGTCTCTCTATTCATCTTTTTCCCTTTTCTTTTCTTTTATCTTTTTCTTAATAACTTTATTTTCTGTTATTTTATTCTCTCTTACACACCGCTCACTGTCTTCTGTGGTTACATCTTTAACCCTGGTATTATCCTCTCATTTTGCTCTTGCCTTTCCCAAACTGGTTACATCTCCTCAGGTATTCACTCATTCCTTCATTTCTCACATCTTCTTCGACGAATGGAGCAAGATTTGAGATCGTCAACCTCGAACAAGTTCATAAAAAGTCATTTAGTGAGAGAGATCTTGTTATGTTGCAACTTGTATATGTCGAGGTGTTCGCCTTCTGGAGAGAAAACGTAAAATTGTTTAAATTTAATGAAATAGTCTCTTAAGACTTTAAATGTTGCTATAACAGTGGTTGCTTTTTCAGAGGAAAGATAATCTAAAACATGTGTATTTTTAAGCGTTGGGTTCCATTTTGTTCACGTGGTATGTTTCTTAAAACATGCTGCTATAATTTTAATTATTCAGAAATCGTTAGATGCAGTCTGGTGTGATGTAGATTTCAGAAAAATATTTTCTTTATCGTGCCAACGTTTCGATCTTTATTGAGATCATCTTCAGTGCCTGGGATTTACAAACATTGTTTTCTCAACGAAGCCGACTCCTTATACAAAAATGTCTATTTTTTGCATTGTATAAGTTCACTTTTTTCCACATCATATATGTATTTGTTAAATTTAAACAATGTTTGTAAATCCCAGGCCCTGAAGATGATTTCAATAAAGATCGAAACGTTGGCACGTTAAAGAAAATGTTTTTCTGAAACCTACGTCACACCGGATCGCATCTCACGATTTCCGAACAACTGTTTTTACCATTTCAGTAGTATGGTTTAAAAAATAACTCGTTAATGTTTCTCAACAAAATGGTTGATCGCGTGGACTCCGAACTCTAATACAAAAATCATTTTTCATCAGTATGTATTTGTTTAAAGTACACTCACACGCTGGTGTTTAGTGACCGTTAGTCCATGATTATTCGGAAATCGTGAGATGCGGTCTGGTTTGACGTAGGTTTTAGAAAAAACTTTTTCTTTGTCGGGCCAACGTTTCGACCTTTATTGCGATCATCTTCAGAGCGTGGGATTTAAAAACATTGTTTACATTTAACAAATACTTGTAGGAAGTGGATAAAAGTCTTTCTTAATATCTAATTTTTAAATTTATATGAAATCAAAGTATTTCTACTCACTCACAGTTTTTGTCTCCTGTGTAATTGTACCATTCTTGCGTGTCGTGTTGACAGTGCCAGTGCGATATTGCCGTTTTATGTTTATACGGTAAGTAATCACCGCAAAATTGAACAGAATATTCTAATAGCGTGAAGTTTTTAAAAATCAAAAGTTAGACCCTTTTTCTGCAATGTGAATCGTACTTATACGTCCAATGAATTTTCAACTGGCTGCCTGAGCCATGTGCGTTTTATAGCACGAAGAGAAAGGATTGGGACTTAATTTTCCCGGACTTAACTGTCAACTCCTCTCCTAGATTATTCTTTTAAATTGCGTTTCTGTACAAATCATTCAATTTAAATTGCCATGAGTGTGTACGATTAGGACTACCTAACTTTTAGCTCATCGGTGAGGCATTTTTCGTTCTGTTTAATTGATTTATTGTTGAAAATTGGAATTTTATTGCCGTCGTTTCCAATAATATGGCCCGCACATCTCTTCGTTTTTATGAATTACAAATGAAAATTACTTGGCAAATTATCATAGTTTAGGTGAAATGAAAAACTTTATATGTGCTCATGCGATATTCTTATTTGTTGACATTTAATTAAAAATATAACAAAACCAAGAGTAACTTGATTAAAATTAAACAGATGCCAAGATTAAATTCTGGTTTTAATAAGGATGGAATCTTATTAAAGGGAGACTGAAGAGTGAAGTAGGATAGGTCTAAAGCAGGGACAAAGCGCGTTCTAAGTTGGCTTCAAGTGCCACTTCTCCTTCTCCCTTCCATGTGATTCCACCCGCATTTCGAGATAATAAACAGATCTAAGTGGAAATGGGAAAGGGAAAGCACTTGTACAAAGTATAATGCCGCTCCTCGACTTTCCCTCATCCGACGCCCACGAAATTTCTAATTAAGACGCCCTTCGTGTGAAAACCTTACATTTTCAACCTATTCGCTATCTTTCCTTAAAGTCTAATGAAGTGTTGAAGTTCTACCGTTGAACAGAACCGATTATTAATTTTTTGTTTGGAAGAACGAAAAGTTCTGTGTAGGTTGTGATGTTTTACTATTTGATATGTCCGGACCAAATAGACCATATTCCGATCAGTATGATTGATGGAACTCAGCGGCATGAATCGAAAATAAATGTGATTTTTTCAGTTGAAAATCACTGGCACCCAGGGGGTTGATGGTTAGAACCACTTCAGGGGTAATGCTATAACCTCTCTTAAAGTTGCTACGGCACACTCTTACTGGTGAGTTCCAATCATTTGAGGAATTTGATCACTTGAACCGGTTTTAACCAGAGTATTCCTTATAGGTAGAAGTATGTCAAAAATACTTTCTCCTACGGAGACGTATGGACGCCAAAGTCTGTCCGGAAGTGTATTGAGGCTTTCATCTACCTCTTTCCAGAATATAATTGAATTAGTGAGGGAGTTTTCTCGCTCTGACATGAGCTGGTGTTGTATTGTGACAAGCCGTGACGAAGGTACAAGGCCAAGACCGTGCGAGTGGCACCGTTGGTTGTACTGTGTGACACAGTAAACCGACCCCGAAGGTACGAGAGTGCAGCAGTTGAGGGTACTTAAGGGCCCTGTTGTCCGAATCTCAAAAATTACTGTTCTCGAGGTTATTAAAACTAATGGTTCTTGGTTTCGGCAATGGAATACTAACTTCTCAATATGGATGCGATTTTTCTTTTTCTTTAGAAAACCTCTCGAGTTGGCCCAACTATACGATGAAACTTTTGTGCAGACTACGTGATCAACATTGTGTGAGTTGTGAGCATCGAGCTCAGGTCTCCGATAGTTATCTTCCCTTTAAGGACCTAGACCACTTTAACGATATGTTTAACCTAAATGTTCAAGCTCTTGGGTCTATAAAACTTCTTCGATGGCTTCTTAAACTCAGATGCGAGCAAGTTTTACTCAACTCTGTGCCATGGAAGGAAGACGACGGAAATTTCTTGTGCACGCTCTATAACCTAAGAGATAGACATCTTTCATCAGTGTCCCATATTGTCTGAACTCCGTATCGTGTATCAGCTGCTTGATCTGTTAAATATCGTGGATATGGAGAGGTCGAAAGATCTGGCACACTATGCTCGTCATGCCTGGCAGTATAGGTACGATTATAATACCGAGTCATAATTGTTTAACTTTTATCTAAAAGCAGCTAGTTTTTATAATTTAGTTTTTTTACTTAGTTTTCTATTATTACCATTATTATAAAGTTTAGCCTGAAACAAAGAACAGCCAACTTCCTGCAGACGGACAAGCATCCATGCTGTAAAATACTTTAGTATTCTATATTTTGTAATGCTTCTCTTTAATGTGAATTTAGCATGTTATTTATCTATCTATCAGAGCAGCAATTAGCCCAGAGCAGGAGTTGTCATTTAGAAGGCGAGAGCTACTCTTGATAGTACCCTTGCTGTCGTGGAAGGCGTTCCATTAGTGATAGCTCGTCGGGCTGACGAGTTTGCTGTTGTTGATTTGTGATGAATGACACCTCGTCGATGAGTCTGCCTTCGTTGTTGCCGATGTCGGTTACATTAGTGATTGGTGAGATCACGTCGGGTCGATGGGTCTGGTGTCGTTGATTTTTAGTGATGGGACCTACAACCTTTTTTGAGACCTCGTCAGGCGGACGAGTCTGATTCCAGCGGGGCAGTGCTCTACTATGATTGGCTGCAGAGTGGAGGGCGAGAACATTCCTTAAGCCGTATTGGCATATAGCGGTATCGTGGAAACTAACTAGTGGCCATTACAATGTACATGACGTTGTAATAGAGCGGATACACACTGGTACACTATTTTTGAACACCGAGAAATTGCTTGATCAATTCCTTTTGAGTCTTCTAGTACGATTATTTGGAAGTATAAAGGAAGTTACAAGTGTTCACTATACGTGGAAATTAGATACTGAATTCTAAAACCGATTAGGTGTGCAAAATAAATTCCCCAACCTTTGCTGGATCACGTGAAGGAACGTAACTTGAGAGCATCCGCCCTAGAAAAGGAAAGGGCTGCTAAACCGTTGATAGGTCCTGAGCTCTTCTGTAGCTATCGATGAGCTTCTCAGGCAAAAGAAACAAAATGTGAGGACAAAGCGTATCCTCTTTTTAAATACAAACAATGCAAGAACCTTCTAACAAATTTCGGAAAGGAAGTATTAATAGAACGAATTACACGAAGCAGAAAAACCGCACAAATCATAAGAGGATGCTGCAGCTAAATGTGCATTTGAAGAAGAAGATCGGCATAATCCATCAGGGCATTTGCAGATACTTTAAAGCAGTAGAGGTACCACCAGCCCACACCTCCTAACAGACACATTGGCCCTCTAGGAGGAAGTGTTTTGGGTTGTAGAATTTATCCGTAGAAGGCTTTTAACCGCTAGACCGAACCTATTAATCAAATTCCTCGATGACCTGTTTCGGATTCACGTGGGATAAAATAGCTCTCAACTGGTCCGTACACTTAACATCTCTATTAATTGTTGCTAGGTCATGAATGAAAAGAATCCATTTAAGCAAAGTGGTCTAATTTATCATGTAAATTATTTTAATTAATTATTACTTTGTAAGGTCTTGGTTGAGGTGAAAAATATAGTGTCACGGGCTGGATTCGAACCCATGACCTTAGGCTAGATACGCCTGGTCTGGCCACTTGAGCTATCGTGACTTCATTCCACTCGGACACCAACTTCCCATCTCAACCTACCTTTAGAATTTTCCTTCCTTTTTGCCATTTTTCAAATTTCGTGTAATCAGGATTCGAATCTCGGCGGCAAATGAAGTGGCCAAGGATAGCTGTTAGTGAAGATATACCTCGTTTTACGTCTTTAATACCTTATATTTAGTGGTCTGATTGATCAAATGACTTCTTTCAATTAATTAACCTTTTTACGTAAGGACTTGGTTGCAATGTAAAAGTTAGTGCGACGATTCGAACCCAAGACCTTCGGCTCAATACTCCGCTGCTCTGACCACTTAAGCTATCGGGACGTCGACGCCCAATCCCCATCTCAAGAGGGAATCAAAATCAATAAAAAGAGGGAAAAATCGAAAGGTTGTACGCTTATCGTGCAGAAGGTAGTGGGTTCGAATCCCGCTTGTGACACTAACTTTTTTATCTCAACCAAGAAAGTAATGTTGAGGTCGATGTGGTTAAATAGAAAGGAGCATCGATTTTTCGGAGGATCTTGAGCCAAGAGATTACAACAGCGGCGCATTTAGCCAAAATCGTGGGTTCAAATCTCTCTCTCTCTTGACACTAGTTTTTTCATGTCAACCAAACCTTAGTAAAAACAAGTATAATTAATTTAACTGATTATTATAGTTAAATAAAACATAAAATTGATTATCCTGATTAAACGTTTTTTTGTGATAACCTGGAGGGTTGGTAAGATTCTCCTTCCTTCATATTGTAGTCATTAAGCATGATTAATAATCAGACGGCGCTGTGCCAACATGGAGTTTTGTTACAAAAAATTGCCGGAGATTAACCAGAAAAATGTTCTACGAGGGTCCAATAATTGCTGCCGTTTATCACAAAATTATTCTTGACGTATGTGAGTGCTTCCATTTTGCGTTGTCTGAAAAAAAACCGCGATTTAAAGGCACATTTCACGAGAACGTTTGCAGTGAAAAGTACTTAATTTTATTTTATTTATTTTACATTTATAACTACAAATATTGTAGATTTGAAATCGGTAACAAAGCCTCAGAAGTCAGACAGATACAATCTGTTGCCACAAGGGAGCACTCTTGGTCAGATCCTTTATATCATTTACACTTCTGATCTACCTATAACCTAACCTAATAGGATCGTCACAATATGCTCACAACTCATTCACGACAGTTTAGACCGTTGGCACAGCGCTCATCGCTGTAAGCAAAAAAATTCGTTGATTTTGACTTGAAAAGAATGTTTTTAATAATATTGTAGTTGTACAAATGGCTAGGAAATAATTATAACGATATGGAATTGGCATACTTTGCACACGCTGCTGAGACCATTTTCATGGCCGAGGCGCAAATGGAGTTATTAACGGCCATTTGAACGATACCGGCTGTTATCAGGAGGAAATCTATATTTCACATTTCAATATTCCTAGTTCCTAGGCGGTTAAATATTAATCGGATATCGGAAAATTTCAATATAAATCTACAGCGGCCTCGTTAAAGCCGAATTATAAAAGGGGCCGGGCGTAAATCAAAATAATTGAATTATTCCGTCCTTTCAGGGGGTTACCTGCAGCGGTGAACGTCATAAATTCCCCAGACACAAGAAGAGAAATGTCGTTCATAAAGAAAAGAGCCGTAAAGATATATCCAGAGGTATGGAAGTTTCGAGAAGGGTGATCGCGCCCTGGGATCCGAGGGACTCTCAAAGCAGGAGGGGGCCCCAGGATTATGTGTCGTTCCCATCCTTATCTCCATGGAACAGTTATGGCCGGGGATTTAACACAGGATCCAGCTAGAAAGATAAGCCATCGGCCTGACTTACAATAATGGGCCCGCCAAATTATAAAAATGACGCCATCCTTCAACTAACGGCATAACAACACGCCCACGAGAAAACTAAAAACAAAAATACCAATTGAAAATTGACGGTTGCCCGAGAGTAAAATTATGACCAAACGTCATTTAATATCGTTCGTAAGTAATTATTGAATTATTGTAAGATAAAATATTGTGAAACTTCAGTGTCATGAGATTCGATTTAATGCGAAAATCATGGATGAGAACGGAATAAATTAAAAATTAATTATTCTTGCCTACCTTTCCTGTTTGGGGTCAAAGTAAAATTTCTCCGCGATTTTTATTTGTTTCATTCGTTAATTTAAGATGTTCTATTAAAATTAAAGCTTTTAAGTAATGCATTTGTATTACAAAACAGGTCAGAAGATTTCCTTTAATTTTGAAACAATTTCAAAAAACGTTTTCTGATTGTAAAATTCGCACGTTGACAGTTTCATTTCTTCGTCAGCCCCCCCTTTTTTTATGCAGATCTTGCATTGACCCAGATTAGGTGACCAGAAAACAAGTATTACATAGCCGAAATTTGAAAGCGAAAGTCTCTTCTTCCCTATTCGGACAGAAAGCCGGTAGTATTGCTTTGAAATAAAAATGTAGTAAAAGTTTGCTGGGTCCGTCCGGGATTTGAACCCGGGACCTCTCGCACCCTAAGCGAGAATCATACCCCTAGACCAACGAACCAGTTGTCTGGAAGTGAAAGGAATCAAATCCCAACCTTACAAAAAGTCATTTCTCAATACCGCTTTGATCGTATTATAAAATATGTGTTACATTACGGAAATTTTTTTTTAAATTCTTAATCATCTTGATCTGGTTTTCTATAATCCCCAATTATTTTCTCTTTTTCCTTCTCCGTACGATTTCCATTCATTTTACCACATTAGCCAACTTTGTCAATATAATAATCCAGATCTTTTTTCAGTTTCTTGCCCTTGAATTATATGACAAAAAAATGCTCTGAATTGCAATCTGCTAGGTTCAATTGTGTACGTATATATTTTGGCGGGGCCTTGTCAATGTTCTTTGCTCCATTTATTTGAGATTTACTGTAACGACCAATATTTTTATCCGAGGATTTTTGCGCTTAATCTTGCATTAATCGGTTCAGAAATCCTCCATTGCAGTTATTACCTTCCAATTATTTCAAAACACCGTACAATTACATTTAAATTTATACGTAGCTGTTTTCATTTTTAGGTCAGCCCCAATTATGCATGCCCCATTGCGTAAACATCAGGAGCCCACAAAACGCATTACATCCAACGAAATGAAAGATGTGAAAAGCGAAACTATTCGGCCAGAATGTCAGTAATCACAGTCCGTTTAAAATAGAAATTTTTCAAGGACGGGGAGCAAAAGATTACTGGGTCCGTCCGGGATTTGAACCCGGGACCTCTCGCACCCTAAGCGAGAATCATACCCCTAGACCAACGAACCAGTTGTCCGGACGTAAAGGAATTCTTAACCCAATCTTGCTAAATGCCTTTCCTTAATCCCGTCTTGATCATACTATAAATATACGCTTACCAAGGAAAAATTATTCAGGTTTCAGTTTTTTTTCTCTTCTAATCCGTTAAATCCTTACTTTTCCCTCTTCTCTTTTTATTTCTCCGATATACTAAGCAAAATTCCGTTTGTAGTTTTATTTCTGATTTCTTCGTTCATTTCTAGTCTGCCATCTCCTATTTTTCCGTCGTTTAATACTTGTTCTTTTTTAGATCTTTATGTATTTTGCTGATGCTATTTACATTATGCTACAGTTAGTTGATCGGGATAAATTCGTCCTCTGTCACTGGCGACCTACGTGAAATCCGTATTTTAAGCTAATCGTTTTACTTATATTTGTTCTTTTACATATTTACGTGACATTTTATTTTATTACCAATATTTTTTCTAGTTTCTAAAGGCTGGAGAGGTGATTACAGTAGATATTGTTTGACTAGTTAATTTACTTTATGTGTCCACTATTGTTTATTTTCTTTAGATATGTTTTAGCGTTAATCGACCTTACTTACATTTTAAAAAACAACATTAAGTAAGAGTTTCAGTTTTGGAAAGAGGCTTGTTTTTCTCTCTAAAAGTTCACTCTTAAAATCCCTTGAATTTATATTAATCGATAAATAGGTTGGTAATAGGTTTTTACAAACACAGTACAAACTTATAGGCATGTAATTTCTTCAAACAAATTTTAAAAAAATGCGTGTAGTGAGTTGAACAATAAGTATTGTCTAACTTTCTCTTACCCTACAGATCAAGTTTGCAATATTTTGAGACGTATGTAACGGAAGAATGTGCTAGAGATGGTTTGCTAATTTCCCAGGTGGTGGGTCGATCATAGCTTATGGAATTTCTTTCTGAAGGAGCAAAACGCCTTTCCCGGAAAACCATTCTTTGTACAACGTAAAATTTAACGTGTAAACATTTTCGTTTTTAAAATTAAAAACTGTCCGAACTGTAGTGGAAATGTTTTTGTTTTGTCACAGTATAAAGCAAGAACCCAAATTTTATTGAAATCAATTAATTTAACCATTTGCGATAATTCTATTAAAAATGTTGAGTAAAATTAAATTATAGTAGGGGTTAGGGATAAAGAGAAAAGTGCCTCCCGAGGTGTTCCGCACCTCGAACTGAGCATATCTATTGTGCATATTATCCTCTAATTTTTTTTTTTTTTTTTTTTTTTTTTTTTTTTTTTTTTTTTTTAACTGGCTAGCTTCAAGTTGTTAATGAACCTAGCCTTGTCTAGCGGCCCCTTAGTGCAGGATCTTTATTGCGGCTTTTCCTCGCCTAGTTACGAGTATCTACACTTACTTACGCAGGCTGCTCGGGTTTGAATAAGACCATTCGTTTTATTATTTTAACGAAGTCATTTTAATTATTTAATAAATCATAGCAGTTCGTTTTAATTTATTGGGTTGTCCGGAAAATAATGCAGGATTTTGGTATTAAACAAAAAAAAGAAACTAGTTACTTTAAAGCAATGTTCTTTAATCAAAATAATTTCCCATACTCTCAATACATTTCTCCCAACGTGTTGGTAACTTATTAATTCCGTCTGAGTAGAATTCAGAATTTTTAGAATTGATAAAGTCAATAAATGCATTTTCCAGTTCCGTTTGATTTTTGAATATTATGTGTTGTAAGTAGTGGTCCAGGTGTCTAAAAAAATGGTAGTCAGTAGGCGAGAGGTCCGGAGAGTAGGGTGGGTGAGGCAAAGTTTCATAGCCAAGCTCCAATAATTTTTGTGACGTTACACCTGACACATGTGGTCGAGCGTTGTCATGCAACAAAATGGGCCCTTTCCGATTGACCAAAGAGGGCTTCATTACTGCCAATTTCTGATGCATGGTATTAATTTGGTTACAGTATGATTCAGCATTGATGGTTTCGCCAGGATTTAAGAAGCTGTAGTGTATTAAACCAAATGAAGCCCACCATACCGTAACCATTACCTTTTTTTGATGAGTTGGGGGCTTTGGAAAATGTATTGGAGCTTCTATGTGCAAAAGAAAATCGTACGAAATTCTCGCTTTGACATTATAAGGATGACTGAATTATTTCCAAGTAGCGGAATGCTACAGAGGTAAACAAACAATATCATTTGGAAGAGGATTAATAAGTGTTGACATTCATACAAATGAGTAATCCTGTAAACGTAAACAGAATATTTTATATAGATTTTTTTTAATGAAAACTTAAAATCCTGCATTATTTTCCGGACAACCCAATAAAAGTGTTAAAATATGGAAAAGCGGCCAGAACTGTTAACGCTCGGGCTGTAAACACTGGCCCGAACTGTGAACGCGCAAGCAATTGGGAACGTTTTTTTCTTTTCATAATATACATTTTATTTGTGAACCAACAACAATTTTTTTTATAATTCAATAACATTCTGAATCTACAGTTCCAGCAGGAAAGGTTTACCGCCCAAATTTTGTTATACAAAATAATTGGGACCGGTCACCCAAATCTCAACACAGGCCCTCACAGAAACAGTACCCCTTCTTCCTGGCAGTGCTGGGGGCGTTATTGGATAGTGGATAGGGACTGGTGGCGGGGGCGGCAGTGTCCTGTTTGATGTCCAACCAGAATCTTGGTTCTTCTGTATCTGTGTAAAGCCGGGAACACACATACCAGATGCTACGCCTGCGACGCTTCCCGACGCACATCCAAAGTCCAATTTTCCGTAAGATTGTATTATACCCCGTGTACATCTGCCCCGCTGGGGCAGATTTTCGTCGGGTAGCATCAATTACTGTCGAAGACAAATCATATTTTTATTCAAACTACATGTATTATTGCCGTTATATTCATTACAACATACTTATTTTAATACAAACCGAATTAACCGAAATAAAAAATTCGTTAGTTTTTGTTTAAAAAAATTAATTTTAATGGTTTGGAGAAAATTGGTCAAAACACCGCAACACCTTTTTTATAAAACGAATTAATAATTTATTACACGGTGTTGCTCATAAAATTCAACTAACAGTTATTTCAAGGTTTTGCACATAAAATTATACCATTTTCGTCGAGTAAGGATAGAACAGGACTCCCATATTTTTTGTAGTTTGTTTTAAAACGATGTATATGTAATTTTGTGGTTACATTATTTAAAACATTTTTATGTTAATATAAACCAAATCAAACTCACAAATTCATGAGTTTCTATAAAAATGATTCAATTATGATGGTTAGACAGAAAATTTATCAAAACACCCGAAAAACTTTATTTAAAACAATTAAATCTAACTAACAATTTAATACCTGGTTGTGCTCATAGAATTTAATCGACAATTTATTACATGGTTTTGCTCAAAATAATGGACAAAAGAGGCGTTGCGTTTGCGATAATGCTTTGTGATACATGTGAGGCGTGCGCTTGATGTCACGAAGACGTGCGCACCCTGCCAAAACGTGGTCGGGTAGCATCGGGTAGAGTCGAGTAGGGTGTGTTCCCGGCTTAAGTCTTGGGGACGGCCCTTCTACGCATCTCTTTTAATCTGAGGTGTTGCTCCAACATGTTTTGGACTCACTAAGAATCTATTTTTGGATTTTTTTTGGCTAGGCCACATAGCGTACGGGACCTAGAGAATTCACATTGGCTTGTTGTTTGGCCAGCATATCGGCCCTCTGCATCTCAATGTCCAGGAACCCATGCCAGGTCATTTTCTGCGTGGGATTCCATACCATTCCACACGCTTTTTGCCTTACGTCGCATGAGGGTAAGATCTTAGGCTTAGTGCCACCTGACTGTCAGAAAAAGCAACTATCTTCCTTGAACGTGCTCGTACCCTTTTTATTTGCATGGCGCATTGTTTAATTGATACGGTAGCAGAATAGAACATTGTGATAACCAACGTCAGGATTATGGGGGGAGACTGGGGTAGAAGTAAACTTACACCGCCAGAGGAAAAAATCAACTTCTGTATTAAGAAATTAATAGCTACATGAATGGAGGGCTTACGGAACACAGACTCCTCAAATATTACAATCATTCGTATTATATACCCTGGTAGGTGGTCTAGGGAGGAATTAACAATGGTGGAAGTAAAGGGTGTTGGTATGGTGGAAAGGGTACTAGGAAGCGGGGTTTGTATTCCCCAGGCTCTGCAGCCTTCTGGTTTATTGTACCTTCCTAGTCAATGTTCAGTCAATAGACTCAAACCTTCTTCTTAGGAGGTCATTGACTGGTCATTGAATGTTGCTGCTGCAATTTTGATCCCTGAGTTTTTCCCGTACGATAGGTTAAATCCTCATTGAGCTGTTGCTTCGCATGCGAAGATGATATGAGTGGCTGTTTCCTCCTCCTCGTTACATAATCTGAAAATGGGATCATCGTTGTATGTACCCATGTGGTGTAGATGTTTTCTAAGATATCGGTGACCCGTCAATAGTCCTATCACTCCTCTGAGTTTGGCCCTCTCCAATTGCAGCAGTGCTTTTGTCAATCTTGGTGAGGGTTGTTTCATCATACGTTTACTAAGTCTAGCATAGCTAGAGTTTATCCAATTAACTTTTGTTTTGTTTGGATCCATTTTGCGATGGAGGATTCTATACCCACTCTACTTGTGGTAGTGAGTTTGCCAGTCTTAGTGAGGATTGTTTTAACATTAGTTTAACGTGTCTTGCGCGAGTTTCCAACTCTAACCATTTCCTCCGTTTTTCTTTTTTGGATCCATTTTGTGATGGATTCTATACCCACTCTACTTGTGGTAGTGAGTTTGCCAGGCTTAATGAGGATTGTTTTAACATTAGTTTAATGTGTCTTGCGCGAGTTTCCAACTTTAACCATTTCCTCCGTTTTTCTTTTTTGGATGCATTTTGTGATGGAATCTTATGCATTTACGTCTAGCGCTAGAGCTTATCAACTTCTCTCTTTGTTTTGATTGGATCCATTCTGCGATGGAGGATTCTATGTTTGTTTATGTTATCCCAAGGATTGGTTCGGGGCGTATGTGTGGTCTTACAGATCCTCCTTTGGCCAGTTTGTATGCTTCTTCGTTACCCAGAATTCCCCTATACCCTGGCACCCAAGATATCATCATGTTGTTGTGTTCTCCCAGGTTTTGGAGATTTTGAATGCATTCACTGACTAGTTTTGATGTAATTCTTTTACATGCAATGTTTTAATAGCTGATCTTATGAGGATTTTTTTGTCAGTGTAACCTTTTCTAAGATTTGCCAGGGCACAAGCATTGATGGCATTTATTTCTGATTGAAAGACCGAGGCATTCTTCCCTAATGAGTTTGATTGCACGTGTTTTGGGCTTGCACAGAAAACGCCTGATCCGGTTCCTTCGTTTGTTCTGGAGCCATCAGTGTACCTTATTGTATCTGATGCTCTTCTGTGATCTTCCTTTCCTTTGTAGTCTGTTGAGACTTCATAGGAAGATGTAAAGATTGTTTCCGGGATCTGATTTTATTGATTATGGTTGTATGCCAGAATTGTTTGGTTTCTTTTCAATTTAATTGTTTTTGGAGAATAAATGAGCTTTTCCTAGCCTCTCCTTGTATGAATATTTCTAGTGGAGGTATGTTTAGCAAGGTTTCTAATGCGTTTGTAGGGGTTGTTCTCATCGCCCCTGTGTGCGGGGGGTGTTGGTAATGTCATCTTGGGAGTCGGTACAAGGGGAAAAGCTTTTGAAATAAATTATTTATGAATAATTGGAATAATGGATATTACAGTATTTTCCTAAGTTTATAGTTAGTTCAATCAAATTACAAATATTTTCTGTTTTTGTTTAGTTGTGAAGGATTAATTATCGATCATATGTCAGTACCTGTTTTGCTCAATTTAAGAGTGGATTAAAATGTAAATTAAAATGTTTAATGTTATACCAGTAAAATTATAATTAAAAGCGCACCATTAAAGATTAGCGTTGTTCATCTTTAACTTATATGTAATATCAGGGAAAGTTCGTATAATTCTGATTTCCGCTGGGCAAAGTCGACGAGACTTAGGATTTAGTAGCAAATCAGAGACGACATTCAAGAACGCTTTGCATATGAAGCCCCCTTCGACTATGTAACTTCGTTACTAAGCTCAATAATTTTTTGCCGGAAATGTCGGGTTTTGTAGAGCAGCGGTCCGTGTGGTTATGTCTCCTCTAACGGCCGGCCCCTCGGGGTCGCCTCGGGTTTATCCACCTCTCGGAGTCGGAGATAAAAGTTGCTCCGAGTTGGCCGTCTTTCGATGGCGAAAGTTGAGGATGACACGTGACGGGCAAGTTTGGAGAAACTTGTCACGCGCCAGTAATAAACTTTTCTCACCTAACCTTAAATTATATTAGGGCAACGTGCCCGGCATCAGGGCTAAAACCTTATTTAATTTACACCCGCAGATTTTGGCCAAGAGCTCGGGATAATTAAGGAAAATTAACTTTTCCCCCTTGTCTTTCTTTCACTTCGATCCCAATCCCCCTGGGGGCAAACAGGACTTTCCTCCTAACGGCTCTTGTTAAACTGGGTGAACCTCTTCTGAAAATTCTTCACATTTTCATTACAGCCGTTTCCGAGTTTTTTCTTTTCTCTCTTTATTATAATTTGTTTCTGAGTACTTTATTATTCATTTTCAACTAAGACACTACGTCACATTTAATCAACCAATTCGGTAAGTGATTACAATAATAATTACGATCAAACGTAGATTTTCCTAAAAGAATAATAATAATAATCGAAATCCCATAATAATTAAGTGGGTGCAATTGAATTTGGAATATAATGCAAATGCATCATTAATAATTTTCGACAACGAAGTAATAAGACAAAAGAAATATCAGTATAATTTGAGCCCTGAAGATGATCTCAATAAAGATCGAAACGTTGGCACGATAAAGGAAATGTTTTTCTGAAACCTACTTCACACCAGACCGCATCTCACGATATCTCAATAAGCACAATTAGAATGGATAATTGCTGAAAACATACCTATTTATGTGTTATTCTCAATGTTCGTTGCAGTAAATAATGTTTATTTTTCCTACTGCCAAAGGATGTCGTCTGAATGAAGGTCTAGTGTCATGGCTCTGGTGATTTCCATAGATGGGATTTGAAAATGTCTGTCATATGCCGTAAGGAAGATTCTGAAAAGTGTGTCCTTTACTTGTATACATGGTACCTCAGGCCGAGTTCAATTTCAAAATTTCAAATACGCCCTTGCACTTGCAATCGAGTTTTACCCCAGAAATTTCCTGATCGAAACAGGGTAAACCACAAAACGTTTATTCGTGTTGTTGGCAATATGAGGACATAAGGATCAGTGGTTGTTACATCATCAAGACGCCGATAGTGCAATTGCGATGATGAGCTGAATATTTAATTGTACTCATTATTCACTGTTTTCGTGGTCCACTCGACCAATTAATATATCACAATTAATTACGGTTTTTAGTTGAGATGAAAAAAGTGAATGGCACGAGAGGGATTCGAACCCACGACCTTCGGCTAAATACGCTGCTGCTCTACCACCTGAGCTATCGTGACCTCGATCCACTCGGACATCAACTCCCCATCTCAACCTCAGGTGGTAGAGCAGCGGCGTATCTAACCGAAGGTCGTGGGTTCGAATCCCTCTCGTGCCATTAACTTTTTTCATCTCAACTAAAAACCGTAATTAATTGTGATTTAATTGTACCTTCGAAACCATCTATCCTAAAAAATTGAAGGGTTTTAGGTTTTTCAAAACATAAAATTAGAAACGTACTCCACACGAATAATATTAAGCCCCTACCGCTCCCACCTCGTCGAGAGATTTCGAAACTCTGATTATAACAAGCGTCTAACGTTCCATGCACAAAAGTCGATTTGGGAGGCTGAAGAAAATCTTCCATACATGCTGCGGACTGACGAATCCAACTTCTCCTCTAATGGCGTACTAAACTACAAAAGGTTTAATTTGGGGAGATACGGATCAGTTGCTGGCCTACCACCAAGTAACCAGCAGCCTAATTTCGACAAGAGATGAATATTTTACTAACGTACGAGAAAATCCGAATCCCTCTATTCTAAATATTGGAAGGGTTTTCAAAAAATAACATTTAAAATGTACTCCAATCTAACAATAATATTAAGCTCTGCCGCTCTTATCTTGTCCAGAGACTTCGAAATTCAGGTTATGACAAGCGTCTAACCGTTCCATGCACAAAAGTCGATTTGTGAGGCTGAAGAAACCCTTCCACACATGCAACGGACTGACAAATCCAACTTCACTTCTAATGGCTAAAATACTAAAACGTTGGAATTTATCATCCGAGAATTTTGTACCGTACCATTCCCATCATAACGTGGTTCGCAGTCTCAAGGTTTGGTATTGACTTTTCGGGAATAAAGTAATTGGGCCTTATTTCTACGAAAATAATTTAAATGGCGCTTTGTTCCTTTTTCGAGGGAGGTTTTACCAACACTTATGACGTTCTGTAGAACAACGACAAAGAATGATTATCCAGCTTGATGGATGCCCCGCACACAATTCTTTGCAGGTGAAACGTTATTAGAATCCTCTGGGATAGGTGGAAAGACCTTATGTCCCGTTCTGTTGGCCTCTTCGGCCACCTAATTTTGACTATTTTCTGTGAGGGCCATAAAAAACTGTGTCTACGCCAATACCATCAACCTCAGTTGAAGAATTCCGGCAAAGTATGAAAAATGCTTGCCAATCCATTTCCCCTGACTCTATCGCACTGAGCATCGGCGAAAAGTGGTTAGACTTTGCAAATCTTTGCATCTTTACACAAGCCAATCAGTACGAATATGAAATGTAGTAAATAAATAGAAACGAAATGACTAGTTTATCCAACATTTTGTCTTGACTTGTTGTCAGCGTAAAAAATCCATTAAAATGATGTGCAGGGCCATATTTGAAATTTTGCAATTGAACTGGGCCTGAGGTACACTGTACAATTTCTCTTAATCTTAATCTCAAATAATAGTAAAATTTTGAAACATTCTAAAAACCTAAATTTCGCAGGAAGCAAAAATATTACTGGGTCCGTCCGGGATTTGAACCCGGGACCTCTCGCACCCTAAGCGAGAATCATACCCCTAGACCAACGAACCAGTTGCCTGGGAGTGAAAGTAATCAAATCCCAACCTTACAAAACGTCATTTCTCAATTCCACTTTGATCGTATTATAAAATATGTGTTACACTACGACAAAAATATTTTTCAATGGAGTTTTTTAAAATTCTTAAACTCCTTGATCTGTGTTTCTATAATCCCCTATTATTTAATTTCTCATACCACATTAGCCGTCCAACTTTGTCAATAGAATAACCCAGATCTTCTTTCGGTTTCTTGCCCTTGAATTACATGACAAAAAAATGCTCTGAATTACAATTTTGCACGTATATATTTTGGCGGGGCCTTGTCAATGTTCTTTGCTCCATTTATTTGAGATTTACTGTAACGGCCAATATTTTTGTCCGAGGATTTTTGCACTTAATCTTGCATTAATCGGTTCAGAAATCCTCCATTGCAGTTATTACCTTCCAATTATTTCAAAACACCGTACAATTAAATTTAAATTCATACGTAGCTGTTTTCATTTTTAGGTCAGCCCCATTTATCAACAAATGTTGCGTAAACATCAGGAGCCCACAAAACTCATTACATCCACCGAAATGAAAGATGTGAAAAGCGAAACTATTCGGCCAGAATGTCAGCAATCGCAGTCCGTTTAAAATAGAAATTTTTCAAGGACGGGGAGCAAAAGATTACTGGGTCCGTCCGGGATTTGAACCCGGGACCTCTCGCACCCTAAGCGAGAATCATACCCCTAGACCAACGAACCAGTTGTCTGGAAGGGAAAGGAATCGAATACCAACTTACAAAAAGTCTTTTCTTAATCTCGCTTTGATCGTATTATAAAATATGTATTATACTAAGAAAAAAAATTTTTGTCGCTTCAGTTTTTTTGTCTAATTTTCTAATTATATCAAAGGTCCACCTGTAAACCGCTTTTCCCTATTTGCTCTTATTTGTCTGCTTACGATTTACTCCACTTCGTCCACTTCCATTTCCAGTCGACAAAACATCACAGACCCTGTTTGAATTCCTTCCTCTTAAATTATTTCTTTTAAAACCTGTTTTTTCTTGATCTGTGAATTATTTATTTTCCTTTTCAGTATACTGCGTTTTATAGTACATTTCTCACACTCGGCAGTTTTAAAAAGTTTTCTGATTTAAAAACAAAAAAGATTCATTGTTATTTCCTTTTTTACGTTGGTCCCATTTTTTTAAATAAATTTTGCAATGACATTACGTGACTAATAGACTCCTCATGTCCACCGAATGGTCCAGTTTTACAGTCTCTGTTTGCCATGGTAATAGTTGTAAAACAAGTCTTAGTTTATTCCCTCGTGGGAGAGTGATTCTATCTCGTCTCGACTTGATCTATCCGAGGATTTAGATTATAGAGACCGATCCTAACGAATAATGGAAGCACCTGGAATGCTTCTCCCGTCGACTGTTACATTTCCTTTGTCCCCACTTGTGCTTAACTCTTTTAATTTTTCTTCTGGCTTCTCATATTTTGTTGAAAACTTTTGCATAGTTTACTAACTGTGGATTTTAGTGTTTGTATTTCTACACTTCTCATCTCGATATCATTCATTATTACTATTAAACTTAAACAATTTTTGCTTTTATATTGTTATATTGTTTATATTTTATATTTTTATACAAAAACATATGTTTGAAATTTGTATGAATACCGTAAATTATAGTATTATTAGTATTCTTTTTTTTATAGTCAGGCAGAGGACCTCACGACCCTTCCCAACCAACACGCCCAGCGGATCTCCACTTATTAATAAAAGAAGAATGGAAAAACCGGTGAACTCGGGAAAATAGAAATAACTCTGTCAAACTGTGGGGGGTTAAGAAAGACGTCGGTCCCTGGTTCACGGAAAATGGGTCAAAAAGGGAAAAGGGAAACTAACAAGACTACGCACAGGTCATACAAGAATTACGCACGGGCACCTACCTTCTAGTTGGAAAGCGACCGCAGGATAGAGTAATTGGCGAGCCCCTTTTTAATTGTAGAAGGCTTGACATAGGCAATATTTTGAAATATCGGCACGTCACTACTCGAGGTAATTGAAGATAAGCCCTTCCATTCACGCTAATAAATGACTAAATTCACAAATTTCGTGGTCCGCTTGACCAATTAATATATTACAATTAATTAAGGTTTTTAGTTGAGATAAAATAGTCAATGGCACGAGTGGGATTCGAACCCACGACCTTTGGCTCAATACGCCACTGCTCTACCACTTGGGCTATCGTGACCGGCTATTCTCGGACATTAACTTTCCATCTCAACCGCACCATTTGAATTTTCCCTCCTATGTGCTATTTTTCAAATGTGTAATCGGATTGGATTCACGACGACAAATGAAATAGCCAGGGAAAGCTTTAATGACGTATACTTCATTTTAAATCTTAAATTCACTAATTTCGTGGTCCGCTTGACCCAGAAAAGACCAACCGCACCTTTTGAATTTTCCCTCCTTTTTGCCATTTTTCATTAATTTTTTTAAAGATAAGAAGTTAGTGTCGGATCGGATCGATAGCTCAAGTTGTAGAGTAGCAGCGTATCTAGCCGGAGATCGTGGGTTCGAATCCCGCTCGTGCCATCGACTTTTTTATCGCAATTAAAAACCTTAATTAATTCTAATAAATTACATTCACACACTTTGTTTACATTATTGTTCGCATTTGCTAGGTTGTTTATAAGTGGCTGTGTTGTATTTATTATCTGGATTATGTTTATGATACTTTTGTACAAATTGTTTGGAATCCTTTGTTTATGTGAATATCTAGGCAAAATTATGCATTGTCAAGTGCTTCTCGTGAATTTAATTTTTATTAATAATAAATTGAATATAAAACTAATCGTTTTGAAACTGTAATTGGCAAACGAAATTCGGTTGTAAACGTTGAACCCAATTATTTCTTTGGTTGGAAGTGTAATCGTGATTGCATTGTGATACTGGTCAGATACTTTATGCTTTGTGTATCTGTCTGTACAAGTTCGTTCGCATCTGTCCACGACCCCTTTTTTTTACGTCCGGAAACTGAACACTTCACCTAATACGATTCGGCAGGGTTCGGGGCAGCTGCCCGATATTCTACAGGGCCGATTCGACCCGTTGCGTCGGGGACAATGCGATGCTGCGTCTATTGCAAAATCCATTTCGTCAACGTTCGACGTCTACGGCCTAACCACAATTTTATTTGTGTACGTTGAAATTTAAATAAAGCCCTTTTCTGATAACGTTTTGATATAATTGTACGTTGGATCAGGTTTCGACAGGCATTGCAGTAGTCATTCTGACATAGCTTAGAGAAAATCAGCCGTCTGGCTTAAAATTGCCTTCATACTTCTTTCCACGAAAAGATTTTTGCTCTTAACAATATAATTGGTTAAACCTCAACCGGTCCTCTTACATCTACACTATAAAACAAAGCTTTAATATTAGTAATTAAAATAAAATAAAATACAAAATCATATTTCAGCGATTATGCGTATGATTGCCATCTTGTCTGTAGGATGACTGCCATGATGATTTGCTGATTGAGCCTTTTCCATGACGTTTTTAAGTTTTGACTTCGAGAACATGTTAGATCTAGAAAAATGGTAGTACTGCTGGACTGAACACTGCAAACTTCAGAGGTAAACTTGGAACAGCAGCAAAGTCTGTGCATTTAGTGCCAGGATGAAGGGAGTCTATGCAGAGAAATTTTTTTAATAGGATACACACAGGAACCCTTCACAAAGATTTGGGATCTTCTAAACAGCCTAAAACTTAACGAAATGCTCTAGATAATAACGGAAATTGCATAATAGTCGTACTGAGACCAACGCCTTTTAACCTAACCCTTACCAAGTGCCCACACATCCTTTCACAAAAATTAACCAACCTAGAAAAAAATTGAACTTTTGTTTCTCGCACGCTATAAAAACAATGTAGTAATTTATTATTACACTGTGTCAATTTATTAACAAAATTAAAAAGAAATACTTTTTTTTCAAACAGAAATCATAAAAAACTATAGAATAGAAACTATAATACAAAATTTTATAAAAAAATAGCTTAATTCTATTAAAATCAAGTTGTTCTTTATTTATTTTATTACATATTTTTATTTATTTATTTGTGCATAAAATGAAAGCAGATAATCGACCTTTTTTCTTTGACAACAAACTCGGATTTTCTTTAAACTTTAAACAATTAATAAATAAGTGAATAACTCCAATTAATTATTGTTTTTTTCAAGGCTGTCGTAACCGCTCAAGTGGTAAGAGCAGCGGCGAATTGAGCCGATGGAGGTGGGGTCGAATCCTCCGTCGACTAATTTTTCCTCTCGACCAAAAACTATAAATAAAAAGGAATGGTTAATATGGTCGATTTTGACCACTAAGTAAACATTATATATATAAATAATTTTATTGCATTCACTAATTTTCGTGGTCCGCTTGACCAATTAATTAAGGCTTTTAGTTGAGATTTAAAAAAAAATCAGTGTCACGAGCGGGATTTGAACCTATGACCTTCGGCTTGATACGCCTCTACTCTACATTTTACCTATCGGACGTTAGTGCCCGAGTGGATCGAAGTCTCGATAGCTCAAGTAGTAGAGTAGCGGCGGATCAAGGCGAACATCGTGAGTTCGAATCTCGCTCGTGACACTGACTTTTTATTTCAACCAATACATTACAAAAAGATTAATTAATTGAAAGAAGTTTTTTGGGCAATCGGACCACGAAACTTAATGGATTAAAGTTGATCATTACAAAACTTAGTCAGTTGTTTTACAAGAAAATCTAAATTGAAATTTAAATTGAAGCCGTGTGACTATGGCCTGGTTCGAGTCGGTCATATTTCTTGAGGAGATAATGTACCGTAAACTTACTTTAACTCTTCATGTAAATGACAAAGTGAACTAGGAGCAAGTGATTATTCGCGTACTTTTCTTACATCACTGTTGCCAGTCAATGGCCAATAAATTACTTTTCTACGAGAAGGTGGTCACTAGGTCTTTCTTTTATATTCCTGCTCCCTGGCCCTGGAAGAGCTTTGCAGGAGGCTTTCACTGCCTAGTGGCCGAAGCTCGATTCCCCCACCGGAACTTCGCGGCGCCGAGCTGGCGCCCCCAGGATGGGCCTCGCGGAGGCGTCCGGGTGGGACCTGGGGAAAGAGCATCGTTTTGGCGTCTTGATCATCTCGCCCTATTTCACATCTTCCATATCACGGGACTTGCCTAATTTAGGCGGGCCAACCTTTCTTCCTCATTATAGCCCTCCAAAATCTTTCCGTCGCCTTATAACCGTCTTGGTAAGATATGGCGTGACGGACAGTGTCTACAGTTGCCTGCTCGCTGTTGGTTTCGCACATCCATCTCGTCCGCAGGGTGGCGTATCTTTCGCACACGAGAGCTACGTGCTCGGCCGTTTCCTGCATTCACAGAGTGGGCTGTCCTTCAGCCCGAAGCCGTTCAGTTTTAGACGAGAAGGTGATCAGGATGAAGTCCGTGGAGTCTCACATGCAGGCATAATATCGTCAAGCTGTAGTTTGTGCAAATCTATTTCCTGAAGCTTGAGATCCCCGCGATCGCGGGATATCAACAATGCCACAATTCTGTTGACAGTCCTGGAATCCATCAAAAATGTAACCATTTTTGCTTTAAGCTATACGACGAGGCGCAAACTAATTAACTAACTGTAATTTGGTCGAATTGCACGTGCACAGCACAGTAGAGATCGTCCTCCTATACTTTGAAATAATGAGCTATAACAAAAAAAAAAAAAGAAAAAAGAAAAGAAAAAAGGATGTAACTTCACAGCCAGAGAATGCTGGCCTTAAAATCTAGTTTTTCAAGGCTCAGTTTAATTCCACTGAGAGTCTGATATTAAAAAATAGCTACGAGCAGCTGGGATTATTTTTTCTAGCTTCTATAGCTTTCAATATACCTTTAAACTCTGTGGTGAAGATACTTAGGCCAAAAGTTTAAAATTTTCTCCTTTTTCAATCTCGAGATCATACCAAGCACACCCTGAACCTTTTTGGAGATAGAACCTACAAAGCGAATACCCGAATAAAATAGCGCGTTTAATGATGTTGCACCCTGTCTAATCTCTAAGAGAAAAAAACCTTTCTGTACGGCATCGTGACTATGAAATCAGCTCTAAAGAATGGAAGAAGTACGTTTGAACATATTTTCGGAGTCTCTTGATAAATCTTTCATGATCTTCGTTTATACAACTTTTATGTATAAAATGATTTTAAGACAAAATGAATTTTAAAAAAAAGCTGGAGTCTAAATCGTAAGGGCGGCTTACATATGCCTCCATATTCATAAAATTAATCGGTGTCTTTTAAGGTCAAGCTCTTTAAAATAACATTGAAAATTTAATGGTCTGCGCCCCCCCCCCATTTTGCGTCGGTAAAACATCTCAATATATTTTGTGATTAGGTAATCTATACGGTTTTATCCATAAAGGTTTTCTATACAGTATAAACCCAAGAAATTTAACAGACGTACTAACGTTTTCTTTATTTTCTTTATTTATTTTACAGTCCAAACAGGTTAGGTACCCAGGCATAGGACAGTCAAGTAACACAACAAAACAATCGTTATATAAAATACTAAAAAATGGTATAAGAATAATAGCACTAAAATAACAGCAAACAGTCACACTTTCAACCAAAAATTAATATTATAAATAGTTTAATAAACAACATAGCAGGAGTAATAATTAAACTCTCAATTACATTTTAACGCGCGTTTAATATTTTTTTTAAAGATCTGAAGGGTCGAGGAGAAGGGGTCCGTACTGATAGAGACCCGTATTTGGTCCTGTGCCGCGAAGTACTAAACAATTCATGGGTCCGTAGTTGACGCTGGGGAACCCTAAAACCAATACAAGATAATATCTCCGGGGAATCAATAAAATTATTCAGGATCTTCCACAGAAACACAACTGAAGCCAAAACTCTTCTATCCTCCAGAGAATCCAGGCCTACGAGAGCAAGTCTGTCTTCATAGGAGCAATGATGGTAGTACCCGTGATTGTATAATTTGTAATACAGGAATTTCGTGGCTTTTCTCTGTACCCTCTCTATCATGCAAGACCCATCTATCGAACTCGGCGACCAAACAACACTGGCATACTCGAGGTGACTGCGCACCAGCGATTGATATAGTAATTTTATTGCAAAATGGTTTCTAAAGTCCGCAGTTTGCCTAAGTACGAATCCTAAATTTTTAAAGGATTTATTTCTAATGGCCCGGATATGGTCCCGAAAATCACAATTCCTGCCGTGCCAACGTTTCGATCTTTATTGAGGTCATCTTCAGGGCTCGCAGTGTTTGTCTTCTCGGTATTTGTGCCATTCTTGCGCACTCTCAACACGACTCGCCTAATTGATAATTAATAATGTGCCAATTTTCAAAACAGGCTATAACCGGGGTGAGTCCGATACCTTTGTATCTACCATTGCACGGAGACGTCAGGTCTTATTCCAGTTTATGGTTTAATAAAAAAGTGTTTTGTTTTTAAAAACTTATCAAGCTGTTGGTGGTAAAGCTCAAAGTCGGCTGAAGCCAAAACCTTTGCCAATAAAGATTTACGTCATTAGCCCTGCCATCAAGAACAAGCTTAAACTGTCAAACTCCTTAGTTTAGGCTTTATTCCGTATGATCATGACTAAACCCTAAATTAAGTTTTATGGCTTGAGGTAGCAAAATGGGTTTAAAAACAAATATTTTCTCGTCTTTAATTATCCAAAATTGTTGATTACTTTTCAATTTTTCAACTCTGTGAATGGTCTACCTTTATCGTATACTGCTTAGAAAAAAAAGGAGCTAACGGTCTGATTTGAATTACGAGCTTTGGCTTTTTAGATTGACGTAGCTAAGTCTTACTCGGATTTAAACTTGGACTATTGTTACAAAAGCTTTCGTAATCTATCTCCTCCTACGGTGAACCGTCACTCGAGTCAAGGCTGACGAAACTCGATCCTTGTCGGATTTAATTTAAATCAGAGGGCGAAGGAGGGAGAATTGCGGGGGTCGGATAAATCCACGGATATGGAATATCGTGTTCCACTGTAACTCTGCCTCTAAATAAAGTTTTAAATAAATTAGACGAGATGATGTCAATATTCAATTTAATATCAATTCAAGTTGGTTGCAATTCCACAATTCCACAATACATAAGCGAAATTCAAAATACCTATACATAATCGCTTGCCGAAATGTTCACATTGGGGGTGAGGGTTGTACATGTTTTAATAATAATAAAATCAAACAAAATAAAAGGAACGGTGTTATTTTTGGCCAAGTAAAAATAGTAAACTGGGCAGATCAATGGCGTTGAAAATCATACCAATAATTGGTTTATGTAACTTTTAAGTTACACAAGACAAGACTTCGTTCGATCGACTTTCGAATGCCGTGTAATTTCGGCCATGGCCATACGTTCTTCTCTTTTCACTTTCTTTTCCATCTCTGTCTCTCTGCTTCTATCACTCTGTCGGTCTCGCTCTCTCTCTCTCTCTCTCTCTCTATCTATCTATCTATCTATCTATCTATCTATGATTTTTAGTAGGTTTCTGGCATTTAACTAATTCATTATACTAGTTTCAAAGTCACAAATCAAAAATAATGGTCTTCCGCAGAGCCGCTAGGCTTGGGAGAAAAGAGGTTTGGAACTATGCTGGACAAAATATTGAGATTTTGAACCATTATAAATATCTGGGTATATATCTCACGCCGGAGCTTGCTATGGAAAGACATTTTAAAGAAAAATAAAATGTAGCCAAATTTGGTATTAATGCTACTTGGAAGTCTCATTTGGCGAATGAGCAATAATGTTACCATTTCAGCAAAATATAATGTATTTAACTCTGTTTCCAAGGCGGTAATGTTATATGGTGCTCAGGTTTGCGGCTGTAAATGGTATGACAGTATGGAGAAATTGAAATTTTGTCAAAAGGTTGTTTTCCTTGAGAAATGATACAACGGATCACGTCTTATATTTTGAGACAGGGATTGAACCATTGTTTTTCAGCGCATTAATCCTGCATCTGACATACATCCAAAACGTTTTATCCATTGCCTTCTGCTAGACTTCCTCGAATTTTAGCCCCGAAAATACTAGACAAGAAAATATTTTGGGCAAAAGAATTTGACAATTTGTGCATTCAACACAGTTACTCCGAAGTAAATAAAAACAGTGTGGAAAGCTTGGTAGATGTTTTGAGAACTGATCGTAAAAATAAAATAAAATTAACAGCACAGCGGCCTGTCTTCCATGGCCTATGCAAAGAACTGAAGCTGGAATTAGGTGAAAATTACCATTATTTAAATAAAAACTATAAATTGATTGTGATAAGTGTGATAATGAAAGCAAGAGGTCAGTTGCTGTCTCTTAATTACTCAGTCCACAGAAATGAAGAAGCGTATCGTTGTGCTTTACAAACCCCACGATTTTGGACCATTTTGTCTCGGGGAGTGATTTGGTGATGTCCTCTCCTTCAACAGTTTCGAATCTAGACCTAGCATACCTATCACACTCCTTGCCGTATCTTCTTTTGTTCCGCAAAAACGGCAAAAGGGATCTGGTAGAATACCTATTACGGAGAGGTGTCTTCTCAGTGGGCAGTGGTTACCTTTGGCTAGGTCGTCCGCCTCTTCTTTGCCATGGTGTCCTTTAAGTGCTGGCATATTAATAGAGGTTACCTAGTTCTAACACCTGGATGAGATCCTATTGAGAGATCTACGGTTTCCTCCAGCGGAATTGAGGTTGACATGTCTTTTTGTGATGACCTAATACTAGCCTGACTGTCAGAAATAACTATAATATCTTTTCCTTTAATTTCCGTAAGTTTTCTACAACACACATTAATGGCCCAGATTTCCGCCTGAAAAACGGAAGTGTTATTGCCAAGAGGAGATGCTGATTCCTAATTTAGGTATGTATTTTCTTGCACCGCTCCCTCTACGTTTGGTAGGTGAACCATCTGTATAGCAGTCTATGTTGAGATGGTCATCATCCACACTATAATTATATTGACAAGGAGTAACTACCTGAAAGTACTTTTTCCCCGAAGAGGTTTACGCTCTTTATCACTAACTCTTGATAATTGGCCCTTAACCTTACTCAATGGTTGTATGATTTTCGAATGACCTATTGCACTTATGGTTCCATCTGTCCTCGCTAATTAATCTGTAGCAGCTGATTAGTGCCTGACCTTAACCTCAATTAAGGTTTAATTGCAAAAGAAAATTGGAAAAGAAAATGCAAAACAAAGGGTTGGTCGACCCACTGTGTTTTTTTGAATGATGATTTGGTACACTTTTTTAAATGTACATATGTGTTTATGTGAATATTTGTATGAGCGTGTACGATAATCGAGGTAAGGATGTAAAGACAGGTTGGCGTAGCACGGAGAAAAAGGGAGAGACCCGACGGCCCCCTCACCGGTGGCGATGGAAAATGGGTCACACAATAATCGTCCGGGGAAGGGAAATTATTAAACGCCGTCTGGACGTTTTGAATGGTGTCTGGCGATGATTGGTGAATGGAAGAACGACTGAACGAGCTCTGTGAGAAGAGGGACGACCGTCGGAGGGAGGCGTTTAAAGGGCCATCCACCCCACGTGGGGCCACGTGCCCTTTTGTCCTCGGAAGCGCGACTACTACTGTACAGCTGCTCTCGGGCATAACCCCAACGGAAAGCCAAGGTCGGCTGGAAATTGTTGTCGCCTTCGTTTGTCAAAAGGAAAAGTTAATAAAATATAACGATATTTCATTTTCTTCTTTATCGGTTTGCGGTACTTCTCCATGAATAAAGAACAAGCTGGACCTGATATAATTCAATTTAATTATCAATTATCTATCTAAAAGAAATTTTTGCAGAAATCATGATAGTCAAGTCCGCAAAACAATGTATCAACTCTGGGTCTCGGTTCTCTGAAAACCCTAAAGGTTACCCTCATTTTGAAATCTGTCTCCATCCGATCAAAATAATTATAATATATTACTAACTTACTTTACCCTTACTTTACCTTCAGACGGTTTTAAACCATGAGGAACTTTCTTCAAGTCTTTCTTGATTTGTAATATATACCGCTGATCTGTAAATTTTGTATATAATAGTACTTACTTTAGCTTTGTTAGTAAGTTTTACGAAAATGTACTACACATAAGAATGAAAAAGAACTAAAAAATAATAATAATTCACTATTTTCGTGGTCCGCTTGAAAAATGGCAAAAAGGTGGGAAAATTCAAAAGTTGGGGTTGAGATAGGACGATGATGTCCGAGTGGATCGAGATCGATAGCTCAAGTGGTAGAGCTGCCGCGTATCTAGCCGAAGATCGTGGGTTCGAATCCCGTTCGTGCCATTACAGTTTTTCATCTCAACTAAAAACCTTAATTAAATATAATTATAATAATAATTTTGAATAATAGAAAACAATGTTATTCGGTAATTTTTCTTATACATCCAAGCTGCCCTGGTGTAGTCCACCAATGCAGCCCAATTGGATCCATCCAACAAACTTAAAAATGATTTTCCTGTAAACACACTGCACTCGAAGGATAATCTTCTACATTCAGAAATAACAGGGAAAACTGCTATAAAATGGACAGTGTTCTCACTTGTTTTCAAGCTACACAGACGGCTTTCTTCTCGTTCAGAAGCTTGGTACGGTCTGTGGTTCAGGTTAAGCAACTCACCCCGATGGAGGATCTAAATTTTGCTCGTTTTTCCAGGTAAACTTGCACACTTTACATTCGGATTCGGACTCCCCTCTTAGGGAGTTTTTAACCGACGGGTTAAAAGAATGGAGGTTGGTGCTAAGTGCACCAAAATCACACAAAATTCAAAATTAGGGCCATGGATATCGTTGGAATCATGTTTACGAGCCATTGCCTTCCATTCAAATGCCCAAAATAGCCCTTTTTTCCACATTCCGCCATGAACTTTGGAAGCCTGTGGGATAGCAAATCTATAACTTTCGTCATATAATTCAATATTTTCGTGGTCGGCTTGACCAGTTAATACATTACATTTAATTAAGGTTTTTAGTTGAGATGAGAATAGCTAACGGTACGAACGGGATTCGAACCCACGATCTTCGGCTAGATACGCCGCTGATCTACCACTTGAGCTATCGTGACCTCGATCCCCTCAGACAGCAACTTCCTATCTCATCAAAACCTCTCGAATTTTCCCTCTTTTAGCCATTATTAACAGGTCGAGAAACTGAGTTAAACAATAATTGTAAACTAAATCACATATTAAAAAGAGAAATAATAATAAGAAGAATTTAGGGAAAAGTGCTAATGGTAAAGATTCTGTCTTGCACGAACATCACAAACTGTAACCTTTTTTTTTTTTAATTGGGTTTACGCTGGCATATTATCCATGACTTATCTTTATCCGTTTATCGACTTTAGAAATCCATGTTGAATGCTGATGGATTGTTGCTGTTTACAAATGACGTAGATTCAAGTGCTGAAATTGCAATTGTCCGGACCCTTCCACTGTCCCCTCTTATTCATTATTTTTTATACAATTTTATCCGGCCCGGAGGACCAAAATGTTATGTTCGTTAAGTGGACTGTATATTAAAGGATAAATAAATGCAAATTTAAAGAAAATGGGAAGAGTGAATCCGAGAAGGGGATTGGGATAAATTCCAATTTGCACTTACCCCAACGTGTCTCGCTATGGGATCAAACAATTCGGACGGTTGTCCTCTTCTTTCTTCGACTAGGCCGGGCACTACTTTCCCCGGCGGATTCAGACCTTTGGTACCGAACGCTTATTTAATAAAGGCTATTGAAAAACATAAATTGCTCACAAACACGGCTTAAACAGTTGCTTATTAGAACATATTCTAAGTTTATTGGTTTGGAAACGTTTGGGACTTTGCTCAAATATTTTAGCAGTTTAACTCTTTCATTTTCGTATTCTGGCCATTCAAAAATTATGTGGGAAGGATTTGAAGGGCAGTCGCAAGTGGGACAGTTCGGAGACGATGTCAAATCGGTTCTCTTCTTGTAGCTACCCCATAGGCAATGACTTGTCTTCAGTCTAAAAATAGTAGAATAGAACTCCTTCGACATTCCTTCTAGGCTATCGCCTTCCGAAAACCATGGTTTTTTCTTGGGCTCAGGTAACAGAGACCTGTAATAATTGCCGACATTTGACGTGTATTTTTCTTGCCACATATTTCTACACTGGTTGGTGGTACAGGAGGGATTTAATAGAGTTAAGACAGGCAGCTTTGCGGATTGGCAAAGGAAGAGAATTCCATAGATTTGTGGGTAGTGCTAGGAAGAATCTCTCAAATTATTTATTACATTTGATTATGTATTTATTATTTACTGGGTTCCCTAACATAGAAAACCAATCTTCTATGCCGGTGCATCTGTAGCTCTCCTGCAAACGGAGGTTTCACTGCATTAATTTTCTTGGTCCGCCAATTCTCGTTGTGTGTCTCGTGATTCGAAGAGGGCCAGCCGTCTCTCGGCAACTTTCTCACCGGACGGTTTCAGCGCTCGACTGGCGTGAGGTCATCGGCTTCTCGGCCCCACCTCGTCTTCCAGTTCTGGAGAAGGGGCGTTGGCCTCCTTTTCCACAGATTTCTTATTTTATTATCACCTGGAATTTTATGGGCAATCAACCGGTCCGTTGGTCTAGGGGTATGATTCTCGCTTAGGGTGCGAGAGGTCCCGGGTTCAAATCCCGGACGGGCCCGTCAGTTTTTTTTTTTATTTATTTTATGGGACGGACTCACGTCCATGATAAATTAAAACCGCATTTGCAGAGTTTTGCTGATAATCGACTTTTCTCGCTCTCGTTATTTTCAGCTGATGGTATTGTTGATAAAAATTCGACGAAAACATCAAAAAATAGTTTATACGATAATTATAAGAAAAACGTATCACGGTAGACCTCATCACTGTGTATTATCGATCGTCAGGCACGCGTTTCTCACTGGAGAGCCCCGATAATCTGGGACTTCTGATGACTAGTGTCTAATTTCGCTTGTAGGTATCATCTCCGATCATTCCGGTCTGCCTGTTGATGCCGGTTTTCCCTGTATCTCTATTTCCATTTCACAGCAGTTTTTTTTTTTCTGCGTGTTGTTTCGTCAATCGAGTACTTGTACAGAGGTAAACATTAAAAAAAACAAAAAAAACAACAATATTTTACACAAATATTTTAAACACAGCGATCATCAATCGCACTACCTCATTGTATAAAATGTTAATAAACATTGACTAATGTTAGAAACATGAACCGACGAACAGGATTGTTCAAGTCCCAAACTGGCAATTTCCGATGTCGTGCAGTAAATGCCCATCATCAGATTATACAACTTGTCTATAAGTACGTTTTCCACACAAATTGTTGGCAGTTCAATAAAAATCCACAAATCTGACATATAATTTTTGCTAAAGAATTAAGATAAACAGGTTGAGTGTGACATCGACTTTAAATAATTAACTTTGTTTATTCCATACTTTTTTAGACATGTACTATTAATATGGAAAACGAAATAAAACAGAAAAAAAATTTATACAGACAAAAAAATTATATAATTTGAATTAAACTGCACAAAAATGAATGGGGATATTTGTAATTTATTCCGTTATTTATTTTAATTAATTAATTATTTTTTTACGAGGGTTTGCAACAGCAGAGGTCATATAAACCCTCAGGGTGCCGGGCCACAAAGCACATTTGTAAGTATGTCGGGTTCGAATGCAGGGCCGCTGGATTCGAACCCGGGACCTTTACCTTACAGTGATGAGCGCCGTGCGACTAAACCTTGCGGCCACCGACGCCCCTTAATTTATTCTTGTTCTATTAATTTTAACTAAATTAACCGTTATATTATTGTTAGTTGGATTAAACAAAAATAAAAAATACAAACCAAAAACAATTTTTAATTTTCATTTTTAAAAAGGGATTTACTTAAGAATAGTAAACGTGAAGATTACTCATTTTAAATCCATTAGAATACATGGTACGATTGACCAAATAACATCTTTCTATTAATTAATATTTATGTAAGGTATTGATTACTATAAAAAAAAGTCAACGTCAGGGCGGGATTCGAACCCACGACCTTCCCCTAAATACGCAGCTACTCTACCACTTGAGCTGTCTTGACTTTGATCCATTCGGACACTAAATTCCCATCTCGACCCAATCTTTCGAATTTTCCCTCCTTTTTTGCCATTTTTCAAATGTCCCACAAAAATTTCAAACGCATCATCATCTCGGTGCAAATTTTTAGAATAAGAAAAAGTATAAGTTCAACTGCATTAGATCTTGCAAATACAATATATTTACAAAAAAGACAATTGATCGAAAAAAATCTCGAGTTCGAAGCTTCGTGTTACCAAAATAATTTCAACTTGATCAAATGAAATTCAAAATAATCGTATTCAATTTTATACATCAGTAAATAATTTCATTTCAGACGTCTATAGTATTATTATGTTTTGTATCGTTTTATAAACAGATGAAGCCTGTTCTTCTTAGGGCGAGACATTACGAGAGGACTGCGAACCGTTTCCTTTCACTCCCAGGCAACTGGTTCGTTGGTCTAGGGGTATGATTCTCGCTTAGGGTGCGAGAGGTCCCGGGTTCAAATCCCGGACGGACCCGGTAAAATTTTACATAAAATTTCAGTATCGATTTTTATTTATTTTTTCCAACGAGTGCACTCATGCCGACTGAAATAATATAATTATTAAAACGCTACCGAACGAGAAAATCGATCCCATTCTACGTTTAAGTAAAACAGCAAAATTATGAAATTGATAATACACAATGGATGTAGTTAAATTAATTCATCGGAGCTAATGGAATAAAAAATGTAAGCATTGGACATCCTTAAAAAGCTAATTTTTTCTCTTTAAATAAAGTAAGCTTGTCGTGTTGGGTTGCCTGGAAAATAATATAGGTTTATAGTTATAAAGTAAAAACAATTAAATAAATTATTTTAAATTAAAAAAAAATTAAAATACCCTCCACTAATCTCATTACGTTTCTCCCAACGTGGTAGTACCCTCTCTATACTCTCTGAATAAAATTTTATGCCTTTATTATTAGCAAATTCTGTAAACCCATTTTCTGAAGAGTTTTGTTTAATAGATTTTTTAAGCCGCAAGACGTGTCCAGGTGTCTGAAAATTTGTAGTTGGTAGGGGTCTGGAGAATAGGGAGGGTGGAGGCAGAAGCTCATAACCAAGATCGATGTTTTCGCGTTTTCACATGTGAAACATGGGGCCGAGCGTTGTTGTGTAACTCAATCGGCCTTTTCTGATTGACCGATCTCTGGTGCATTCCTGCAATTTGAGAGCGATACATTTCGGCTTTGAACGTTTCGCCAGGAATCACGAAGATGTAGTAAATCAACCCATATGAAGCACCTTTTTTGATGAGTTGGGGCTTTGAAAAAATGTGACGACGCTTCTCCTTTGCCTCCACTGTCAAGAACGTCTGTTGTTGTCGTGGAGAAACCACTTTTCATAACAAGTGACTATCTATCCAGATAGGGTTCGTTCTATTTCGGCAGAGAATCGGCTTTATAACTGAAATATTTTCAGCAAGTTCTTGAACAGTTGTTCTCGGATTTTCTTCGACCGAAGCTCGCAGGACATAATCATCTAGCGAAGAAATTCTTCCACGACCTCTTTGATCTTCAAGGCAAAACTGTTAAAGTCTCTCTCACGTAATTTGACTGAATTGAACGGTGTTTTCACTGAAAATTAATTTTAAAAATGACTTTTAATTATTGTACCTTCATCTATATCTTATTTATTGGAACGATTGTATTTTTTTATATTTTTGTTAATTGTTTTTTTTATTGGGACTTCCGTCATCTAGGTTACTTCAGCCCAAGCTAAGTCAATATTCTATTTACACTTTCAAGCACTACGTTCGTACACATTAATACATCCATACAATACACTCATTCCGTTTGATCGGTGGAGTATTTGATATCCCTCCACCCATCTATACTCAAACTAATCTAGATTGGGGTCGATGGAGTATTTTTATAAATATTCCGCCATTGACCCCGAACACACTCTTACCCTCTCAGCGTTCCAGAGGCGATGATGACGTTATATTTCACCCTCACCTTGTGCCATTCACGCTAATAAATACATTCACTCAGACAAAAATTTCCAAACAAAACAGACAACACAAAAACAAAAACAATTTCCCGTAAAAAGCGGAACAGGTGACCTTGAAACTCGCTGCAGTCCTAGAGTACCATCTTTAGATTGGATGGTATGCCTACGTGCTCCCTGTTCCCTGCATGTTTCGAGTATGTGGGACACGCCGAGCACCTTTTCTCTGCATAAGGGCCACCTGCGCGGGCTTTGGCCCAAGGTGTCAACCGTGTAAGGCCTATTCTTAACGATTGTATTTATGGAATGGAAGGTCTTGGAGGAAGTTAAATAATAATAGAAAGATAAAAGTAATAATAATAAATATAAACTTAGCCCGTAGATTATATATTCAAAATGGAACCAAAACGTCCTAATTAACTATCGTCCGAATCTCAGCAATTTCGGTGTTATTCCACTTTTTTAGATTTTTTAACATTTAACATAACAACATTTTAACATGGGAGTGCCCTCAACAGGACATGCAAGAATGGCACAAGTACACAGAAGACAAACAGTTTGAGCGCTGAAGATGTTTTCAATAAAGATCGAAACGTTGGCACGATATAGAGGATGTTTTTCTGAAACCGCATCTCACGATATCTGAATAATCATCGATTAACGGTCACTTATCTCCACACAAGAAATAATTTATCGGTTATTCGTTTGTTTATTAAGATTGGATAATTACGTACGTGAAGTTTGCAAAAATTCGATTACTTTGATTTGTCAGTGAAGGAAACAATATGAAATTTCTTATGATTTTCATAATTTCTGTATCACATTTCCGTCAAATAAGAAAAATTTTATGCACAATTATTTCCAAATAATTCTGTTTGAACCTGTTTTTTACATTATTAACTATTAATATCCAGGAAATTATTTAGTAAATGCGTTCAACATTCATTGTTAAAACGTATATTTTTTCTAATTTGCTTTTAGATGAAAATGATTTGAAACTCATACTTTACACGGCAAATGAATTGTAGGTAATTCATCGATGTCAACCAAGAACCTGGCATTACATGTTTAAAAAATGAAATATAATTGAATTGCTACTCCACGTAAGAAATAATTACACATGAGTGCGAGTAGTGTATATTTCTTCCGAGACGCACACCAAAAGGGCCCCGGTCACGCAGATCCCGATCGTAGATACTCAAGGTAAAAAAAAAGGGCTGGCTTGCTAATACCCTAGTTGCTATGGATTAGGTCTATTACTATTCGCTTCCACAGCACGAACGTCTTCCTAGATATTCGTGATGAACGCGGCTGAAATTGTCCAACTGTTGACGACGACTGGGGGAAAAAGGTATAAAACCGGATTGGCGCGACAACGATACCATCTTTTTTATGGGAGCACTACTACTTTTCCGCTGACGGCAAAATCTTCACCTAGCTGAATGGTAACTCCCCGTACAGATTGCCAAGATAATGTCCTTCGAAAAAAACGGAACGTGTCCAATCCCAATTTAACGGCCTATCATGTTTATTACTAAACGGACTTAACTTATATATATATATATATATATATATATATATATATATATATATATAT